>CM069450.1:27675157-27837153 GCA_035610835.1 Ophiura sarsii | reverse complement strand
CTTTTGAACGAATTTATATCTAAAAAGATGATTTAAGCTTCCTTTATGAGGATCTTTTGTGTCCTAATTAAGTGTGCATGGTTTGGATCAACATAATTCTTTGAGCAGTTTTCCTGAATTCCAAGAAGTTTTAAAGACATTGATTTGCTATCATTATTTATCTGTTTGACGAAAAATAAAATGTCAAATCATGCTAAGTCATTGTTCGATTTGAGCAATGAGATGGCCCGATTTGATTAGTAGTAGTGTTGATACGGGGATGTACCTAGTATTATCTTTGTTAGAATACAAATGCATGTAATGTTGCCTATCCAACGGAAACTGATTCTATTATATCACACACAAAAAACAAAAAAAAACAAAAAACGCCCTGAATGCGTATCGTTTAATTAATGTGTTTTTGTTGACCAATTCATCATAATCGGTGTTATGAATATAGATACTGATACTTATATCTCTTATACAAAAATGACACATGTATTAGCATGATTAGAGAACAACCAGATTTACGGATATGAGTTCGTCGTGAAAGGCCTTGTTATTGCCAAGAATGTTGTTGCAGATGGTGAATTAACTTTCATTAATATCAAATCTAGAGCATTTGCATTATTGAATAGATATGTGGATGCTTTATAAACCCAAACTTGTTGCTTTTAAATCACAGATTAGTTTTGCTAATTTCACCTTTAATTCTGCATTTCCAGATTGGACCTACTTTACTACTGTATACTATTTATTTTTACTACAATCTATTTCCATCACAATCTGAATTTCACAGAATCTACATAAACGTCATAATAGTCCCTGGTATCATTGTTGGTAATCATTTGGCGAAAAGGTGAAGAGCGAAGGTATATATATAGCTGAGTAAAAGCTCTCTCGGGCCTCCTTAAGCGCAGTCCCGTGCAGATAGATGTTAATGTTATGGTATTGTCACACAGAGCCGGTTGAGCTGGGCGGCCCCTTCCCGTCTAATTGAAAGACAACAGAGTCCAACACAGCGAGCAATCAGCAAAGAATGTCAACGGTCGCATTGTTCTTTATTTTTCACCGAGTCCATACCGTTCTATACCGGGTCTATACCGGGTCCTCACCGGCCTGGTACCGGGACCGGGCTCACTGTTCTAGCTTACCGGTTCTCACTGTGTCCTCACCGGGTGCATCGGCCAGAACGCCTGGGTGCTGGCCGAACCACCTGGGTACTGGCCGAACCGCCTTAAAAATACGTCATCAAACCGCTTCACTCGCATTCCGGACTTCGTACTAGCAACATGCATGCGTTTGTTGACGTCATATTCTGTTTAACTTGGTAGCAGTCACTCTAGGTAGCAATTGATCGTGCCCATCATCCCCCTGCGAACGGTTACAAAACATTGAAATGTTCGCCAACAAATTTCACAAAATATGGGAATTTCACCCGGTTTTGTTGCTTATAAAAGTGAGGAAAATGATGTTTTTAACATAATATTATAAGATTTAGAACCATACAATTATGATATTTGTTTTCAAAAAGGCGATTAAAAAAAATTGGAAGGTAGCACCCCTCCCCCTCCCCCAATATTCTTATAGTTCGAAGGCTTACCCTACCACGGGGAAGATGGTTCCCTCAACTGTTTATCGTCAAAATGAGCGCAAGGGATGTAAAGGCGATCACCTAGTCGACATGATAGGTCACTGTCCTTTGCGTTTTAGCGCAATCGGCGAAAATTCTTAGAGGGGAGGGGTGTTTGGGTGATAACCCCCCCCCCCCCCCCCCCCCCCCCCCTCCCCTTAGGAGGATGCGGGTTAATGATGTATCATTTGTTGGGCACTGTGGACATTATTAACACTTTACTTTATTAACGGAAACATTTCAGAGGAGAGTATCTTCTGCTATGTTTCACAAACGATGCCCCCGGGAGAAATAAAGCAACGCATGAACGTGGCTTACTTGATTAGATTGTCTTTATGAGAATTTGTATTGCAAGGTTGGGAATATAAACAGTTAAGAATACCTACCTCTAAATAAAATATTTAACGAAATTATAATATCAGTCACCAATATATGCTGTACTGATTTCATTACTAATGGACCTTAATATGTTTCGTAATAGCACTTTTTTAATTTCGCCATCGGATATCTGTTACTGTATGATAGCCTTTCATCAAGGTGTTGTGATGGTGTGTGTGAGAATCTTAATAGAGGGACTACCCCTAAATGTAAATTTCCCTGTGCCAGCTTTCCCTATGAAGGTCGCCTATTGACGTGTCTTACGTTCCAATTCCAGCTTAACGATTCCTTTAAAGATCGCCTATTGACGTACATATTTTCATTTCCAGCTCTCCCTTTAAAGATCACTCATTAATATATGTTTTTCGTTTCGGCTCCACTTTTAAACACCAATCGTAGGGTTATGTTTGTATTACTGACATACGTTTACCTGTTTCAGTGCATTCCTTAAAGACAACATGGTGGTCAAATTTAATTGATAAGATTACAACACCTTAATACCACCAGATCACGTGCACGATCAAAATATAGATCCTCCTTATGGCACAACAATTTAAAATGAATTTAAGAAAAACCCACCGCAATAGCAACACCTGTTTGTATCATGGGCTACATTTACCCATTTCTAAGGGGAAATTATGTGAAAGTATCCCTTTCCTTCCGAGCCACTGACTCAAATGTGTACAATAAAGGACCCGAGTATTGCAAAGTACCATCATCCTTCATTACTCACAGGCAAAGTCAACTCGTCAACATTATTTCGTATCCCATCCCTGGGTCTGGATAGTCATTTCGCCCCCTCCCCTCCAATGCTGGAATGAACTGCATGGGCAACCACATAGGGACAAGACAATAACAATCCTTTAAACAAAAGTTGAATCTTTACAATAACTGGCTCACACTTGGATAGAAAATAACAGTGTCTATAGCTCAAAGTGCTGCCAAAGTCACAAAAAACCAAAGATTCCAAAAAGTCAGCATAATTAGTAAAGGATAGCAGTAGGCTTATACATAATAGTAACATTTACCAATTATCACTCAAACTCGATACAAAGAAGATTTATTGTGCAGTCCAGCATGCTTAGCAACACTCGGGCAACACTACACTGGCAACAGGGCTTTTCTCCAATCGACCAGCTAAACATGTGTTAAAGTAATTAACAGCTGGAGTCATCTCGACTTTCCACCTTCTAATACATGGTACATAATAGGCAATTTAGCTCTAGATATGAAAAGAAGTTGAATCCTAACTAAAATATTGATATCAATTGTACTACTTGCAGAAGAATTTCTGAAAGACCCTCGTTCAACAAAATGATAACCCTTTCTTTGCGATGTAATGTCAATGAGAACCAGTAGACACTGGTGACAGAAATCAGTTGTCATGTGTGGAAAGTGAAGCATGCTGGGTTTGCTCATAAAAAACCTACTTTGAACTAGGTGGTGTGAGTGGTATGGTCCACCTTTTTTGGAGGACGGGTACCGGCATCCTAAGATTTGGAAATCAAAGTTTGTGTGTGAAATATCTCGAAAAATACAGCTTGAATGAGTAAGATTTTTGGATACGATATTGGTACAGTATTTACCTCGGCTGAGTTCGAGGGAAAGGTTATTTGGACAATCATGATGGAAAATGTTCCCACGATAGGGATATTTATTCCCAGTATCCGATATCGTCACATCATAGATTCTAGTTCATGTACCCCCGTATAACACCCGTAATTGTTTATATACTCCGTAACGCTCAGTCGCTGAGCGCAAGCGTTGATCACCGTATTTCAGATAGGGGCGTCAAAAAATGGGGGATGTAGTCTACGTCATTTTGTTGCGCCGTAGTTTACTACCCATGTGTGCAAGGGCGTCCCCAGACCCTTTTCATTGGGGGGGTGTAAAGGTCATCAATTGCCGACAAAGCCATTTGTGCCGACACTAAAAAAAAATTTGCTCGCTTCGCTCGCCGGAATTCATACACGCATATTTTAAAATGGACTGTATGGTCAGAGGCGTCAATCCGTTTTCAGACACATTGGGGGGGGGGGGGGGGACACAAGTTTGATAATGATAATTGAAATGTTAACATAAAGCAGCATATAGCGCTGATTGAATAGTTCTGGGGGAGCCAAGGGCGTATCCAGGACTGTTTTGAGGGGGGGTGGGGGTGCAAAAATCCTCAAGCCATCTTGTTAATCTTAAATATTGAAACGTTGAAACTAATACAAAGAGCGCAAAAATTGTGATTTTGAAAGGTACAGTATGACGTTTCAATGTCCTCCACATAACATTTAGGGCATAATTCTGTTATACCCTCCACACCCTACATTAGTAGTATGCGTCGTTCATGCACTGTGAATACCCCTGTGAAGGGTATAACAGAATTACTCCACACTTAGAATATTTGTTGTGGTTTGAGGGCCATTTTAATGTTTAAACCGGCAGAAAAAATGCGCGCTGAGCGCGCAAAAATTTTCAGTTTTTGAACTAAAATGGTCATGGAAAACTGTCTTGTTAAAGCTTAAATAATGAAACATTGATACTAATACGCGCGGAGCGCGCAAAAATTGGCATTTCTTACACTTAAATGGTCAAGTATGACGTTTTTGACGGTTTGATATTGCATAGTTACATATATATCAAGTCCAAATCGTATGGTTTGAGGGCCATTATAATATTAAAGCCTGTAGAAAATATGCGCGCAGAGCGCGCCCAATTTTTCAGTTTTTGAATTAAAATGGTCATTGAAAACTGGTTGAAGCCTTACTGATACTATAAATTAAGCTTAAATATTGAAACATTGAAACTAATATGCGCGAAGCGCGCAAAATTTTGCATTTGTAACACTTAGAGGGTCCAGTATAACGTTTTTAACGTCCCACATATAATATTTGGTTTGGTTCGAGACCATCATAATGTTGATACCTGTAGAAAGAATGCGCGCGAAGTGCACAAAGATGTTCATTTTTTAAACTAAAATGGTCATGGAAAACTCGACATATAGACCTATACCATTACGTGAGATAAGTGGCGTAAGTAGACTTTTTTTTCATTGGGGGGGGGGGCAAGAAGGGGCACTAACTTAAAATTTGGGGCTCCTAATGGGTGGGCTCCATTCCAGTGTCAAGAAATGCGCGCGTAGCGCGCGAAAATTTTCGACTTTACACCTACTTTTTGCACGATTGAGCTACATTTCGGCTCTAAACAAGCTTGTACCATAGAATATTGCATTTTGGGAAGACATGCGCGCGTAGCGCGCAAATGGTTTTTTTTCATTTAGGGGGAAAGCGGGGGGCAAGGGTTCCAAGTGGGGGCTGCGTGAGATATCGATTGTGCCCCTGGTGCACACACAAATTCTGGTCTCGCGCAAATAACGACAGTTGTGCTTATTGTCTTAATTATAATGATAATTTGCATTGTTCAAGTCTAAGCTCTTACATTGCATTGACACCTAATCGTTGGAGTTGGACTTACTTTTGCGATAGACTGATAGTGGGCTTGCAGAGTCGTCTACAATCAGTACAATGAGAGCAATTGGCCTACATCATAAGTATAGGCGAATTATTTAATATCTCGTAACCTATGTGCCAACATGATTGGCCATTGGCGACATTATTGACTTGGGTTTGCATTGACAAAGACAATGATAAAGGCCTAGTTAGTATAAATAAAGAGCAATACAGGTCCCACACATTGCCCGTTAGGCCTAGCCTATACTAATCCGACACAATTTTTTGCTAGGTGTCTTGACAATAAGCAAAACACTATTTGGGCCTATAGGCTGTTCATGTGCGCCGACATAAAATCTCATACAAATGGGCTCGTTCACACAGTGCCTACAAATGTATATGCCTACATTGCCTTTGTTCATTTTTGATTTGTGTTAACATAACATATATGCCGACACAACATTATCATTTGCGCATACGATATCTGTTATAGGGCTTTCGATCTCCCCTTCTTTCCCTTTTCCTTTCTTTCTTTCCTCTTTCCTTTCTTCTTTCTTTCCTTTTCCTTTCTTTCTTTCTTCCCTTCTTTTTTTCTCCCTTCTTTCTTTTTTCTTTCCCTTTTCCTTTCTCTTCCCTTTCTTTCTTTCTCCCTTTTCTTCCTCCTTCCTTTTTTTTGCCCACAGCCCCATTATTTTGCCGACAGATTTGATGAATGGGGGGGTGTGACACCCCCCCACACCCCCCCTCTGGGGACGCCCTTGCATGTGTGTGAGCGGAAAGAGTTGTGAGCGTTGTAGAGTATGGTATCTAAACTAACGAGCTCGTTTTGTAACGACCTCAACGTCTACGTAATTTCCCATAGTGTTCACCGCTAGGCTAGGTACCACCCCTAGATATTGCCTCAGAAAAAAATTGTGTTTGCGATTTCGTCTTTATTAATCCATCAATGGATTCCAGATTTTGTGAGCATGTACAAATCGCAAATAACTTGGACGAGTTCAAAGTTGGGGTTAATCTGCCTCATAGGAGTAAAAATATTTTTTTTGCCTTGAGAAGCATATTTTTCTTAGTAAAATACAACGATTCATGCTCGGGGGTGGTACTCACGTATGTAAGGCATACGGGGATGTGCCGCTCCAGTGGTCGTTTTTTCATGAGACATCCTTAACCATGGGTAGGCTTTTCAACTGAAAAATCCTTAGACATGGGTCTATCCAAAATCACCCTTAGAAATGGGTAGGCTTTGAATCTCCAGCGGTACGCCCCCGACCAAACCAAATTTGAGTACCCCCCCCCCCCCCCCCCCCCACCCCCTCCTGGGAATGCATGAGCGTTGCTATTTTTGTTTGATGTTTATATAACAAACAGAGACTTGTCGCGGTTTTAGTTATACCATTGTAATATTTGCTACGTCACCATACTTGATGTATGAGGGTGAATCTTTGCTGTATAGCAGTATAGATAATCAATTGTTTGATGTTTACGTAACAATTGGATGTCTTTTCACTGAATCATGCCTGGGCCCATTACATGGAAAGAGCGTGGACATTTACATAACAATAGTGATCACGTATCATACATGACTTCGACATGGATGTGGCGATAGTGATGAGCTAATCGATGCGCGCGTGCATATTTTTGTTTTATGTTTACATAACAAACAGAGTCGCGCGATCATGTTCATGAATGTCGAAAAAATGATGGTTCAACCATGTCTGCAGGCTGAATAATAAACAAGTTATAACCAAAAGTAGTTTGCCTCATATTGCTGAAAACTGGGCAAATCATGCACATTTTAAACCATTTTAGGTAAAAAAAGGTTTACTTTCATGATGTCTAGTTGCTTGTGCGGGGCTATATAGACATCAGTGAATACATCCTAGCCACAATCCTACTACATCGGTGTATTCATCTAGGTAAACATGGAGTTTTCTACATATTTTGGTCAACTAATTTTCAAAAAAATGTCGCCCTCTGTAGTCAATGATATGAACATCCCTACCCTAGCATAGGCTATACCTTTTAATTGAACAAAATATCTATATTATCGACTCGCACATAGAAACGATTGGTTCGTTAAAAAAAATATATATTTATCCAAACATTAATAATGATATTTGCGTCCATTTTCCAAATTTTGACATTTGTCGGTCAGACTCAGGCCTACTTTTAAAAAAAAAAATTAAATGCTCATAATTTCTATACGAAAGACATTTTTGTCATGAAATTGATTGCGACTTGATTTTTTTGTATCATCGATCTCATATGTACCCCCAAAAAATGAATTATTTAACCAAATAATGGTATTTGGGCTAATTTGTCAAATTTTGATATTTGTCGGTCAAGCCGAGAGAATGAAAAAAAAAATGTTATGATTTCTTTGCGAATTACTTTTTTGTCGTCAAATTGATTGCGGCTTAACTTTTTTGTATCATTGATCTCATACGTACCAAAAAAAAATTGAATTATTTAACCAAATAATGGTATTTGGGCTATTTTTTCAAATTTTGATATTTGTCGGTCAAGCCTAGAATTTAAAAAAAAATCATTAAGCCTATGATTTCTATGCAAACACCTTTTTTGTCGTCAAATTGATTGCGACTTGACTCTTTTGTATCATCGATCTCATATGTACCCAAACAAAATTGAATTATTTAACCAAATAATGGTATTTGGGCTAATTTTTCAAATTTTGATATTTGTCGGTCAAGCCTAGAATTTAAAAAATAATAATTATGATTTCTATGCGAATGACTTTTTTGTTGCCGAATTGATTGCGGCTTGATTTTTTGTATCATTGATCTCATACGTACCAAAAAAAAATGAATTATTTAACCAAATAATGGTATTTGGGCTATTTTTTTCAAATTTTGATATTTGTCGGTCAAGCCTAGAATTAAAATAAATAAATCATTAAGCCTATGATTTCTATGCAAACAACTTTTTTGTCGTCAAATTGATTGCGACTTGACTCTTTTGTATCATCGATCTCATATGTACCCAAATAAAATTGGATTATTTAACCAAATAATGGTATTTGGGCTAATTTTTCAAATTTTGATATTTGTCGGTCAAGCCTAGAATTTTAAAAAAAAATCTATGCAAATGACTTTTTTTGTCGCCAAATTGATTGTGGCTTGAGTTTTTTGTATCATCGATCTCATATGTACCCCCAAAAATTGAGTTACTTAACCAAATAATGGTATTTAGGCTAATTTTTCACATTTTGATATTTGTCGGTCAAGCCTAGAATTTAAAAATTAATAATTATGATTTCTATGCGAATGACTTTTTTGTTGCCGAATTGATTGCGGCTTGACTTTTTTGCATCATCGATCTCATATGTACCAAAAAAAATTGAATTATTGAACCAAATAATGGTATTTGGGCTAATTTTTTCAAATTTTGATATTTGTCGGTCAAGCCTAGAATTAAAAAAAGAAATTGTTATGATTTCTATGCGAATTACTTTTTTGTGGTCAAATTGATTGCGGCTTGACTTTTTTGTATCATCGATCTCATACGTACCAAAAAATGTTTGAATTATTTAACCAAATAATGGTATTTGGGCTAATTTGTCAAATTTTGATATTTGTCAGTCGAGTCTAGAATTTAAAAAAAAATTGTTATGATTTCTATGCGAACAACTTTTATGTCGTCAAATTGATTGCGACTTGACTTTTTGTATCATCGATCTCATACGTACCCAAACAAAATTGAATTATTTAACCAAATAATGGTATTTGGGCTAATTTGTCAAATTTTGATATTTGTCAGTCGAGTCTAGAATTTAAAAAAAATTTGTTATGATTTCTATGCGAACAACTTTTTTGTCGTCAAATTGATTGCGACTTGACTTTTTGTATCATCGATCTCATACGTACCCAAACAAAATTGAATTATTTAACCAAATAATGGTATTTGGGCTAATTTGTCAAATTTTGATATTTGTCGGTCAAGCCTAGAATTTTAAAAAAAATCATTATGATTTCTATGCGAATGACTTTTTTGTCGCCAAATTGATTGCGGCTTGAGTTTTTTGCATCATCGATCTCATATGTACCAACAAAAATTGAATTACTTAACCAAATAATGGTATTTGGGCTAATTTTTCAAATTTTGATATTTGTCGGTCAAGCGTAGAATTTTTTTAAAAAATGTTATGATTTCTATGCGAATTACTTTTTTGTCGTCAAATTGTTTGCAGCTTAACTTTTTTTGTATCATTGATCTCATACGTACCCAAACAAAATAGAATTATTTAACCAAACAATGGTATTTTGGCTAATTTGTCAAATTTTGATATTTGTCGGTCAAGCCTAGAATTTAAAAAAATAATTATGATTTATATGCGAATGACTTTTTTTTGTCACCAAATTGATTGCGGCTTGACTTTTTTGTATCATGGATCTCATACGTATTTAAAATAATTAAAAAAATCATATAATGATATTTGGGTCCATTTTCCAAATTTCGACATTTGGTGGTCAGGCAAATGAAAATAAACCTTATGATTTCTATGCGAATATAATATTATATTCAAAATGATGTTTTGGAATTCAATCAGGCAACTTTCAAATTTGACTATCATGTCACACTTTGTGTACGCAACTTCGTGGAAGGACCCATGTTCATCTTAATAAACTGTTTATGTAAAGATGATTACATTACTGTTTCTGTCTATTCTTCTTTGTATATTGTGCATTTTGTGTACAAATGTTCACTTCACTCAAACTTTCACCAGCCCCATTCCATTTAAATGGAATTTGCATTTCAACTCTTGCTAATTAATAGACAAGCATGTCTATATAAATACATGCTACAATTGTATTGGTGACAAAACGTAATGATATACCACTTATGAGTACTGACTCTTGTCCCTGCGTAGAAAGGCAACATTTTTCTTGCCCGCATGGTCCCCGCTAAGTCCTAGGTCCCACAGGGCCAAGGTTGCAACCGGAAAGTACATTAATCAAATCAAACTTTTTACCTGCACACCTGAATACACTCTACAGGCCACATCAAACACCAACGGCAGCTCTGTCAGCAATTCATTCTTATGGTTGAATCAAATACAAAGCAAACCCTTTAGAACAAACAAATGGGTTTCAAATATTATCTCCCACACAATAAATCCAAACCACTTCATAATCATTTCATTTTCATACCATCATTCTCCGCCCGTCCTCCATGGTTCTGGTCAGATCCTAACATATCATGTTAAAACCAATACAATGTCAATAACCGCCCTATTGATAACCACTAAATCTGACACTGCTAAACCCCATCAACCGCGAAACTCGAAAACCGCGAAACCCGAGAACCGCTCTAGTTTAGAAATCAGATAGTACCTATATGCCAGGTAATAAAATTTCCGATTAACCCGCACAGTAAGTCTCGCCGTGCTAGTTTGTCCTACAAAGATCGCTCATTGACGTATGTTAGGTATAATTCCTGTTGAACGATTCCTTTAAAAATCGCCCAATGACGTACATTTTTAGTCCCAGCCCTTCTTTTAAAGATCAATCATTGATATACGTTTTCCTGTTTCGGCGCTACCTTTAAAGATCAATCATTGAGGTACGATGTTTTATTATTGACACACGAGTCCTGTTTCAGCACACTCCTTAAAGATGACCATTGATATTAATGCACGTTTCCATTTTCAAGCACTCCCTTGAACGGATTATTCAACAAAATAAGCTTTTCAATTACAAGTGCATGGGAAAAACTCTAGTTTTGTTTGATCAATTCGAGTATATCTGGAAAGACAACATGACTATATTAAACCAATAACTTAGCGTAGCATTCCTTTACCTAGTGGCGGAAATTACTAATGATGGTCAACCTCTTATGGAACCATTTGCTACCTGCTAGCCAGCACATACCATCTTCAATCATCCCCAATGTAAGTGTCCGCCTCTTCATCATAAATCACTCATCGTGGTACGATTTTCTGATCTGTTGATGTTTTTTTGTCACTACAATCCGTTCATCACGAACATAGACACGGATTGAATTGGATTGTGTGTTCACCTTAATCGTTGTTTTCATAAATAAACCGTTACACGGTAATCGACAGCTACTTGTTGTTTACCTGAAAACTTTCGGGAAATCTGCAATCTGTTCTGCTAAATAATAGATGCATAAAATTATGAAAATCAAATCAAAGACGGGAACACGCTAATTGCGACCAAATGCTAAATTAAACGTTGCTTTTCGCTGTTACAATTATGGCTAGATCAAGGGACTATGATGTTGATATTGCATAACATTGCCCACCGCAGGTTCTAGGAATAAGAAGCGCACCGCTAGCTCAACTGACAGATATATTGATGAAGCACTGATTAAAAGGGGCAATGTCAAGGCTGTCGAGTGTTAACTAGGGCATTTTACATCAGAAACGGCCTTCAATTGTGAGACGAGCGTAAAATAAAACTGATATTGAAACTACTGTTGTGATAAAGCCTCTAGATCGTATACATTCTATCATTTTGATGATTTCAAGTCTATAAAAGTAACATCAATTTCACTTGATACTGTGAATTTGAACCAAGAATAACAGATTACCACAATTGTATAAATACAAACAAACTATGTTCCACAGATGCGGCCTAGTTGTCATCGTGTTTAGAATTAATTGCAATCAGGACCTTTGTTTTAACACACCTTATAAAATCCAATTTCTCAAATAGATATCGGAACAATTCGGACAATTTAAAGTCATCAGAAATTGTGCCCGACGGAAGGTTGGTTCCCATGGTATTATTACGCACGGATCGGATCCAACGAGTTGAGAAGTCATCAAACCCGTGCTCGGAAAACTTCGAATTAGGAGGGAGAGACATCTTAGTAAAATGGTCTCTTTCGTAGGTCTTACTACCATGTGTACTTGGTTTTACCTTGATATCTTGCTGGAATACAACCACCCAAATTGTAAGTTGCGGCGCTAAAAGCATAAACATAACCAACATCTAAGAAATTGAATCATGACAAGACTGAATACTCTGATCGGGTTATTAGCATTATTCTAATATTTGTATTATGTACAAGGAGTTGTGAGAATCACAAAACTACATAACATTGATAACGATTTAACTTGTTTAAATATAATAATACTATAAAGATGAAAGATAGAACTAATTTTATCTGCATCAGGGCCGTTTTCCACTCGAAACGCAATAGTTGTCTGCGTATATCGTTTTACATATGCTTTTCTTGTAAGCTTTCTACCTCCAGAATATTTCATGGCTTCAAAATATCATTGTTTGATCGCTTTAAGCACACACCTGTTAAGAAATATGTTAGTGAAACCTTACAATGTAAACACGAAAAGCACATGAAAATGTGTTATTGAAATGAAAATGTGTAAAAGTGCTGAAAAGCATGAAAATGTGTAAACATGCTGAAAAGCATATGAAAATGTGTTAAACATGACATGCAATGTAAACATGCTGAAAAGCATATACAAATGTGTAAACATGCCGAAAAGCATATACAAATATAAAAATGCTGAAAAGAAAATGTAATGATATTCAATGTTAACATGAAAAGCACATGAAAATGTGTTATGTGTTATGTAATTGTGTAAACATGCTGAAAAGCATATGAAAATGTACTAGTATATGAAAATGTGCTATACATGATATGAAATGTAAACATGCTGAAAAACATATGAAAATGTACTTGTATATGAAAATGTGCTATACATAAAATGTAAAAATTATGAATGTAAACATGCCGAAAAGCATATATAAAAATATAAAAATACTGAAAAGAAAAGGTAATGATATTCAATGTTAACATGAAAAGCACATGAAAATGTATTATGTGTTATGTAATTGTGTAAACATGCTGAAAAGCATATGAAAATGTACTAGTATATGAAAATGTGCTATACATGATATGAAATGTAAACATGCTGAAAAGCATATGAAAATGTGCTATACATGATATGAAATGTAAACATGCTAAAAAGCATATGAAAATGTACTTGTATATGAAAATGTGCTATACATAAAATGTGAAAATTATGAATGTAAACATGCCGAAAAGCATATAAAAATATAAAAATGCTGAAAAGTACATGAAAATGTGCTAAACATGTATATGATATGCAATGTAAACACGATGAAAATCATATGAAAATGTGTTATACATGTATCGAAAATGCAATGTAAACATGATGAAATTATGTGAAATGTGAAAATTATGATAGAAATAAACAATAAAAGATAAAAAATTAAAAATTAAAAAAAAGTGAAACCTTACAGTTACTTGTGCTACGATCATTCTATACGGGGCCGGGTCGAGGTTAGTCTTCTCAGTCTTTCTGGAACAACTATAGATATTCGGAACAATAACATGGATACATCGGCTCACGTTCACTTCAAGGCAATGTACGGCAAACCGAGTTCAACGCTCTCCAATATAATACTATTTTAAAGGCACATTGTTTTTAATATGAATAAATGATAGAACATAAATAACATAATTATATTCAATTTAAATGTCTGAATCGATGTTATGGACAATGTATAGGGGAGGATGAGGACCAGTTATTAAGCATATTTCATGATAAACGATTAAAGCGCCAGTAAATATTTACCGAATTGCTATAATAATACCACCCGTGTAATAGTTTTGTAATAGTTTATATATAACTGTATGTTAAAAGATATTTGAGGAAAGAGTCAAATACCACTCACTGCAAACTATACTTGACATGGACCATTTACCCCGTCATCGGTGCAACTGGTCAATATGTTCCAACGGTAACCCTCGTCCTCCTAAAGAGGGTTGGGTTTACAAATTCTTCTCAGGAGGACGAGGGTTAAATACACAGAAATCAGTGAATGAAAACACTTTTGGAACAGGTTACCGTGAATTTAATGCATTCGGTCGATATCTATTGTAACCCATAAGGGCCACAATTTAATAAATACCTGTATACAATCAACGCAGGACCACTCTGGGAACGATATTTGCAGAGTTTAAAATCGTGTTTTGTTAAACACGTCGTTTAAAGGATAAACTCACGTTTAAGTTAGACACGCATTTAGTTAAACGCGGTTTTAAGCTAAAACCGTGATTAGTACGAGAATACGGCCAGTAGCATTTGTCATGATAATTACTAAATCCATAATCTTACAGACAAAAAGGCAAAACTGCATGTTGTTTTAGCCAGCACAAAGTTTTCTTTACCTAGAGAACATCTTTGAATTCACAATCAATACAGTGCTAGTGTCTTATGAGACGATGGATCTAGAATTACAATAAGAAATGATTTACTGTTCCATATCTATAATCACATAAAGTACATCAAACATGACCTAAACTCATCTTCATAAATCGCGTTTACTACCTTCAATCAGCCACTGAAGGAAGTATCTTCAAAAATCTGGAGATTATCACATGTGAAATTACCCAGAAGTTGCAAAGTTTTTGCACGTACACTGAAAGCCAAACTGGAGTCAGGGTTACTCTATAAAGGGAGTCCAGCCTATATACATGTGACTCTATGTCAATATTGACTCTGTTTGGAGAGTCACATGACTCCCTTGGAGAGTCAACATTTACTGACTCCTTTGGAGAGTCATGATGCATGACTCTTCAAGGGAGTCTTGTGACTCTTCAAATGGAGTCAATATTGACATAGAGTCACATGTAGGCTGGACTCCCTTTCGAGAGTAATAATGACTCCAGGTAGGAATAAGACACTGAGAACTGGAGGTGTGGGGGGGGGGGGGGGGGGGGTGGGGGGGGGCTTTAAGGTAATTGGTTCTTTGATGTTTATGTTCTTGCTCAATGTATTTGCATTTACTTAGTGAGCAATCACTTCCCTTCCTTAACCAGTGAGAAATATGCATATATATCAATATACATTCAACAGTGTTAAATTAAGGCATCGACTTAATTCAAATAAAATGAATAGGTTTAAATAAATAAAATGTGCAAATTAGCTCATTAGCATAAATGAAATGGTATACACGAGCATCGGTGCTAATTTTTGTACCATTGAAATCATGCTAATAAGCGATTTGTGCATTTTACTCGGCTAATATAAGACCAAGTAAAATATGCAAATTAGCTCCAGAGAGTCAGGATGACTCCTTTGGAGAGTCATGGGCGATGACTCCTTTGGAGAGTCAGGATGACTCCTGTGGAGAGTCAGGATGACTCCTGTGGAGAGTCAGGATGACTCATTTGGGGAGTCAGGGTGACTCCTTTGGAGAATCAGGATGACTCCTTTGAAGAGTCAGGATGACTCATTTGGGGAGTCATGCATCAGGATGACTCCTTTGGGGAGTCATGGCTGATGACTCTTTCCGACGGCTAGGATGACTCCTTTGGGGAGTCAGGACGACTCCTTTGGAGAGTCAAGATGACTCCTTTGAAGAGTCAGGATGACTCCTTTGGAGAGTCATGGCCGATTTACTCCATTTCAAGAGTCACTTGACTCCAGTTTGGCTTTCAGTGTAGAAGGTAAGTTTATATATGTCAACTTCAAACATAAGTCGTACTGTTCAAAAGAAAGCAGTATGCCCATTCCATTACAAAGACCTTCATTTTGAACTACTTGCCCCCTAGACCAGTTATCCCATATTATTCCCCAATAATTACATGCATATTGGGAATAACGATACGCTCTATTGTTCAATCTTATTCACCTATCCTTCCGCTCCATGCTTTAACTTTTAATCACTTAATCCAACTAAGATGGTCAAACAAGCCTAATTGTCTCATGGACTACTGATATTTGAAATTTCTTCTTAGCAGCCCATCCAATGATGAATTTTATAATATCTATTAGAATAATGATATACAGCCAACAAAGTACAACCAAGAAAAGGGTTGACCGGTTCTAAAAAGATTTATTCGGATACCAATTTTATAAATGCAAATGTTTGCGTCGTGCGTCTTGGTAAAAGCCTGGAGTAAAATATATTTATACTCTGAATCCTGTGTATACATTTCACAGTCAAATCATTAGACGTCGATTCCAGGGGACATCAGGAAATCTTCCCAATCTTATGTGAAAAGGGACCTTTTTGTGGTGCTTTTCAGTATTTTTGACAATTAAAGCCGAATGCCCCCGCTTAAAGACACATTGATACTATATATACGAATATATAAATTGTAAGCAGCAGACCATAACTTGACCGATATTCTGAAGAAAAAAATTATGATTCAAGTTGAGATAGCACGAGATAATAATTTTTCCTATTCAGAGCAACTGTATGAAAAGAATGAGATGTGTTTTTGTGTATTGTTTCGTTTTTCTTTGTGTACTGAGTCATGATATGATTTTCTTAAAGGAGTTATTCACAAACATATCATTAGTTGCTTTGAATAAAAAAACATATCATTCTGGTTTTCAATGTAGGTTATATATACGTGCCGCAACATTTTATCATATACACCACTATTTATGAGATAGATCCATCAATGCCGTCATGTAAGGTCTGGCATAATGCTTCGGTTCCACAATGATCTATCATTGGTCCACCACTGCTTTCTGTCTTCACTGTTACTTGTAGATGTTTGTGATAATGCGCTCTATCTATACGCTGACGTCTCAGCACTCTTCGCACCCATACAGTCATCAACTATTTCGAACGCAGTATCCGAAGCCAGCGTGACTACATCCAAGCACTCAAAATCATTGGATCTACTGCTCTGTCATACTAAAAAAAACCAGCCTGCGTCACAGGCGACAGGTCGCAGCAGCTACGGTCTTGTACAACATACACACCAACCACTGCCTACATGACTTAGTAACGTCAGACAACATATGTTCAAAGTCGTGCTACCCGTTCGAGTGTATCAATGCAAGTGCATGCTCATTCACTGCCGACTGTAATAGCTCGCCGCTTAAACAGCAGCGTTCTTCATACAGCCGTTTCTATAAAGCAGTCTTCCTGATGACGTTGTTGGCAAAATCTCAAAAGCAGGAATATCGGCTTTAAAGTGCCGTGTGCACATACACCTTCTCACCTTCATCACACCCTTCAATCAAGTTCTTTTAACATCTGACTTTTACGTTAGCATGGGGTTCATGGTCCACGTGTAGGTTAATACTTGGCTGATGAGATGGTGGATGGTCCTGTAAAGCATGTAGCCAGCTGGGTATAATTTACATCACTTTCATTTGCGTTTTGTAACCCCTGTCCATTTGTGTTTCTTGTATAATGCATATATTTTGAGTTGCAGTGAACCAATTGATTGGCCCATTAGACCTCTTTGAAGAGAGCAATCAGTTTGATTTCTAATCACTCAGTGCATTAACATTGTTAATATTTGTCGGGCTATTGTTCATAATTGCTCTTCATATACAAAAACAACCCAAACAAGACGAGTCTTAAAAAAAACACCGCATGGCAATTCATTTATTAATTCATGACTAATGATTAGCCTACTCAATAATGAAGGTTTGCAAGGTTAGGATTCGTGGATTTCCTTATTATCACACTCGCATAGACCCCAATACACCTGTTTCATCTTTATGTTGAGCCACCCTGTATTACCAAAGACGGAAGACATACAAACGATTATCAACGCGTCGCGGGGCGTATATTCACAATATTGTACACATCAAAGCAGACAGGCAGTGCCGCACGATATTATTAATGGTGTAACAGCAGAGAGCAGACCAAACTGATGGGTAACTTAAAATTACGACTATAAAATATATATCCGAATTTTTCTTCTTAAATTGGAACGTGAAGTAATCGACAAAGCCTCATTACCGTGTTCAGTGTTCCTTACGGTGTTCCTACGCATAGCTAAAGAGCCCGACCCAAAATATTAGTATTATAATTAGTAACACTGTTAAGTTGAAGTATACAACATTGATGCAGTATTTCTGAACGATTAGCCAAAGGAAGGCAATATAAATGGTCTTTTGTGTTATTTCTGGTCAAAGTTCAGAAGTCTAATTTTGGCAATTTCACACAGAAATCAAGCTCAATTGCAATAAACGCCAAAGTTAAGTGCGTACATAGGGACGTGGTGATGAGTTATGATCTATTTCCGATATATCTTATCAAGAATTGTTCTTAACTTGTCTATTTAATTGTATAAACACAATTAATTTACAGGCCAATGAAATCGAGATAACTTTAAACATGTATTGCTCAGTTGCACATAAAACTAAATCACTCAGTCAACAATGTAATTGCGTACATGCGAAGCAATGCAATGGTAACGTGTTTGGCCTGACGGACCAGCAGAGTATATGCATAGTGTACATAAAAAGGGATTTAGATCAATTCGGTTTCATACTCACTGCGCGAGAAAAATCCCCGAGCAGATTGAACCGCTGTATATTGCATATACTGCGATACGATGAAATCATTGTTTTCGTTTTAGTGAATTCTTAGATAATGTGCGAGTTTCTTTGTGCATCGATATGGGTTTTTTCTTTGTGTACTAAGCATTGATATGATTTTTTTAAAGGAGTAATCAAAACAAAAATATGTCATGAGTTGCTTTAAATAGATAAAAAGTATATAAATATACGTGACGCAACATTTTAACAAATTTCAAGTGACAAATAATAACGTCTGGAAAAGGTTAATCGTATATTGTATTCCATAATGCCTTCATTAAATCTAATACATGTAGATCAACGTATTCCGGAGCCCACCCATTCGATACGATAATATCATTGTTTTCGTTTTAGTGAAATATACGACGTGCATGTAAGTGAGTTGAAGTGTTACGATTGAACGAAAGAGATAGTGAAAGTGGCGCAGAGCGCCTCGCGGAAATAAAACAAATTCAAGGTTAAAACCATCTCACTGACTTGTTACGAGAACTATCAGATATAAATGTAGATCGACTCTACACCTTATTGAGATAATTTATACTTCATGTTATATGTCACTCGATCTCGATTGAGACGAATGCAAATTTATGTCCCCTTCATAATGAAACATAAAAAGCACTAGTAAAACATTCACTGTCGACTTGTTTCACACTGCATTTTATGCTTATCTTGAAACAAAATCGACGTTTCAGTTAAGTTAGAGCACACATAATTCAAAATGTTTACAATCATTTAAGCGGCTTTTTTTAATCATGTATTTTGTCTAACTTTTTACAACAATACGTTGGTTCAAGTGCGCGGGTAGTTTTAAACGGTAGGGAAAACTATCGGCCGATTAAGTGAACCAATGGCGAGTAAGTGAAGAATAGCGCTACCTCGCTAGTAAGTTGGGGGTAAATCAACATTTTGAGAGCACTATTATCGGAACAAGCTTCTAGACTAGTTAACCACGATTAATTTACGATAAATATTACATCTGACAGGACCCAAGAGTAAGTTGTAAGTATCAAAGTTAATGCTGTGCGGGACGATTACATATGTATGACGATCAATGGAAGATTTTTACCATGCAATTTATGATCAATGTGTGTATAATTTACTCAATTATACATTTAAATATCATATTATTATAACATATTTTAAATCTATTATGCATACAAATTGAAGACATAATTTCAAATCAATCAATCAACCAATCAATTAAAAAATAAAAATGTAAATAATAAATTAATAACATGAAATCAAATAAATATGCCTATTTATATATAAATGAGTGACGGAATAATTAAATACTATTAATACATTACTAAATACATTAAAAGTAAATAAAAAGATGAATAAAAAATAAAAAATACATACTAATTAATATATCAATTGATTAAGAACAAATAAAAAAGGTCATCATATTGTAATTCCATAGACATTTACATGAATGATTTCAATAAAGTCACCATCATGTTTTGAAAAGGGAAAAGAGTATTGGGGAATCACAGGAATCAAAATCCGTGTATTCCGATTATAAACCCAAGGATCACAGAAACACGCCATAGAGGTAGGATGGTAGAAGTCGAGTCATGTTATCATAAACCAATGAACTATTTAATTACAAAGAACGGTTTTTTATCATGAAAATTGTACCTTTTAATTGCCATAGGCCTATTTGTATGTGCCTCTCGAATAAAAACAAATGTTGGTATTGTAATTATGGTCTCTATTCTAGAGACACTTTGACATTTTAAAACTCAAAATTTCGCCATTTTATCGTTCTCCCAGTCCATCTCGACGTTGCTCATTATTTAAATTAACCGTATTTATTTTACGGACAAAAAATAACGTCGTTATTTTTTCTCTGATAATGGTTAACCATTACGGTTCCATTGCCTGTATATTTCTAGTTTACTTCAACCACGGATACTGCCTGGACTCCGTGGTAATATATCATGACTTTTTCTTTGGCCGGTTTATTTTATTTAATATTGCACCGCGCCTGTGTATTTCCTAGCTCGGCTACTATGATCGCTGGCCAAACACTGCTCAAGTCCCTGCCGCGCCAGGGGTAGTATCCTGGTTTGGCCCATGTTAGGTAGAACTCGGTACTAGCATGGTAATAGTGGGGACTTATGTCATTGTTCATAAATGAATAATGTTCATATTGTTTGCTGGTCGAACGATTGAAATCCATTGGATATTCACGAAATTAGCTAAAAATATTCTGACAGAAAATTTTAAATATTTACCCATACACATCTATGGCATGTATTTTGCACAATGAATGAGATAAACCTGATTTCTCGCCGATTAACCTTTTTTCAATCGATAAACCTATGTTATCGATAAACCAGGTTTTTCAATTTCGATAAGCAAGTTTTTCGATAAACACGGTTTATCGGTCGATAAACTTGGTTTTTCGAATTCGATAAGCAAGGTTTTCGATAAACCAGGTTTATCGGTCGATAAACCTGTTTTTTTAATCGAAACCAAAGTTTATCGAATTAGGCTGAGTCGTTCAAAAATGGCCCGTGTATGGCAAGTATTTTGCACAATAGAAAAATAAACCAGGTTATCGTCGAAAAATCAAAATATCAAGTTTATCGTTCGAAAAACCAGGTTTATCGTTCGAAAAATCAGGTTTATCGTTCAAAAACCTGATTTATCGAAGAAAAATAAGTTTATCGGTCAAGAAACCTGGTTTTTCGAAAGAAAACTATAACAATCGACGATAAACTTAGTTTTTCGATTTGATTAACCGGGTTTTTCGATTCGATTGTCATAGTTATTGAAAAACAATGTTTATCAGCCGAGAAACCTGGGTTTTTTTCTCAAAAACTATGACAATCGATTCGATAAACCAGGTTTATCAAATCGAAAAATTATGATTCAAATATTTTGCTTATTGAATTCGATAAACCTATCGAGAAACCTAGTTTATTGAATTCGATAAACCTATCGAAAAACCTAGTTTTTCGAATCCCGATAAACCAGGTTTATCGGTTCGAAAAGTAATGTTTTTGATGAACCAGCTTTATCGGCCGATAAACCTGGTTTTTCGCTCAAAAAACAGGTTTATCGGGAAAAACAGGTTTATTTCTTTCATTGTGCAAAATACCTGCCATACACATCTTATAGTTAAATTCAATTAAAGTGGATACTTTTCTGGATGGAACTAGAAGCCAAAAAGTCTTTTGAAAGTTGTTGTGTTGAGAAATTCATACTTTAACTTCAATTTGTCATAGAAATTAGTGATATTTTGCTAGTTCAAAATTCGGGGGGAAAACACACAATATATTATCCCTGGATCAGATATTAGTTTTAAAAATAGCCAAAATGTGCCTGAGAGTCACACTGAAGTCACCCTGTGTGCCAAGTTATGTGGCGAGATTGTAGATAGACTGCCTTGGCCAATGTCTCTAACCCCAGCCAAGGGCGCATACAGGATGGTCGCACCCCGGGGTGCTGTGAAAAGACGATCCCCAAAAAATGCAATTGATCAGGCCCTTTTCTTGTTCTATAGCCCCAATATTGCCTTTCTTTTCCGTTTCCTTTTCTTCTCTTATCTTTCCTTTTTTGTCTCCTTTCCTTTTTCCCCTTTCCTTTTTCTTTCTCCCCTTTTCTTCTTTTTTCTTCTTCATACCCCGGGTGCTGCAGCCACCGCAGCACCCCCCCCCCCTGGATCCGTCCCCAGCATGCGGTCAATGTTTTAACTTCAATTTGTTTCAAAACTAGTGGGATTTCAGATTTTGTCAAATACAAAGTTCAAATTTCAAGAGAAGTTAAGATATATAGCGGATTTTAGTTTAAAATGTAGCCCAATTGGGTTAAAGATCGACACATAGGCCAAAAAGGCATATCGTTGGGTCGTCTAGACAGTTGGTCCAGGGGGTTCACACCATTCACACCATTAACACTGTGTTCACACGCAAATACTAACGTGATGGCCAGTTCAACCTGTCAGCCCTCCTGTCTGTGATATCTCAAACTTGAACTCAAACTATACAAGCCTCTGGAACGTAATGCATTTTGGGCATGCAACAAACATTGTTTATGGGATGATGTTAATTTATATGGATATTAACCTCACTAGTTCCTATTGTGATCTTACTCTCCAGTTTTTCTCTTAAAATGTCATCGTCAGTAATTTACGCCGCAATAAGGGTATAAGTACTAACGAGGTAGCTTACCTCTCTAAAGTAAGTTCCCCCCAATTTGGTGCACTCGGCGTATGTGTTTTAACTGAACAGTTAGCTACTTCCGTCCTGTCCATTACATGTTTATTTTATCATTTAACAACGTTATGAAACAAATGTCTGTGCTCATTTCACAGTGTTTCATAAACTTTGAATAGCTTTTTTACTGTGTAAAGGTATTTACTTTGTTCATCATGTTCATTAATGAAAATACCTTAGATATCGTGTTGTTATACATTGTTAATTGACCTTATGTACATAGTAGCAGCCCGGACCTCTACATTCGACCTTGACTCATAACCTCAGAACATTATCCTGGAATAATGGTTTTCAGATGGTACAACTCTTGGGAACAATCATTAAATGTTCTGCGAATTTTGTTCTCTCGCGAACTCTACCTATACTCAGCACAATATGGTCACCAATTTTTGATATAAATCTGAATCTTCAATTTTTGTCAAAAGGTAGGGAATATGTAAAATGCACCTTATTGCAAGTATTAAGAACGGATTCATATATAAATTCAGTATGAAATTGAAGCCATTAATTGTACTACATTCAAACGTGTAATTTGATTGCAGAGTGAAAATGCTTCCATGCGGCTGGACGCAACCACTAAGTGTTCTGCCGATCATTTACCCGATGTTGTAGGAATTTTACCATCAGGCAGAATATAAGGTTTTCAATGGCGTGTAATCTGACATGGTGCTTGAACAGACATGCAACAAGGAAGCAAAACCCAAGTTGTTCCATGGTATCACCAATAGTGAAATACCTCTAAGCAATGCCTGCATTGGTCCGCAAATTCATCAGATCTAAACCCTCTTGAAAACTTGTAGACGCAGTTACTAGAGATAATACTCTAGCAGAGCTGAGTAGAATTCTGACCAAGCGTTAAAGAAATCTGTGTATCAGAATAGTACCAGACAATTGATTCACAGCATGTGTCGTCACTGTTTGGCAACGATAGATAGTAACGGAGGACATGCCAAATGCTTATATTATTCAATGCAATTTGCCACGACTTAGATTGTATTTATTGACTCTTACCAAGTGACCAATTACCTCGCTTGAAGAAACCAATAAAATGCCAACGACACAGTTGAGAACTAAATGACGATTAGCTGTAAGTCTCTACACACCCATGTTCACTGCGTAATCATACTCTACGAAATGCTATCCAATAGAAACCCAATTTTAGTTCATTTTTTTCTTCTTTATTTGCAGGCATTTATTATCATCATCAAAAACTTCAAAACTATCCAACTCGACTTTTATAGCTGAGGTAAACAAACTACGGGGAAGACATTTGCTCATTTAATGTATGATAAGTTCTTATACTGATCCAAATAGAATATACTCACAACTGTGGACGTTTCGGCAACACAGTTGCCTTTCTCAATACTTGGTAGATTGTGGTGAGTTATTTACTGTCACCGACGCAAGAGGGAGTTTTCTCAGCGGCGGTTTTGGAGTTGCCAGTTCTTTTCTTGACTCCAGACAGTAAAAGTTCGTCAAAAACGTGTGAAAGGTGATACTGCCCCTCGTCCCGGTTCATGGTGGTGCCCTCTTTCTTTCTTATCTCTACTGCTTCTTTTATCCATCTCTTGTACCGATCTTGTTCCGTGCCTATGACCTTAGCCTCTAGTGTCGGTGACAGTAAATAACTCACCACGATCTACCAAGTGTTGAGAAAGGCAACAGTTTTGCCGAAACGTCCACAGTTGTGAGTATACTATTTGGATCAGTATAAGAACCTTATCTTATCATTTATGTCTACCGATCCTGATGAATCTATTCAATCATTTAATGTATATCTTCATTGTTTGTACCGATTACTGATTTTGGATTAGCCAACCTCAAAGCATGCAATGATTATTGGATATTTGTGTAGAGTCTATTATGATATCTGATGATAATTGCAAACACTCCTAAGTCCAACATTGGTTGATGACACTGATATTGTATTTAGTCAGTGAGTTGTTTTATCATTTTTCGCCGAGAAAACACATCCACTTCTAATATCGTATGTGAGACAAGTTAATGAAGATCCTAGACTGCAATTTTATTGAGATATTCTTGTTGAGCCCACTGATAATACATGTCAAACATGCTCATAAGTATTGAAACAAAATTGATGACACTGATATTTTCATTCAGTCTGTTTATTTTCCTTTGTCAAAGCACAATATTGTCTGATATATTACATGAGACTAGACTGCAATAATAGTTAGTTGTAAAGTCTAATATTGCCGTCTGATGATACATTTTCAGAGCCAGAGCACATGAACCTCGAATATCGTATTATCAGACATGTTAATTAACTGCAATAATAAGAAGGTATTATTGGGAATATCATATCTGATTATTGATATATAGGGTATACAAAATGTGGCGATACCTCTTAAAATAATTTGGAATATAATTTGGTCAAAGAAAACATGTAGAGTTGATACCAAACTAGCAATGGCAGCTTTCTGTATTTCAAGGGCACAAAACTGAGTTTGTTCTAATTGTAAAACCGCGCTTTCATAACAGTCTATCACTTATGAACTAAATGAAAGAGAGCAAAAGAGGAAGAGAGGGAGTGAAACCCTTTACACGTCACGTGCTAACAGCTACGCACGCCTGCAAGGTAACAATTTATGGCACTGTGAGTTTTGTGACTAAAACCTTTCAGCTAGTATTATATACTAACATAACAAGGAACCTCAGAGAATAGGACACGTTTGGTATCAAGATGATTATAACAGTTGTCTCTGTTTAAATGACGATTAGCTGTAAGTCTCTACACACACGTTTGCGAGTTGTTTTATCATTTTCCACCGAGAAAAACACATCCACTTCAAATATCGTATGTGAGACAAGTTAATGAAGATCCTAGACTGCAATTTTATTAAAATTTAAAAAAAATGATGACACTGATATTTTCATTCAGTCTTTTAATTTTCCTTTGTCAAAGCACAATATTGTCTGATATATTACATGAGGGACATGCTAATAAAAAATCTAGACTGCAATAATAGTTTAGTTGTAAAGTCTAATATTGCCGTCTGATGATCAATTGTAAACACCCTAATGTCATTAAGTTTTTGTTTTTCCTTGTCAGAGCACATAAACCTCAAATATCATATTATCAGACATGTTAATGAGCTGCAATAATAAGAAGGTATTATTGGGAATATCATCTCTGATGATTGATATATAGGGTATACAAAATGTGGCGATACCTCTTAAATTTGGACTATATTTGGAGAAAAAGAAAACATGTAGAGTTGATACCAAACTAGCAATTTCAGCTATCTGTATTGCAAGGGTACAAAACAAAGTTTTTTCTAACTGTAAAACCGCGCTTTATAACAGTTTATCGCTTATTAACTTAATGAAAGGGAGCAAAAAAGGAAGAGAGGGAGTGGAGAAAAAAGTAATCAGTTGTCATCTTCATTATTTTTAACTTTAATTCACACGCACAATTGAAAAAGCTCAAAGGAAATCCTTTACACGTCACGTGTTTACAGCCACGCACGCCTACAAGGTTACAATTTATGGCACTGGGTGTTTTGTGACTAAAACCTTTCCGCTAGTATTATATACTAACATGAATAAGGAACCTCAGAGAATAGGCCACGTTGGTATCAAGATGATTATAACGGTTGTCTCTATTTAAAAGTGTGTCAATATTAATACACTGCGAATTATTTTACTTACAACAAGCTTTTCAAAGGTATCGAGCGACACTTTTTGGGACACCCTGTTTAATTCAAACGCGCTCTTAAGTCAAATATTCGTTAAAGACATTGATACTTTTATTTATTCTTGTTATCCCCTTGTCTAAGCACAGTGTCTTTAAATGGCGTATATGTGTCATATTTTAATATATTAAAATATAAAATCTAGGCTGTAATAACATTGTGGGATGTTTTTGTAAATCATTCTTTATATAACCATCAAAATACATGGGAAGAAGAGACAACTATTACAAATATCAAATGTCATTGTGGAATATTGTTTACAATTCTAGGTAATTTTGTTGTATGTATTTATCCATTTATTCATGTTCATGTATCGTTAACCCTCCCTGAACCTTTTTGTAACACAGTTTACTAAGGGTGTGCGTATGCTTATGTTAATACTATGGTATAAATTTCAAGATCTGCGAAAATTGGAGAGGGAAATTATGTTTCTAACATAAAATATAAGATGCAAGACTATACTATAAAGATATTTTTTTCAAAATTGCGATTATTTTGTATTGTAAGGGCAACTCTACCCCCCCCCCCCCCCCCCCCCCCCCTCTCCCTACCCTCAGTCCTTGACGGCTTACTCTACCAACGGGTCAGGTGGTACCTCATTGTCTAGGTCATTGTATGTTGCGTTTTGGTGCCACCGCAGAAAATCCCTAGGGGCTAGTAACCCCTTTTAAGTTTAAGTTCATTTATCATCAACATAACCATTCTGGCAGCCACTTTGGAAAGTGATACTGAATCAAAATTGTCACAGAGATGGCCTTTATATCTAAAAGCAATAGCTTAGCAGTTTAGAACATACTATTTGGTGAATTTGATACAACACACTCTTACAATATCTATTTTGGATTATCATACACTCATGTAGACTTTTTTTAAAACATTTACAGCGGCCATTGTGTTGGCCATCTTGGATTTAAAGTATGTTATTCTGATTTTTTGGGGACCCCCTGAAAGAACCCTCCTGTTAGGGGGGTGCGTTCGGGATTTTGGCTGTTTACCCAAGATATTCATATTCCTCATGAAATTCTGGTCTAAAAAACACATGAGATAAAGAACGCCTCTAAGTGATACCTAGCTCACTTTTAGCCTAGTCTAAAAGGACGTGTAGCCCTACCAGTTGTTACATCTCAGTATACGCTATATATCAGGTTAGCTTTTGCCTCTCTAACGGATTTGAATAAGAGGATCTAGTTTGAAAAAGAAACTATCTTAGCATGGCAATATTATATTTCAGTTTCAATCACATTTTAACTCAAATAAGTTTTGTGCCTAAATTTATTCCATTCTGTCATTTCTGTCTCTGTATTAGCCCACGTAATTCTTCAAACGTGTACCTTTTCTCTCTCGCTATGCCACAACTAAACAAAACGTATTCAACACCATATGTATACAGTTCCGTGTCGTTGCATCATTTTCGCAGTAAGCGGGTTTAATAGTGTAGATAGTAAAACAAATCATATTATTGGTAAACCCTTCAAGGTAACGTCTGATTTTCTCGAGTGAATTGTAATTATTCTCAAACACGTACTCTTTTAAGTACTTGCTGAGGGTAGAAGATTGATTTTGAAGGAGTTTAAAGGCATATCAAGTATCATTGCATTGCAACATATTGAAAATACAATTCAACAGTTTATAATCAGGAAAGGTGACTGTAGGTATAGTTTATATAGGCCGGCGATGGACTCGGGCTAACGAGTTAAAAACAGTTCGATCAGTTTATATAAAAGTAATTTGATTTGTTAAATGCAATATACGTGTATCTAAAGAAAAGACGGATAATTCAATCACAAACAAATATCTGATCACCCTAGGACATTATCATTGAACGTAAAGAAACTAGGAAAACAATGCCACCTTGCGGTCACTAAAGCACGTCGCAACTACTAACCACGTTTTCAGGGGTACCCGTTTACAGGTTGAATGATTACACATTTAACACATCACGTTTCTAAAACACGAATACCTAAGTTATTTTTGAGTGTAGAATATTGATTTTGAACGAGTTTCAGTGAAGTATAAACAAGTGTAATTGTGAGGCCTTTTATCTACATATTTACGCGTCGCCCTTTAGCACTAAAATAAAATGAATAACTCAATCGGTACTTCGGTCTACTAGTTAATCTTGTAATGAAGGTATTTCCATCCGTATCGATTATAACTATAGTAACTATGGTCATGTGTTTTAAGCTCGCCTCCTTTCGCGTTACACACGGATTTTGGCTTTCACGACATGATTTTAACTTTACACATTTATATTTGCTTGTATACCCCCCTGAGGTAGTAAAAGTATATATTTTCTGAAGGGAAATTTCATGAGGAAACCAAATATGCCATTAAAATTATAGTACGACTAAGAACTAAAATGGTATGATCGGAAATGTTGGGAAAAATATCAGAGTTTTTAATTTTTAATTCGAGATCCATATATTTTGTATACCTACCCCTATCATTATTTACTTTACATATTTGAATTCCTCATGAAATTACCCATTAGATGATATATAATTGTTAAAGTTACTACGTCGGTATGGTAATTATACCGGCTAGTGAATATCTCCAATTTTTATTTTATATATTTTTAGAATTTTCAAAAATATTTGTTTAAGGATGAACCCTTCCCTGATATAAACTGCATTTCTGAATTCCTCTAGTTACAAGCTTTACAAAAATGTATACTTTTGCTATCATAGGTTGAAAACTTTTTCTGTTATTGTCATTTTTATAAATCCGGTAAATTGAGGCTGATTATTCATGTTTACTGTGTAGCGAATAGGAAGAAAGCTGATGTTCATTGTCTTATCCATAATTAATTAGTTGTTACAAATAGTTGACAAGTCTGTTGAACCACATACTTAAAGACTACTAATTATCCTTTAAAATGGGACCAGAATGGTGTTTGTAACATTAGGAGATGACTAGTTATTGTAAAAAGAACAAAACATGGGATTATCCCCATTGAGTTTGTACAGGAAACACCCCTTCCAGAAACACCCCTTCCAGCACCACCCCTGGTCCCCAAACATCAAACAGCTGTATCTCCCATTCTGTATTAGCTATACCAATGCTATTTTGCAGACAGATAGCTCGTTATTAGGGCTTTAAAATGATACCAAATTTGTTGAGATAGCTTTTGTGGTTTTAAAAATATTTGAGGAAATGACAGCATAAAACTAAAAAATGTAACGGCACCACCCTATTGGGAGGCGAGTTCATAACGCGTGACCCTATAACCCTAACCCTAATCATAACCATAACTCTAACCCTAACCTAACTCTAACCCTAACCTAACCCTAATCTAACCCTAACCTTACCCTAACCTAACCCTAACCCAAACCATGCGTTAATCAGATTTGCCGATAGCTTTCAGCTAACAAATTGAAAACACATTTTTTTTCATCGATTTTCAATTAAGTCTTGCCCTAGACTATGCCATAGTCCTTTGTATTATTTCATTTTTTAATATATTTTTTCATTTGCCTGGTAAAATTACTTGAACTTGATGTTTGACATTTTAGTTACTTACATTTGATTTGGTATAAAATCAAATCTATCCCAAAATCGGGCTAGTGTTTTCTCATGCTATAATTTATATAAACATGTAAACTTCAATCCCGCAAGCTGCAATTTTATAGTTTTGTTTCTTTGCATTGTTCAGTAACATAGGGGAAAGCTAGATTAAAGCAAGATTAAAGATTTTAGACTAAAACACAAACAATTAAAAACTGGTTTGGCATGGCAATTTCAAGACACCAAACCACAAACCACAAGTAATTAATGTTTATATTCTGTAACTGATAACAGCAGACAAAACAATCCATGTGTGGTTTTCAAGGTTTGGTATATTCTGGGGGACCTGAGGAACCAGATATTAAGTTGGATCCACTTGAGGTTGTAGATGTTGAAACGGATACAAGTTTCGTTTAAAAGGACTATGGAGTAGTCTAGTCTTGCCCACGAGAACAAAAAGAGATATTTCAATGAAATTAACATTAATCATTTTGTAATAATCATTTTGTATTTGTTATGTATTTAAGAAACACGGCACGGTTCTTTCTGATACACCCTGTATCAATTGCCTTAATTTTATTAAACTAATAATTCAATTCGGCCCAACATTTCATATGTACACATTTTGTCCTTTCCCACGACGGTATACATTATGCAAAACATGTCTATTAACCACTAGGCTGGCAAAGGGGGAACTGGCCAGGGCATTTTTATGAATAGCTGCGATACACATGGCCGTCTACCGTGGGTAGACAGTCATGTGGGTATTTCCATTACGGCATATTAAAGCTATATGCAGCAATGGATATATACTCATATGATAGTCTACCCTTAGTTACATCACCCGGGTTACCTCACTCAGGGTAGACTATAGAACGCCCTGAGTTTCGTTAAGGAACATTATAGAGCCCTGTATATCGATACGGAACCAAAATATTGTAACATATCGTATTCTGACACCAGTGGCGTAACAGCCGGGGGGGCAGTGGGGGCACAGTGCCCCCCCCCTGAAGGTGCTCAGCAGGAAATTCAAACCTACCCACCAGGAAAAATGGGGGAAGGGAAAAGAGGAAAAGAAGGGGGAAAGGGAAAGAAAAGAGAGAGAGAAGGGAAAAAGGGAGGAAAAAGAAGAAGGAAAAGGAGAAAAAAAGGGGAAAGAAAGAAAAGAAAGGAAAAGAAAGAAAGAAAGAAAAGAAAGATTTTTTTTGACCGTGCGAAATGTTGTGACCGTGCGATTTTTTTGTGACCTTACCCCCCCCCCCCCCCCCCCCCCACTTACATGAAATTCACGAGGTGACTGACTAGGAAAAAATTTGGGGCAACCTTTTACGAAAAATTCCGGGACGGAATTATTCTAACCAGGAAATTTTTGGGCTGTGCCCCCCCTGACAACCAACCTCTGTTACGCCCCTGTCTGACACCCACCATTGAAAGGATATTAATAGCGTGAGGACAAAGAAGTTCGAGGGGTTGTTTGTCGGGGAGGTATAATCAAGGATTGCAACACGGATGTGAATACACTGATGACAACGGAGAGGGAGAAAAGGGATGCCAACTACTAACCAAATATTATATATACTGACTGCGAAAAAGGTTGGATACCATAGTGAGTGTTTATACGCAAACTTGTTCGTCCTTACCTCTAGACATATATTTGTTGTCACTACCCTTAGACATTTGTTTGTCCTTACCCGTAGATACTTGTTGGTCCTTACCCTCACCGACACTTCTTCATACTTACCATGAGGCAGGAAATAAACGCGCGCGTTGAACATTTATACAAACATTGCATTACCTCTTCTGTAAAGACATGTTACTTGGTGCAGGTGATATAGACCTTTCCATAAAATAAGTAACATTATCTTTACCTCCTTGCTGTCCATGTAATCCACGATTCCCGTATGCAAAACAGTGGCGGATACAGGGAGGGGCGGATGCGGCTTATTTGTTTGTCGTGCACTTCTACATTTTTCAGAACACGAGATGGATGATTAGGGAATGGATGATGTATACAATGTAAACACTATCTGTCCCTTGATTAAACTCAAATGTTAATAGCAATTCATCAAATTGAATTCGGCATTTTGAAGCAGGTATGCGAATTCAAGCATGTTGTATTTACTTTTTAGCAGCAAGGAACCCAGATACTACGATTCCGCACGGTTGATATGTTGAAGGGGCACTCAGAGATACGTATGGGAGTGCGCTCTCAGTTTTTTCTGGAAATCAGGTGTTTGCACCTACGTAATACGCATGCTAACTACCATCTGAGACCGTTTACATTATTTCGCCATCTATCATGTACAATGTCACAATTTGGTTATTTCGATGTAGATCACATCGAAATTATCAGGACCACTCGCCACATAAATTGCTTCAACCGAATTTCTATCTGGCGCCATCATTCAACCTGTTTCCCTTATATTTTTTTAAAAATCCCTCAGTGCCCCTTTAAAAATCGATCCCGATACTAGGACTTATTAAACAGGTATGTATATGTATAGAAGATTCTAAAGCATTACATCTCATTAGTTCGAAGAAAGGCACGGTTTATTTGAATACAAATATCACAACGTTTATGTTTATGCTCCGTATCAAGTGCTGAGCAATTACATATCTCCGGGTTCAGACCAGTTTGAAACCATTTAACAAAAATAACTTTTGGAACAGACTGCCCGTCATCATACTACTTGTAGTATATTACAAAATTATGTGTCACATTTTCAAATGCCATTAAGTAAAAATAATTACAGTGAAATGTACGGTAAACTACCATAACAATTGATTGTATTTTACTGTAAATTAAAGAAAAAACAGCTAAATACTATGGGCCGTATTCTCGTACGTATTGAAATGCGGTGTTTAGCTAAACACGCGTTTAACTTTGACTTAAAACACATCGCTTAGCTAAACATCAATTTTTGTTAATGTGTTTAACTTAAACACGCGGAAAGTGCCCGCCTTGAATGATTACTCAACCGTGCACGGTGCAAGCTGATCGTTCAATCTTAAAAATACACGTGCATTTTATCAAGGAATTCGGTTGATATCTATTGTAACCCATTTGGGCCACAATAGATTGAATACCCGTATACAGTGAACGCAAAACCGCTCTGAGGACGAGTTGACTGAGGGTGCGTATTTGGATGGCAATGGTCCGTCGTTTTTTTGACACAGGCTGCGTCATGGTACATGAGAAGTTGACGCACCTCGGTAAAGTGACGCACCACTCCCGGGGGTCGTATAGTGCGTCTTACAATTGATAGGTGTGGTGTATAAACAAGGTCAATAAGGGTTGCTCGTTCGTGTTTATTGTTTCTTGACAAATTCCTAAGCTCCATAACTCACCAGTGTTTTCATCAAATTCTTTTTTACAATAATATACTGTCCTGTTTACGATAATTTGTTGGCATAACTGCTTTTAGTATTTTACTCTAAAATGTACAGTGTTTTTAAAGTGTAGGTCTTTTAATGGCACTTACTTACTACTAAAACATGGAAAATAACTTGGTTTGAAAATAACTTGGTTTGAAAATTACTTTGTTTGAAAATTGAACATTTCTGTGCTAGGAAACAGATATACATACGTTGGCTTCGATATCGTTGATACTGAATACTATAACCTTGAATAACCTATAAAGTTTAAAAACATAATGTGGAATTATATCCTCTGCCACAAGCTTAATAACATTATCGTTTATTATAGACAACACTGTTTTTTCTTCAGGACGTGATTTTTGATAGTTTTGATTGTACATGTCCCGGTGACTACAGATTTCAGACAAGTGATAATATTTATCGAGTAACTGGTAACGTTATACAGTGTAGTTGTGTTACAAAAGATATGCAACACATTTTGGATGAATTCTAAGTATTCTTACGGCACATCATTACCCACAGAAACCCTAGAATATCGGCATTTTACCTAGAACATAGAAGTTGTTGGGGGTTTTCAGACAAAAAAAGAAAGCGTGTTAAACTTTGAGTGAAATGTACGGCGATGCATGTGTAGCCCTATCAAGTTTGATACCCGATGTCGCCCGCAGTATTGCATTAAGTGTTTATTTTAATAAATATATTATGTTGGATATATGACTTAAATCAAGTCTTACACTAACAGAACATAATCACTGAATGAATTGGTGCGAACAGCTTGTTAAGATATTGGGAGTTTGAAAGAAAAACATCAGTCCCGTAGTTACAGGGCCAGAGCTGAATTATGTGTATGAAACCCCGCGGTAAAACCTCAATAAGAAATCTCTACGTGCAAATCAAAAATGTGACTGTTGTGTGTGAACACGGACATTTTGGCATGAGTAGTTTTAATCTTTGGCGGTCTGTTGTCATGCTTCCATTTATTGGTTTTGTGAACTTTTTAATGGAAAGCAGCACCATGATGCATTTATTTGTGGACGTTGAGGTTAGTGTTTCGGTTCAATGTCTCATGAAAATTGGGTTGGCAGACGGTATACATCGATCAAATACCTGGATTTTCTTGCCGAATCTCACACAAGGTAGCATTTCGAATATAAGATGGTTGCTCCAGGCTGGTTGTCAATGGTCATAATATTATTGTGTTACCTAAACAAATATGATTACTGGGATCAAATCACTTAATTGCGTTATAATTCAATTACAAACGTACACCTTATTTCTTGGATAAATAATTACCAGTTATTTAAGATTCAAAATCGATCATCATGTTAGTTTCTCTATAGTAATAGAGAAACTAACATCATCATTTACTGGTGGTCCGTTCTAAAGGTTTCACACAGTGCAACTTTAATCCCTGCACATGAACTCCTCCACCCTCCCCCACCTTGATTTCTCCTCCCCTACACACACACCCTACATCCCCCACACACACCCCTCCCATATTCCCACACACCATACTTCCACACAGCGTAGGAAAAGTAGCCCTAGCTTATAACAATCGATGTACCATTATACAATTACTGCACCTGAGACTTTCCCTGAGTAATAATATTCCAATAAAGTCTATGCGCTACTACTTGCATGACTGTCAGAGAAATATAAGTTGATGTTTTATACAGCCTCAGATCTCGATTATGGTACATTGTGCCTTTAATAATCAAAAAGGGTATACCTTTAAGCTATTTGCCTTCATGAATGTTAAATAGATCAAGTAATGCCGATGATGAAGGAGAATCACCTCTGTATAAATCCCTTGGCAAAATGAACTACTCCATTAACATGATTAAGCTAACAAACATTTTTATCTAGCTATAGCCTCCAGTAGAATACATTGATTTTCACCATTGCCATTATAATTATATTGTTTTAGAAAAAATATTATAATATTATTTTAGAGAAAAAAATGTATACCTCCACCTACTTGCCCCTATGAACGTGTGTTGAATGGGTCAAGCATTGATGATGAAGAATCATCTCTGAACATGCCCTCCCGGCAAAACAAACTATTTTATTAACATGTTTAAGTCAAGAAACTTAAACCAGATGGTGTCTCAAGTTGATTATCGCCTTTGACCAGTTGACACCAAGCATTACCACATGGCGCCATTATTTTGAAGAACCGGGCGAATTAAATATATTTCTTAAGGACTCGTCACTCCAGTTGAATCTTATCCACGTCAACACCCATTATACTTTGTAATTGTAAAGGATTTTCAATCTTTGGAATGTTTGCATGAATTCAGATAAGGGGCTACCTTAATATTCATTTTTGTTTGTGCAATAATACTCCCACGAAGTTCATACAGGGTGGTTCAATAAAACGTTGACAGTTTTTTGAAGCCGTTATTTTTTTTTTAAAGTCTGTAGATTCAAAAAAAATCTTTTTCAATATTCATCAACTATATGATCTTGACCATCTATGCTGAAAATATCGTTACAAATAACCTTACGGTCGCAAAATAACAGCTATTTGAACAAAGTCTGTCCCATTTCACTCTGTCCACGAGTACTGAGATTATTTATAAGTATCGGCTAAACATGGTTTTCGCCCAGGTAACTTACAGTGCTTACTCTCAGTTCCACAAACGACATCCATTTTCGAAGATCGTGCTTTTTTATACTGTTGCTCTAAAACTGTTTTCAAATGTTCGTCAGTCAAATTCTCTTCATCGGTTTGAATCAGGACTCAAAACATTCTTATTCAATGCTGCTTATGACAGCTAAATTCAACTGTTTTGCTCTCTTAAATCAAAAGATTGAAAAGTCAATATTTACGTTTGTGCTGAAGGAAGGATCTTAAAAGATTGAAAATGGTGGATATAATAGAGTGAAATTTCGATATATTGGACTGAAATTCCACTCTATTAGATTATTTTGTTATCAGGATTCTTAAAGTTTTGTACCCCAAATAAAGCATTTTCAACATTAAATTTAAAAACAAAGCTTACTTTGGCAGAAATGACAATGAGATATATAAGAAGGGCATAAGCCAGGATTATGTTCTACTACTGCCTTTACGTAACACTTTGTACTAACAGACCAAAAGCTTTGTGGCACTAATGTTTATGTTTTCAGGTTGTTAGTCTACTGTCGTTGTTGACTATAATAAGCAGGGCCATGTGGGGGATTTACAGCAAAACAGTGATTTAAGGTATGGCCACTGGCCAGCCCATCTGGGAACTGAAGTAGTTATGACCGGCCAAAGGTATATCGTCGGTATAGAAGGGGGGAAATAATGAGGTAATGACGCCTCCAAAAACCGAGGATACTATAAGTATCACTCAGCCTAAAGGGCCCAGCAGACTCCACAACGCTCCAGCGCTGAGAGCAAGCGTTGATCACCGTTGACCAATCAGGCTGCGTCATTGTGTTGTGGTGGAGCTACTACGCATGGGTGAGAGCGCAAAGAGTTCGAGCGTTGTGGAGTCTGCCCAGCGCTTTAGTGGCAATTTATATCTGCTTAACATCGAAAACACACAGTGTTACCAAGTATACTTCAAACTATGCCAGGACAACGTTATGGCAAAATGAAACACTCTTACGTTCAAAAGCCATCTGGGATTGTGTAGTTAATATTTGATCGGCGTATTAACTTGTTTCTTAGCTATAAGCACTTCTTAGCTAAAGCGGCTACCGACTTCTACGCTTCATTTACCTTTATTCGGTTCATATATTTCGACACGTCAAGAGATTTACTTATCTAGCTGTTAATCAATCTCCTGTCACTTACATACCTAATTTTCCACAAGGCCATTTAATTCGTTCCATGATATTCTTTATCCATGCTGCTGGAGGCTTGCTCATAGTAAGTCCTGCTGTTTCTGAAATGTCAACCCTAAACAGAGTTAAGGGTTAACATTTCATTTTTTACTATAAGCTACATGTATAACGTCCTAGATAGGAATATCAGGCATACGAGTTCATCTTTGCATTTTGTAGAGTTATATCAGTAAAAGGTCAAACCTTGAATTATAAAAAAGCGGCTAAGTGGACAGGAATGAGCAGCAAACAAAGGCACAGTCGACACCATTATCCTCTTAAGGAAATAACACCTACGGGTAATCATCGTTAACAACGTAAGATTATGAACATAAGAGTGCTCTGATGAAGATTATAGTAAGCCAAAAGCGGTTACAAGTTCACACTCAGGTACGAATCATAATTATACTCAATACTTTGATCGAGATAAAATATATAATATGTATTAGCCTCGACCAGCAAAACAAGTATACATGTATTTCGAAACAAATACCTTTTGGATTAAGGTAGCAATGAACGTTTACTGCCTAGGTACGATAACATGTTTCTTATCTTAAAATGATTATAACAAAATGGTAATTTGTTCATTATTATTACTAAAAGCTTGAAAGTATACCACTTTGTTTATGTCATTTTGAGTAACATTCAATTTGTTTTTGACCAAACAGGCTGGATAGACATTAAGATGAGTCTTTTAGGCATAAATTGATACCAAATTTGCCCCCTAACAACAAAGATAAACCATGATTAGCACCATTTAAAGAAAATTGTTCACTTTTCAAAAGTCACATTTTCAATACACTATACGCGGGAAGAAAAGACCAAATGTTACCTGTTCATAATCAAATAGCCCGCTCGCTCAGGCACAACCCAACGAGTCCCACTGTGTGATCAATGTCCATTTCATTCCCGGCCATTCAAAATGCCACGCACAGCATTTTCTCGCGGCTTGCGTGCGTTGAAAATGTCACTTTTGAAAAGTGATCAATTTTCTTTAAATGGTGCTAATCATGGTTTTTCGTTGTTGTTAGGGGGCAAATTTGGTATCAAATTATGCCTATAAAAGATTCATCTAAATGCCTATTTAGCCTGTTTGGTCAACAAAAAATTGAATGTTACTCAAAGATAAACAAAGTAGTATACTTTCTTTTGTTGAACCCTTTATTTACAAGTCTACAAGAGTTAATATTGCTTACATGATTATTTGTACATGATAAGACCGTATTACATCTATATCTCATTCATTGTTTCCCACTTTCAGTATCTAAATTACTGTCATAACTTTGTGCTATCTAAACGAGCCACCTAGGTATCTGGATGAATTGGTCTAGAGTGAAAGGGTGTGACTAGCTGTGAAGATTAAACTCTTTTGCCGATTAGCTGTGAGTCTTTACACACACACATTTTTACTGCGTTATCACACACAAATCAATGATTTCCTATACCTAGTGCAACTTTGCTGCTGTTATGCGTGGTCATTGAAATCGCCATAACTTTAAAGGTAGCCATTCGATTTTTTTTGAATGAGGTATCAAAATGCGGAGAAGAAATTTTCTCATTTAATGTACATCTCAGTTTTGGTACCGATTATCTATTTTGAATTAGCCAACCTCAAAGCAACTAGTCCGGGACTTTATGTGCTATGTGGATATAGGACGGCGTAAGCTTCTTGAACTGACAGTTCATTTCAATAATTGATTCGTGTGTATTACTTTAGGCTGTTGGATTTACAACGAAATGAACTTTCCCCAGCACTACCCATCCAGGGATGGAACTTCAGATTTTTTTCAACTAGCCAGTCGGGCAGGTAACTCACAGAATCTACCTTGCCCGACAAAAATTCTACCAGCCCAAGGTTTTTTCATAACATTTTGCAGCAAACAAATGCAAGACTACTTTTAAACTACATTTACATGTTTTTGTCTTTATTGTACGATGTTCCACTGTAAACCTAGCCCGTAACAGCTCCTCGTATTCATCATGTTCATCAATCCAATACTCTCTTTAATCTCCTATCAACCTGATCTCCTCTATCATACGATCATCTGATGATGAAATTACCTTGAACTTACTGTTACTTACACTTTGAGCTTCAAAAATGTTACCCGCCAGTCGGACGGGTACCTTTGAATCTTCACCCGCCCGACACGAAAGTTACCCGCTATGAGCGGGCGGGCGGGTCTTATTTCCATCCCTGTACCCATCACTACAGGACTCTATGCTGGTAGCCTCTTTGTCGATTTCTTCATCGCACAATCACGGCAGGCTATACGTTCGAGAAGAAGAAAAATCTTCGTAGATGGCGTAGCAGTCACAGGCTTGATTATTATGTAGCATGATTCACCAAATATCTTGATCTCCCATCTCAAAATAAAGACACCAAAGGAAAAACATCGACTTTATTTCGCGAATACATCTGAAAGCTCAATATGATAAAATTGCAGAACCTAAAACGGGTCAAAAAACGTGTTTTTATAATTTGCTCCAAATTTGTCAATTTCATGATCATGGTTGGATTCATTGAACCCTTTTCTGCAAAAGAAAAGTGAATACTTTTATATAGATTAAATGAATAATAAAGGAGTTACAGTTTGACTGAGGGTATGCTGAAGATTAACAGCCCCCTTAAGATTATAAGGATATAATCATGATAATGGTGTTATAAGGACAGGGTTTTGAATAGAGTGTATTCGTTTGAATGAAATGAGAAATCGGCAAACGCTATCCTGCAAAAAGGTTGCTTAAAATACGTCGTTGAAGTACATTTCATCCGTTGGTTGACGTGTTGATTAAAATTCATTCAATATAATGTAGAAAGTTAGGCGTTGTATAAAAGTTTTAAAAAAATCCCCAGCGTTGAGCAATTTGTCGAAAATAGTGTCCTTAAAATGTTGGTGGAAACTGTTTCTGTTGACATCTCCTGAGACATCTGGACCCCACACATTGAATTGCAACGGAAAATGGCAGATACCCAGAAAAACTTACTTGCAAATGCCCAACGCATAATAAAACAACAAATAGGTATTAAATTACCCAACAAATCACTAAACAAAAGCCCAACCACCAATAAACAATAAAACACTCAACAAAATGTTAAAAAATGCTCAGTAGTTGAGCTGCTGTATACTTGAACAACTGTTGAGTGAATTATAATTGCCCAATTTTTAAGTACTTAGAATTGTTCAACTGTTGGTGAAAACATGTTATCCAACGGTGTTGGGCAAATTTTACTCAACAGTTGAGCTGCTGCATACTTGAACAACGCTGTGTAAAATGTTGAATAAATATTTAAGCAACCTTTTTGCAGTATCGGACAACCGCGTCAATGACGAATTACTAGGAGACGCAGAGTTTGAGTATATAATATGTATCATATGATGCCATCCAGGCAAGCCCGTTTGGCTATGATAATAAATTTGAGTCCACTAGACGTACAAAGTTCATACCGATTATTTTCAAAAATTAACGATGAGCTACTTACCAAGCTATAATACTAAATTTAGCAACTAGGTCTCAAACCTTTCTCTGTAAATATACTACATCTTCGTAAACTACTTAATACAGCTATATTGTATCCATAAATTTATTTTAAGTCTAGGGTATCTACTCAAGTACTTCTGAGTTCTGACCAATTACACAACGAAGTGCGATGCTATATCGAATGAATTTAATATGCATTTTACTCTTGATATCCATACTAAAGTAAGTGACACAAACAATACGTTGAGTGTATTACTTAGTATGACTTATAGCATGAGGCATCGTAGCTGCCGAGAGCTATAAGGAATTAATAGCACTCATCGACAGCACTGGTATCAGTGATGATTTATGTGGCATAACTCTGCTGTACAAACCCCTGCACAGTTGGACACTGATAGAACTTAGAAGTTTTGATTCAAGCAACACTGATCAAGATAGACAATCATCTACTAAACACACACACACCAAGTTGGGATATAATGAATCAGGTTATTTACGATGTCAAATTTACAGCACTCCGAAGCTGTACGATAAGTGAAATTTGTGGAACTCTGGACTGGCTGTGTATGTGCTATTATCATGTTATGTAATCAGACTCTTTAAAAATTGACAAGCTGACATCGGCACTATCGCATTGCATGCAGAATTCAGCAGCTTGTCAGCATTATTCAACGGCCTACGAGCTGTCGGTAGGAAATCGCGGGAGTAAAGCAAAACACTATTCTTATGAAATCAAAACAGCATGCGTAACGTACGCAATTCATCAAGTTGTGATGAACGAAATTAGCTTCATCATGATGTTGTACAGGGTGTCCCAAAAGTCTATGCACGACTTTGAAGCTTTGTCCACAATATGTTTTTTGTAGAAAATCACTTTTTTAATATGGACATTTTGGATTGGTTGATTTGGTTACTATTGCACATGGCTTAAGGTATGCCCATACGAAACTAAAATAACGCGTATGGTTGAAATCCTGAACCATTTTTATTTTGTTATTATCTCTTTTGTTTCCAAAATGACATGGATTTAGCACGTTTTGTCACTAAACAGATTGATCTACTTTCTAGAAACACTCTTTGTAACCACTATGGCTCTACGTTGTTCGAGGTTGTCAAACGCCAAAATCTCATTTCCTGTTCTTTTTATACCTTTTCGAATATTTTCGATAAAATTACCAAAACTGGCAATTTTCCCTCAACTTTGGGATTTTCCGAAATATTTGCACTTCTGCTTACGTAAGTGTATAAACTTATTACTGTCATTTGGTTTTTCAAAAGAAAGATGTACTACACCTATTTAAAAATCACACATTCAAATTCGACAATATCAGAACCCCACTGAAAATATTAACTCGTCAAACAGGAGGGAAAATGTTGTCATGCAAGTGAATTGCCGATAATGTGTCGTTTGAAGATATTACACACATAAACAAATGTAGTACAAATATTGTTAATTGCAGGACGAGTTGTAATTGGTGACCGATTTATTTGTATGATTGACAACTCTTTTATTCGTTCATTGACAAATGTAGATCGTCATGAGACCGTAACATGACAAGGTAGTGACCTCATGACAAACTTGAATAACACAATTGCTCTTAATACAAATTACGTATCGGGGATGGCAAATTTACGTATTTTGTATCGGGTTTCCGTCCAACTTGTGAAAGGGTTTACCGCACCACCACTTTCGAATGCTGGGTTGTAGGTTGTTGCAAGCTCGCTGCGTGGATAAGTGAATTTTAGGTGTTTAAATGTAATATTTTTGTATATTTTACTTATTGTGTCGTGCTTTAAATACGTAAGAGTTCCGATTGTGAACATTTATTTTCGTAGCGAAGCGAAGTAAGTTTTTATAGCCAAAAAACCTAGACTCCGTTGAGATTCAGTTCTCAGGCCCATCATTTAGACTATATCCTTTTCCGTCTTCACCATTTACACAAGGCCCTGCGAAGCTATAATTTTCATAGACATGCTAATGGTTTAGTATGACTAATTATAACTTGTCATACAATTTGTCATGCATGCATTGATTGACTGATTATAATTAGTCATGTAAAATGGTCTAGTATGACGAATTTCTCAAATAATTAGCCATGCAAGAAAATTAATTTGTCATACATAAAAATAATTTGTTTTGCAAAAACAAAAATTGGTCATGCATACAAACTAATTTGTCATGCCGACTGTTTAATTTGTCAATAATTTGTCAGATGACAAAAGTAGCTAGCTATTTAGCCTAGTTAGGCCTATTTCGGCGGGGAAAGATCTTTGCCCATGCAACTTCAACGTGAATAATATTTTCTGTATATGTATCTGTATCTGTATCTGTGGTTAAAATGTTCACGCTCCTTTATAAACAGAACACAACCGAAAACAGTATCTATCAGTGATACAATTTTAAGATCCAAGCAGGTGCACGTCCCTATTATATGGACTTCTTAGATAACTCGACGGGTTGTTTTGCCGATATATTGATTAGTTTTTTACATCAATATCTGCTGTCGACCTCTGTTTTTTGTCCTAGATGCGCTTATAAAACGGACAATTGACACGCGATCAAACAGCTGTGTAAAATATACAAAAATATTACATTTAAACAAGTAAAATTCACTTATCTACGCAACTGCAGCCTGCAACGACCAACAAACCCTGCAGCAAATTGCGGCGCGGTAAACTCTTTCACAATTGAGACGGAAACCCGAAACAAAATACGTAAATTTGTCATCCCCGATACGTAATTTGTAATGTACGAGCAATTGTGTCATTCAAGTTTGTCATGAGTTCACTACCTTGTCATGATACGGTCTCATGACATTCTACAGTTGTCAATGAACGAATAATAGATTTGTCAATCATACAAATTAATCGGTCACCAATTACAATTCGTCCTGCAATTAAGATAATTTGTACAATGTTTGTTTTAAAGGGACACAATGTCATGTTGATTTTTTTGTTGAACATTAAAAATTACCATTATTGTTGTTTCTTCTAAAAAAAACCCATCAAAACAATGTTTTAAATAAGTTGGAATACCACCCTTAACCATGTAATATGCTGTTTGCGGCCCTACCAGCATTTTTGAATCGACGTTTTGTTGTACAAAGAGGGCTGGTTTTTTCTTATCCTTATAGGTGTAAGTTAATACATGTAATACAATTGTAAAACTATACAAATCCCAGTTTTTATCATATATTTTTGTAATTGAGGGCGCTGCTTCCACATCATCTCTTAATGCCCCTTTAAGTATTATTATGTGGGTAAATGTCGTCAAACGACATATTATGGCAATGCACAGATTTTTCCCTCCTGTTTGACGACCTTTTGATTGAATTTGACGAGTTAATATTTTAAGTGTACATAAGTGACTTTACGAAATACTCTTAAGATAGGCGCCAAAATAATATTTTGCATCCACATACGAGCAAGCAGCCAAGAAAACTGAACTGATACCAATGCAGATATTCTGTATCGGTAGTCACGGCAAACACTGTAACTCAAAAATTGTTATCTTTAGATAATAAGCTTTAAAGTTCACATAAATGTTGTTTTGTTGTTATTTAGGCTAATTGTCTGAGGGGGTTTCCATAGGCATGACAGAGACTATCGGCTACTCTTCACAGCAATGAACTAGACCATATAGGCATATCAAATAAAAAACCGAATGGCCGTTAAATCCATCTTATTAGCTTATTGAGGCTTCGAAACGCTTATATTTAAAACAGTATTGATTACTTCAAGCGTGAGCGGTTGATTCGTCAACAATTGTGGCTATTTATCCATTATGGCGCTGTGGGTTTTGTTAAGTCGACTTACTTATATTTTCTAGTCCTAAGCTTAGCCTTATAATATCAGGAAACAGTTTTGAAACATTGTTTTGGTCATTAAGGGGTCATTTTAAATATTTGGTGGTCATATTGGATATTATTGTTATATGATATGTTTGTTCCCAACCATTTAATGCTTCAAAAAGTAAACAAGTCTGTCTCAACTTCGATAGGCTGATGGATTTAAGCGGCGCTTCTGGAAACGCACTCTAGCGGATAAACTGCCAGGGTTCCCATTGTCTACCCTCACTTTTTTAGTATGTTTGATGGTCTAGGATATCGCTGTGCACTGTGCAGAGTAACCGAGAGTCTCTTCTATGCGCACTGACCCCCTCCCTTCAGACAATTGGAGTAATTGTGAATGTATTCGGTTGTAAATGAACACATTTATATTAGGGGTGTGTTTGTTTCAACGATACAAAAACATTTGATTAAGTTACAGCGTTTTGGCACTATAATCAAACATGTATACTTATTTTATCTTTTTAGTGTATTTATATAAACTCATTTTTGATATCAATCATTTAAATGGCCATTTAGTATATGTTCTTTTTCACTTACAATGGTTGTCCTCTCAGCTATCCATTGCCTGTAACAATCGTATGGCAACACAAATATCTCGTTGACAAAATAATACCACACAATTCTTTACGCACGTACCACGTAGCTCGATATTCAGTGTTTCAATTTTTATAATCGTAAATGTTCATGCATTAACCTAAGATTGGGGGTACTATTTTGTAAAGAAAGGACTTAGGGAGCTTGAGTTTAAGAAATAGAAACAGCGCCCAAATTGCTTATAAATAATTTTATTTCAAAAATCCACGAGTGCCAGTTTACAATTGACTGCAGATATACTATTATAGAAACATTTGCATTAGTCACATTTTTTTTATAGATGTTTGCACGTATGATGATGCTTTAGTGACTATCGTATAAGTCTTACATACAAGTCACTTATACGTATGAGCCATGCGTACCTACTATGCAGTTCGGCCTAAGAGAATACTTTACCTTACTTTACCAAATTAATTGTCACATGTAATGCCAAGTGTTAACCTATACTTAACTGTAAAATTCTGACGTGAGTGGTCCTCCGTATTATTTAAAATGTGTCGTCACTCGCTAAGGCATAGGTGAGTGTAAATAAAGAATCATGTTGAGTCGGCCTGCGCTCTTCACAAAATAACGCCATTTTTGTGGCAAACAAAATTAAAGTTGTTGACCTCTTTTTAAGACTATCATGGAATACAAGCATATTTTGGTCGAGGGGCACATACAAATATTGCACCAAAAAGCACTATTTTAATGCAAACACAAACATTCGATGGAAACAAGTAGTTCAATGGTATATACAATTATAACACATCTCTTTACACAAATACTTCCGTGGCTTGAATGCCTTGTCCTTCGATTTTGAATCACGGAACCCGGTCGTTCCCCACGCACAGCACGATATGCGTTCACTTTTTGTTCTTCTACCCTTCCACTCACATTAATGTTGAAACTTTGGCTTTGTCAGTTTTTAATTAATAAAAACATTAATAAGGTAATTTATTTAATTATTTAGTCATTATGTTCAATCCTTGGACAACTAGTACATTTTGGTCAAAATATGACCAATAGAAAATCTTTCAGCATATGAGGGGGGTCACATCCCACCTCAGATATACACCCCCTGTGCGTGCAAGCGCAATTGGTCCTGCCGCATCTGCGAATCATCCTCTCCGATGTTCACAACACATGTATATGCCACTGCTACATCGATTGACTTGTGGCATAAAACGTTATGCCCCAACTTACTCTTGGCTTGGGTCCGGTCAGGTATAAGATTTAGCGTAAATTACTCGCCAGTTATTTGCCTAGTAGCTTACCCCGGTTTGGTGCTCTCAAAATGTTGGGTTACTCCTCAGTTACTAGCGAGGTAGCGCTATTCTTCAGCTACTCGCCATTGGTGCACTCGGCCGTCAAAGTCATACTCTAATGTTTCCAAATGCTGTCAACTTTTCCTATTGGAAAAATATTTCATTATTACAACGGACAAATCAATTATGCACTTATCAATTGCATCCCCGATGATGGTCATATTACCCATTATAATGGATGGATGTTGGTCATATTACCCATTATAATGGTCATGATTGCCAATTATAATGGTTGGGCGTTGGGGGACCCGGGGATATCGGGGATTAGGGCCGGGACGTACAAATTGCCCATGTGACGTCCCGGGTACAATCGTGTACGGTCCCCGTAGGGCCGGGCCCCATTTTGTGTACGTCCCCGCTACAGTCCCGCCCCCCCCCCCCCCCCCCCCCTGGACGGGACAAAGTGTACAGTCCCGGCCACCCATTTCCCAGGACAACGTATTCACCCGGCTACAGTCCTAAGGTCGCTTATTTCTTTCTGCAACCATAACGGAATGCATTTCTATGTGTTATTAGGCTTATTTCGTCAAGCGCATCGCATCTCTAGGTTATTTATAGCAAGCGCCCGGGGTGTACCTTAGCTTACGTCCCCGCTACACGCCCCGGCTAGCGGGGGCAAAGTTTGTACGTCTGCGTACACTCCCCCGCATAGTCGGGCATCATCTTTTGTACACTCATGTACACTCCCCGCATGGTCCCCACCATGCCCCGGGTCCCCGGGCCGGGCTTGCAATTGATACTCTGAACGCTAGAACTGAACTAAATAGCTAATGTCGTCATGTCAAAAGTACCCCCTTACGAGCAATATTCAATTTGTCTGTCTTGCACTCATTGATTACGTCTTTTGATTGTATACATGTTTTGTTTTGACTTCCCTTTAGTGTTTTTATCAGTGCACTTGTCTGTTACACATAGTTGACTTTGGTATTATGTGTACTCACTATTGATCTCATTATGCAACCCTTTGCTTTGAGTACACCCATCCATATCTCTTTTTATACCTTATGCTTTTTCTCACCAGTCATCAAAAAAATAACTATACAGGTAATAAATGAGCTTTAACTCTAATAATATATATCCTACCTAAAAATTATAAATTATAAATTTGTTGAGTAATTGATCTCTTTAATATGAGATATTGCATGCTAGGATCGGTTGAATATTGAAGAAGTCACAATCCAAAATGTAAGGTAAAGTCACAATTTCATTTTTTACATTTTACTTTTAAACACGGGGGAGAGTATGACGGGGTAGGTGTGTGTGGCGTATTGATCCATCGGAACAATACGGCCGACTTTCCAACCTGCGCATGCATCCCCAATTGCACTACTGGTAGTCGATAATGTACCCGCAGCTGGGTCCGCGTGTAGAAAAGAAAAATGTGAAAATGAAAATCGAACTTCACCTAACATTTTGGAGTGTCACTTTCTCAATATTCACCTAATCCTAGCGTGCAATATCTCATATTAAAGAAGATAAATATTTCAAGAACTTTATTATTTAATACTTTTAGGTAAGATATATATTTTTGGAGTTAAAAGCTTATTTATTACCTGTATAGTTTCTTTTTGATGACTGTAGTGTAAGTATCTCATTCACCTGAGAAGCCTTTGGGCAAAACAGACTGTTGTGAATCACTATGCAGAAGTTTACCTGTATCTTCTTGTTGTGTATTATTGTCTCCGAAAGAATCGAGGCACAACCTTGTACGCTGGAAGAATCACCATTGATTTAGGGAAAACTTCATACGCTGGTTATAGATCTACGTTAGAACACAGAATCGATATCTATAATCAATTCATGATAATATTGATATCATAGAATCTATTACACCTGATTGTATAAGGAACAATTCAGGAACCTTATATAACATGCTGTAGCTCATATTAAATAGTTTCATAATTCATGTTTATCACATTTAGCTACTAACATCGTATTTGCCCACGTTTCAATAAAAACTGCCAGGTGTTAAACCCTCGCGATTCGCACAAATTATAACGTACTGAACATATGTTTTACGTGCTCCAAACACATTCGCACATTCGATATTCAACTTGTGATATAGAAGCACATGGGTAATGCATATAGCTTACAATGCGTGTGGAACAGTCTTCCAGTCAATGTTGTTGGCAATATCCAAGAGGAAGGACTACAATCTTTTAAATGTCGTGTTAACAGACACTTTCTCTCCAACTCTTCAGTGTATGTTGGCTAAGCTCTCTCGATGTATCAATGACCTCCAGATATTATTTTCATTTTATTTTTTGATGTTATTCTCTATGTTTGGGTGTTTATCCTATTCCTGTCCCACGCCACTTTCATTGGCTTTTTTACTAGCCCAATTGTGTTTACTTGTATTTTTGATTATTTTCTGAGTTGCAGTGAACCAATTGATTGGCCCATTAGAGCTCTCTGTTGAGAGTTACCCGTTTGATTTGTAATCACTCAGTTCATTAACGTTGTTAATGTCTGTTGGGCTATTGTTCACATTTGCTCTTTATATACAAACAAAAACAAAAACAAAACACAGAAAACTTAGTTTGGATAGATACTTACTATGGAATGGTATAGCGTTATACAGAAACTCTATTGGTAACTGAAACTACTCAGGTTCTGAAATCGAATCTATTTACATACAAAGGTGTTTCCAAATCTACATTTATATGAGAAAAACCCTTTGTCAATATGCTTATTCCTCAACTTAATTTAAAAGTGAACACTTGTTTTGGGGAATATAAAGTAACGTGCGTATACATATTGTATTGTAATATGATATGAAATCCAATTTCTAGCAAGATTGATGGTTCATAACTGGAATAATTTTTAAACACTTCCCCCTTTTCCCTCATTATGAATACTTACTTCTCATTTTGTTTAACAGGTCCAGTTTTAAAATTAAAATCCGTTTAAGTTTCAGATTAATTATAACAATTATCTATTTTTATATTGACACAATATCGAAGCTCATAAGAGGTTATTGTGTTTAAGAGGAATAATTGAAAGGAAACCTGCTTTACGTAATGTTCTAAAAATGTCGATTTTAATTTCAATCACTTCTGGGTGCCGATAGTGCTTAGTTGGCATCAACCTGTTTACGTACTTAGCACTGAATATTTAACATACGACGTACATGTTCACTTTGTTTTCACCTTGCCTTCCCCTTCGGCGTTGCAGTTTATCAGAAATCTATTATAACAAACTCATAAATGTACTCGATCGCAATATCACATTCTCAATACAATGCAAATGCAATTGTAATCACGTTTCATCATTAATGTAACAACGATTTTAACATTTGCATGTGGCGTGTTCTAAAAGTGTCGCTGTTAATTCCAATAACTTTCTGAGTGACAATGGTGCTAACCTAACTGGCACAATGTCGGTTTGATAAGGGAATCAAAATGTCTGAAATCATTTTTAAAAGGCGAGTGTTTTGGTTTGGCACACAACAATTGCCAGTGGTCTTTTCCAAAGCGACAAGTAGAAAACCACACCCGTATCGCCAAGCGTAAACACTCATATCATCCCTTCTAAGATACGCGTATTAGGCAATATTATGAAAATGCATTTAAACCATTGTATTATTTGATCGTTAAATAAGTAAGAATTAAGGGCCGACGTTTGATTCAGCCAGGTTACTTTTCCATTGTCCTTTAATGAAATCCTTACCGAACTTACTTCGGATTATCCTTTATCAATTGAAATCAAAAGTCGATATCCCTTAATCGGTAACTCGATCAGCATTATTGGCACATAAAAGTGTTGTCAGTTTTATTCTAATTATATACAAATACAATCCAAGATTTAGGAAAATATATATTTTGATAGATCATTGCCTGCCTGTAGGAAGTTCGAAGACTTTCGGGACAGAATATTGTAATTCCAAAGTAAATTGCACACCAACGCAACAATTTATATCGTTGTGTACTTTATATGATAACCTGATGATTCGTCTGTTATTCGCACCGTCAATGTTTGTCTAAAATACGTACAACGATAAATCCGTAACAGAAACACAACACAGTGCAAATACAAACAACTGTGTCAGGAAGAAATCATATTTCCAATATACAACTAGCACATAAAGCCCCTGACCAGGTGCTTTGAGGTTGGCTAATTCAAAATATATAATCGGTACCAAAAATCTGAGATATACATTAAATGAGCAAATCTCTTCTCCGCAGTTTGATACCTCATTCAACATACTCGTATGAATACTTTTAAAGTTATGGCGATTTCAATGACCGCGCATAACAACAGCAGAGTTGCACTAGGTATAGGAAATCATTGATTTGTTTGACAGTTATAACAGTTATCACACACAATTCAATGAATACCTAGTGCAACTTTGCTGTTGTTATGCGCGGTCATTGAAATCGCCATAACTTTAAAAGTATCCATTCGATTTTGTTGAATGAGGTATCAAACTGCGGAGAAGAAATTTGCTCATTTAATTTATGTCTCAGATTTTTGGTACCGATTATATATTTTGAAATAGCCAACCTCAAAGCACCTGGTCAGGGACTTTATGTGCTAGGTGATACCAAGTAACACAGCGATTCAAAGCTGCTTGCACCCTAGTGAGGAATTTTTATTCATAAGGCCAACGTTTGTCTGAAATGTTTATCGAAATCCTAAAAAACATTGATTGACAATGGGTCCCGGTCTATAATTTTTCTCTCCGCATCTGTTATTGTTGATAGTTGATAAGGATTCACAAAATTCGAAGTTTGTACATGGCATGATGGAGAGGCAATCTGCGTTATTCGAGTTTAGTAATCGCTCATTGATTTGGTGTATAGGATAAGTTAATAAATTGTAATGTATGGTTGGTTACCCAGGATGTGGGAAAACTACTACTAAGACTTATTTGTTAACTTTATGTTACATTTTCCGGTAGATCGATTATGAAAGTATCAATCATGATATTAGTTTCTGATACGGTCACATGTACCCTACACGCTCAAATCACCATCAAATTTCGCAACATATATCATTCAGAAGCAGGCGATCGCACACTAATTAACGCCGTTGTATAAAACACATTTCAGGTGATGTATTCATACCGGTTAATAACATATTGCATGTGGTGCAAAATGTTAATGATTTTTGCTTTTAGTTGTGCATGAGTATGAGAACAAATGATTGGATTGAAATATTATAAAGGCGAATTACCGATTGTTGTGTTTCTACCATCTGTGTTTTAATGGACCTTACTGGGTCACAATAAAAATCGGATGTCATAAATGTGATAATACATATCGTTACATAATACAACAAAACACAACAAAACACAACAAAACAAAACACTACAAAATACTACAAAACACTACAAACTACTCTAAAACACTACAAAACACTACAAAACATAACACAAACACAACACAACAACATCCGACTGGACATTTATATCGCTGTTACGCATTATACAATGGTACCACAGCGCTTAACACAATAAAACATAGCATAATAAAACATTACTTGCACTATGATGGCGGAACAAATGAGTTTCCAACATCTTCCAAAATTGAGCCAGTGATGAGAAAAATGAAAAATGTACCGGAGGCCTAAACGCCTCTTCTTTACGGTAGTGATTCGATTTTTAGGTTAAGTAATAATCCAAGCAGAACGCTTACCACTTCTTTGGGAACGTATGTAATAGTAAGGTCCTCAAGATAGGAAGGCGCGCTGCCATTGTAACATTCAAGATTTTAAACTCAACGCGCGTGTTAGCAGGCAGACAATGCTAAATGGAGAAGAGGAGATGCATGATCACGTCTGATAGCATCATGAATGAGTCCGGCAGCTCGACCCTAGAGACACTGTAGTAGTTCAACATCTTTCATGCAAGAGAGAGTTAGAATAATTGAGCCGCGATGAAACGAGGGCGCGTATAGCGTGATGACACGTTATTTCATCAATAAACATCCAAATACGGGATAAATTCTTTAGGTGAAAATTGAGACTGCAACAAATATTTTTGACATGACAAGACATGCCCAAATGTCAGTCAAACTCAACACTTAACAACAAGAAACGGGGAGGGGGCGACCCGATAAAAACAACACCGAAACGAAGTTAGATGTTGCAAAGTTAAAGCAATGATCTTGGATTGGCTGCAATGAAAAATGCTGTCATGGGGGGGGGGGCGACCCGATATAAGCAACACCGAAACGAAGTAAGATGTTGCAAAGTTACTGCAAGGATCTAGGATTGGCTGCAATGAAAAATGCTGTCATTCAAAGCAAAGCATAATTATTTTGCGAAAAAAACGAAACTTGAAAGTCATGCAGAAAGGATCCGAGTTTAAAATAAATTTCTAACAACATAGTTTTTAAATAAAAAAAATGATCGCTTATAAGCCTTAACCCCTAGGCAACTGCTTATTTAGTTATTAACATGTTATTCTTTGCACGACTTCAATCAAGTGAAATATATGTATATGGAATTATGTTTCACTTCAGACTTTCAAATTTCTCTCAGGTTGCAACTTGGTACCAAAGTATTTAACGTTAACATAACCAATCAGTAACCTTCTCGTAGTAGACAACGGCCACAAGTGAAAGCTACTTGTACCGGTCTCTGGTCTGCCCACCAGAAATTAATACCTGGCAAAGGGAACTTCGTGAATATAATAAAACGCTTTAACTGTCATTTCAATAATTCATCCGTGTGTTTCAATAAATAGTTTTAAAAATCACTGCCCTAGATACTTGCTTATTGTCATGACCAAGGATTAAAGAAGTTCTGAAAACATCTTTGCGAGGAATTGAAGAATATGTCGAAGCCAGGAGATGGAGAACGCGCGCGACGGTCAGCTACCAGCTCCAAGTTTGTTTAGCATTCAGAGCTGTTAGTGTTAACTGAACATGAGCAAGTGATCTCAAAACCCTAACTCCTGGGCCGTGAATCTTGTCGAGCCAACGAGACAGCTTGCAAAATCTTAAGATATATCATATACTGTTCGTTTAATCAGTTTCAAATTGGCGATTTTTATCTCTCGCGCGCAATAATTATCCAAGCGTACTAAGCGTGTGATTATGGTCACACGCACGCGATTTTGGATTCACGCACGATGCACGCATATGATGCACAGATCGCTTGTTGCCTTCACGCGCGCTCGCGTCCTCATGTATTTATTCGCTGCAGGAGGCTTCCCAATCTGTAGCTGATCACACTATTATAGTATAGATTAATATTGTGTAATACTCGAGGCTGCTGGTATTAAAAGAGTCATACACCGAAAGGAACACAGTGATTCTTGAACAAAAGTTAACATTTCTACTCGTATTTAAATATTTTTCTGCACCGGCTGACGATTGTGTGTGTGTGGGAGCGGGGGGTGTTAATTGTCACGTATTTTACCTTTACCATTGAAATATATCAAACACCAACTATAGACGCGTTGTGTTATCGCATAATCACCTTCGTTTTACTATACAGAATCGAAGAAACGTTTAATAATCCATTGTATAGTAGCAGTATAGCGTACATTTGCTACTTCACATGTGTTATCAATCACTGCCCTAGATACTTGCTCTTTTTTTGTTAATCTTGTTATTAATATGAATGACTTATAAATATCGTTAGTCAACAACGGCACACCCGCTAGGTTGTGAACAAAATAAAAATATGAGTAACATATTAGTATGCTCCTTAAAACGATGTTCATTTACTTTGAACACAAACAAGAGTCCACCTCACTTGCGACCACTAAAACATGGCCGATATATTTCCGTGTTCACCTTTACTCGCCGACTTTAGTGGTCAATTCTTAAACTCTCGCCACATATCCACTCTATGTAGGCCCATCAATTTTGTTGATGATCATCGTTTATCAGGCGTGCCTGCTATTTCATCAGCACCATCTAGAAATGCGCCTTTTAAGTCCATCTTGAAATGCACTGATAAAGAATTGACTTTAAATATATATGCACCCTCAAACCAAAAGGAAGATCGCTTCCGCACTTCAGTATTATTGCAGTAACCACGGTTGACTTCGACTGTCGGATCATAGTATTGTTATTTGAATAGACACAGGGAACAGGTATCCTGTTGAACCGATCTCGTTTCCGTAAGGGCTAACGCATACCTTTAAACACTGGTATCATAACTCGCGTGTAAACAGGCCTGTCGAGTTCAGAATTCTAAACTAAATAAAGTAACTATAGGATTTCCTTATTCTATGCGTACACCACGATAAACAAATCAGAAGATGATAGACCGGGATAAGAGAAAAGGAAACACCTAACCTACATAGATGAATTAATGATAGTGGAATTTAATTATTTATAAAACTAGAATCGGAAAGAATGCATGGCAAAAGCCTCAATGTAAAAGACTTGACAGAAATACAATTGCGTAAATGCCTAGGATTTTCGATTAATTATGATTAATGGGACATCACTTACATGCACCCTGTCTATAAAATGTGAAAATCATCTAGGTAAATTTTGAGATATTTTGCAAATTTGTGCTTTTTACTGGAAACATTGGCGATTACGGTGACATTTCCAAGCTTGTCAGAGATGTAGTCTGCTCTATCGCCTTTTTTTGCACTCTTTGGTGAGAAAATGAGATCATCTTTAAGAAAAAATCACTCTACAAGGTCCAATTGCGCTATTTAGTGGTCAAAATATATCCCTATGCAGCTCCATTTAGTAGTGTGACCGGTGCACTCAATTCTGATAGTCCAATACAGTAGTAACTGTAATTAAAGTGCGTATCATATTACAGTTGTTACTGTCCCTGTGTTATTACACTTTCGCCGCACTTGCACGGAATGAATCGCAATAACACTAACGAAAATAGTTTAAGATTGTTGGATATCCAATATTTATAGTTCAAGATTGTTGGATATCCAATAATTATAGTTTATGATTGTGCTTTTTACCTGCCGACCACCAACCCCCTGAGTGTTTTGGCATATAATTATGTATCAATATCATTTCAAATGTGTCAAATATAAAATACGTATACTGTACGTATTTTATATTTGTACGTATACTGTCATTGTCAGTGTTATTGGGATTTATTCCGTTGAGGGCGTTAACACCCTGTAACACAGGGACAGAAACAACTGTAATATACCGTAACACATGTTACCGTGTTATAACACAGGCACAGTAAAACTGTAATATAATACGCACTTTAATTACAGTTATTACTGTATTGGACTATCAGAATTGGGTGCACCATTATACGTAGAAGCCATACGTACTAGTTTCGCAGCAATAATATGACCTAATAATTCAAGTTGAAAAGAGTATTTCTGCGATGAGTGACGATACACATGACTTCGGGGTATCGTATGAATCTAGTGTGATACTTTTACACTAAAGCCAAGCAAATTAATGTCACGCTTCCGCTTTACTTGAGTATGTGTTGTTCAATTATTTGAGTGTTTGATTGTCTGAATGTTTAAATATGCCAAGATGGTTGAATGCTTGATTTGTACGATTGTTTCATTATTGTATTGTTTACCGTACGAAAACAATTATTAGTTTCATTATCCAATCTCAAGTAACGTTAGAAAAACATTGAGTATTCAGTAAGGACTAAACAATAACAGAACATTTCCAGAATAGTAAGAAATACATGAGTAGGTTACAAGTATAACAAGTAGATCGATATACGAGGGTCATTCAAAAGTTCTACCTCCTCACTCATAACATCGCTAATATGAATGCCAGCCTCGTGACATTTGTCATGATTATAGTTCTACTGATATCTGTTTTACTTTTGTTATAATCAACGCCAGTGAGAGATTTTGGACAACGGACACAGCAATTACACTAAATATAAATATATGTTTTTAGGTTTTCTCTCCGTATTGTCTGATTAGATATATAACAGCCCGATTTAAATATTGGAAATGGAAAATAATGGATGATTTCTGAACTGTATTATAACTTTGTTTATGTCATTTTGAGTAACATTCAATTGTTTTGACCAAACAGGCTAGATAGGCATTTAGATGAATCTTTTGATATCATAATTTGATACCAAATTTGCCCCTAACAACAAAGATAAACCATGATTAGCACCATCTAAAGAAAATTGGTCACATTTCAAAAGTCACATTTTCAACGCACGCAAGCCGCGAGAAAATGCTGTGCATGGCACTGTGAATGGCCGGGAAGAAATGGATATTGATCACACAGTAAAACTGCGTTGGGTTGTGCCTGAGCAAGCGGGCTATTTGATTATGATCAGGTAACATGTGGTCTTTTCTTCCCGCGTATGTGTATTGAAAATGTGACTTTTGAAAAGTGACTAATTTTCGTTAAATGGTGCTTATCATGGTTTATCTTTGTTGTTAGGAGGCAAATTTGGTATCAAATTATGCCTAAAAGATTCATCTAAATGCCTATCTAGCCTGTTTGGTCCGACAAAATTGAATGTTACTCAAAATGACATAAATAAAGTGGTATACTTTCTTTTGTTGAACCTTTAATAGTCAATCAGAGAGTCAGTGGTAGAACATTATTACTTAGATATACTTGTTATCCCTCCATTTAGTCCTGTATATTGAAGATCTCTTAGTTCTTTTGAAAATACGACGTTTGCAGCGGTTCTCTGGAGTTGATACTAAAGACTGTTATGGTCTACTTCTGGCTCATTAGAGGGCATTTTTCTCCAATAAATCAGTGATTTTTTATTTTTCATAGTCTGTTCAAGAGATATCTGTAATTTAGGACGGTTTTAATTGACCAATAGGTTCGTTTTGTCTCTTATAATTGGCCAAATGAATAGTACTCAGAAGACTATTTTTTTATCAGTTTCCGTCGAACTTAATGGACCATTGGTTTTCACAGCATCTCCAGAAAAGTGCGATCAGTACTCAGACCAATTTACTATGAATTTATAGATGAGATTCAAAGCTACAATTGGGGAATATTAATTCTTACGACTGGCTAATATAATAGCAAAGTTATGAGATAGGAGGTAGAACTTATTGAATGACCCTAGTACAAACAAGGTAGACATTGTGGCGGTGAAAGTTAATGACAATCGATTTACAGAATGAAATTATAACCTCATAATTCTTATATTCATGCATGATGATGATTCCCAACAGTGCTTAATGGTGGGGAGCGAAGTGTATCATTGGAGACACAGATGATGGTGTGAGGAGACGCGAAAATAAAGATGTTTTACTGTCGCCCTGACTTACATGGCTTCTTGGCAAAGACGATTTCCTTGTGAAGTCCAGCGTGCTTAGCAACACTCGGGCATCTCTACACTGGAAACTGGGCAAAAGGGCTTTTCTCTCACCAAACTTGTGTTAAAGTAATTAATTCATGGTACATGTAGGCCAAGTTGGCCCTATATATGAAAACGCAGCAATGGAAATACCCACATGACTTTCCACCCGGGGTAGACCAACCCTAAGTCGACCAACCCTAAGTCGACCAACCCTGGGTGGAGTAGGGTTAGAGTTAGGGTTAGGGTTAGGGTTAGGGTTAGGGTTAGGGTTAGGGTTAGGGTTAGGGTTAGGGTTAGGGTTAGGGTTAGGGTTAGGGTTAGGGTTAGGGTTAGGGTTAGGGTTAGGGTTAGGGTTAGGGTTAGGGTTAGGGTTAGGGTTAGTCCCTGGGTGGACAGTCCCGGAGCTGGACAGTCCCGGGGTTGTTTTAGAATAATCCGTCCTTGTTTTTACCTCCCCGACCGCCAACCCCTGAGTGTTTTAACATATAATTTAGAATGAATATAGTTTCCAAGGTGTTTTTTAAACAGTATTATGCGGTTTATTCCGTGAGGGCGCTATTTTAGTCCACCCAGGGTTGGTCGACTTAGGGTTGGTCTTCATATGAAAACAAGTTGAATCCCAAGTAAAATATTTATGCAAAAAATTAAGGGTTAAGGTTTTATTTTAGACATATAACCGTTTAGATGAAAACGAGCTTAAGCGGAAATGATTTTACCTGTTTGATTGGTGGATATCTCAAGAACGCCTCTTGTAATTTTTGTTACTTTTGATCAATCCCCTGAATTGTTGTGATTTTTTTGGCTGTGGTAAGTTTTGACGTTACCTACCAATACATGTTTTGTTAAATCTCACTTTCGGGGAAGAATTCGCCTGAGGTAGTGTAATGTGTGCTGTAAGGATACCTAAATATGTTAAATACTTAAATGCATTGTCCACATTCAAGTCGATTTTTTGATAAAGCTGTTAGAAATTTTAAAAGCGGAAACGATCGGTTTGGTAAAAAAAATGTATTACCTCCGAATACCTATTTAAAACACTGCCATTTTAATATAAACACAGATTAGTGAATGATATCTATAGAATAAGCGAAGTGTGATACAATGTACATGTGTGCCAAGTTTTATCATTTTGAAGGCAACATTTTTTGAAATATCAGCAATAAAAGGCTGTATTCGTAGGCAAATTTGAAATATGAACTTTTACCTTCAAATACAAATAACGATACCGTGGTTATTCCCTCTGTTGTTACATACTTGTATCGACTGGAATAAAGTAGAAATGTGCGCTGCGTTCGGCAAGCCACAGAGAAGTTTTGCATCAATCTTTTAGCTTTTGTAAGTAACTTTTCACAAAACTCTGTAGTTTGCGTACAAATGCATCAAAAATGTGTTGCTGTCTTAAAAGTTGATTGAATATAGCCTCCCTCTGTCTCAATCTTGTTACTTTTATTAGTGTAGTTGTTTATGTTATTCACGCAAAGACATCCTTTGACAGTTGATTTAAATCGCAATGGGGGTGATTAATGTTTATATAAATAATCAGTAACAGCTTCTCGTGCATTGACTTCATGTTGTATTCGGAGGTAACATGTATATGTAGGCAACATTCAATAATATACACGGTGCATATTGGCCCTAAATGATTTTATTTTACATACAAGCAGTGCGCAATCATACAATCTGACTGGATATATTATTATATTTATATTTAAAGGGAAAAAATTAATATTCCCTTATTAAATGAAAATAGGAGGTGTTAATTTAAATAAAATGCATGGTGTAATCACACTGGTTTTGCCGAGAACATATTTTTTGTTGGAGTAAGAGTGAATGGATGTTATTTATATCCATAGATTACACGTTGATCGTCTTAAAATGGGTACATTTAGTCATAATATCCATGAAATTTCGGCTTCATAATCAATTTTCTCATATTCCATTTTGTATTCGTAGGTAACCTATATATTAGTTAATGAGCATGGTGCAATTCCTGTATTGTTTTTCGCTTTCATTCGCACCTTATATTATGTAAATATTTAGCAGGAATGTATAAGACGGGAATAATATCGTTTGGTGCGTAATATTGTTTTAAACGAGCTTGTCGATATGATGTATACGTAGTTAACCAACTTCCTCTGGAATTGCAGAGAAGTGACTACTGAGGTACATACTATTGGCCATTATTGTAGTTGTATTTGAAAATGGAATTCATGTGTCTCAAATATAAAATAACTTGCTTCATTTTTGCTCGGGCAGGTTGTGTAATGTCACCAAAACGTATTTTAAGTGAACAAGAAATTTAGTAAAACATTTTCCCTTTTTTTTAAAGGTGGGAGGTAATCAAGGGTAGGCCTAACTGATTTCAGTCTCAAATCAAGAATTGTTCATGAATAATGCTTCCGACATTCATTAATTAGTGTAATTGAACTAAGCAGTGGTTGATTTAAAAGAAAATCACAATGAAAGGCACATGCCCGACAATATCTCTGTCGTGGCAAAACCTATTAGATTAGTGTTTTTAAATCAAACAACATTGAATTTTTAAACATAAAATTCCTATTTTGTCTGCATCTGACAAAGTATTTCATATTGGTGATTTTATGTCAAACGGAATCTGCCTCCGGTTGAAACTCGATAAAAAACTTACTATGTACGACTTTTAGAATGATACAAATTCCAAACTAGGACATTATATCTTAATTCTAATCTGACAACTGGATGTCTTGCTGTAAGTTGTATGTGATTTATTCTGCGCGCTGTGGACTGAAATGCACGACATTTGAATATTCTAGACTTTGAAAATGTTCGGCTCATATTAAACTTATATATATAATATAAGGTCTGATATGAAATTATTTAAAAGTATATAATAAATGAATTAAAAAGCGATCTGGCTTTCGTGTTTAAAACAGCTATTCAAAATGATAACTGCTAGAAGACTCACTTGCCTCCTTCATTTAGAACAAATTGAGGAAGACAACCGGTTGTTTTATTGCTTAAAACAAATAACCTGACATTCAAGATTATGAATTACAGGCAAATCAAACTGTTTGCTAAATGAAAACCGCTTGCTTTCTAATTAATGATGGCTCGAGGAAAATTTCAATAGTTGATTCGATCCAATACTTTGGATTCACACGGAAACTGAAACGTTCATTCTTAACATTCTAAAATGTCCTATAATAAACAAAGAGTAATTCTGTTCTACTAGATATTCATTCTCGTGACAAGAGAGAGATAAGGAACTAACTACACAAAGAATACAACAAGATCCACTAAACTTGTTAAGTAGAGATTACAAGGCTGTATGATCAGAGGTATCTTACTTAAAATGTTTCTATATGCTTAATATTTCATTATGTTTAGTTTTAATGATGAACATGCATTTTGCCAAATGAGATGAGTAAGAATATTATACTAGCAAGTTAATTGATTGTTTAACTATACCTTTACGAAATGTTAACCCAGTACGATATGTATGTTGTCATCATCTTGTTAAATATTACACACTTCTGACTGTTTTGTAGAAGTTAAACGCACATTCTTAATAATTGAAAGTCAAGCAAGAAAGACACTTACAAAATTGGATGATCAGATACGTTAGCATAATAAAACATTTTCTGCCGTAATTATCATGTGTAAATTAATTTTAATCAACATTCCTTAACCAAATTAGATGATCAATAATACTAACAGTATAGGCCTAGTGAGTTTATTGATGTTTAGGATGTTTTCTTTTATATCTTAGAAATAGGAACATAGTTTTATATAATTTTAATGTTTATTTGGTTAATCTTGCTTTTTATTCAAATGTTGAATATTACGCAATTCTGATTGTTTTGTAAAAGTAGTGCTGAGCGCACATTCTTATATTATCAACTTTTAACGTCAAGCAAGATACCTTTTTATTTTGCTGTACGACATTCACCCTCACACGCGATTCAGGGCATAAAAACTACGTCGAGTGCAATTTTGCCTCTTAAACATATGTAAAATCAAAGAATCCAACCGTTCTTAGTCAACGAAGTTGAAGTTGAGAACAAATGTGTTACCTACGAATACTTTGATTATTGCAATATTAGCTACCGTGCTTTAAGTCTTAACATGTTTTTCTCTTATAGGAATGCTTAAAATTGTTGCCTGATATTTTGTTCTTAATAAACCTATTCAAAATCACAACTGAGAGTTAGATATTGTATATTTTTTCAACATTACATTAATATTCTAGTATCTATTTAAAGTAAACTATTGGGAATATGTCCATAATATTAAGATTTAAACATGTTTTAACATGTTTATTTAAAAATAATATATTGTTAACAACCCTGCATGTTCATTTCACCCCCAAAATGCAGCATAAATTAAGTACAACATTAATTTATTACAGTTTTACTTCTCTTATACCTACGTATACATGAACTGTTACCTACGAATACAAAATGTCCACATTCCTCTATGTACTTAAGTTTCTGGCGCATGCTCAAAATTCTAAATTTTCCAGAAAGGGTCATTCCCCCTCTTTGAGGTACATGAAAACAAATGTTCATTAAAATCATCTTGGTGAAAGTATACAAAGTGACTCAACCTCATGTTTCAAAGTATTGAGAGCCTGAAAATGCTACCTAACTGTGTGAATCTAAAATGTAAAAAAAGATGAGTACCTGTACAAATATAATAATAATAATAATAATAATAGTGACAAGGCACATATCCACTCTAAATAAGAGCGCTCAAGGCACAAACATAAAATACAATATAATAGAAAACATGTCCACTTTCTATCAGCATTAGCATCTTCTGAATACAATACAATCACAAATTTGAATGCAATATGTAAATAGGTGGAATAATCATCACTTAATCAAAATATGGTACTTGTATTTGAAGGTAACATTGAGAAGTGTACCTTCAACTTCATCATTCCGCCACGTGGTCAATTGGAGAGATTAGTGATGGCACTTTTTTTCCATACAAGCTTGATATGTTGACTTTGAGTGGGAAAAAGGAAAAAGAGATCGAAGCATTTTGAAACTGGACCCTAAAAATCTAGCCGTGTACACTTTTCGTTGGATTCGACCATATATATATATATCATACCTAAAACAATTCGATAATAAAGTTGTTGAAAAATTCATCTCCTTGAATATGAGATATTGCACGCTAAGATCGGGTGATTATTGAGGAAATTACACTCCCAAATGTAAGGTGAAGTCTGATTTTCATTTTGCCATTTTTATTTTCTACACGCAGGCCCATCTACGGGTACCTTATCGATTACCGGTAGTGCAATTGGGGGATGCATGCGCAGGTTGGACAGTCGGCCGCATTGTGCCGAAGATCAATACGCCACACACACGCTACCTGTCATACATTCCCCCGTTTTTAAATGTAAAATGTGAAAATGAAATTGTGACTTTACCTTACATTTTAGATTGTCACTTCTTCATATTCAACCGATCCTAGCGTGTAATATCTCATATTAAAGAAGATAAATATCTCAAAAACTTCATGATTTAATATTTTTAGGTAGGATATATATTTTAAGAGTTAAAAGTCCATTTATTACCGGTATAGTTACTTTTTTGATGACTGTATGTAGGGGTGTATGTAAGCGGTGTCCACTGCTATACATTGAAGTGTTTTGAGACACCATTACTTATTAAATACCGGTTTCGCATTTCAACAACAATGCAGCTGTCACTGAATTTAGAGCGAACGACTGTATGGACCAGGGTATGGACATACTGAAAGGTACTATATCGACAGAAAAGTGCTTCGTCGGGTTCACACCTGACTACAATCCTTCCCACTCAACAAAGACCAGATCTCGTCCTTATTTATCAAGGCTCAAAGTCGATCATTATTTTTGAGCTCACTATTCACTAGCGGAACTCTTATTCTACTCATGATCGCAAACTCAATAAATACGCCGGCATTGCTACTCACTAGCGTAACTCTAATTCTGTTCATGATCGAAAACTCAATAAATACGCCGGCCTTGCCAGTGACCTGCGAGAACAGGGTTATGACACCAAGCTTATATGTGTTGAAATCAGTTCTAGAGGCCTTATTTCAAGTTCAATTAAGAGCTTCCTCCAATCCATCCCCCTTCTTTACACGATCAAAGAAGATTGAACGCGGGCGTCCACGGATATGTTCAAATCCTTGAGTCAGCATGCAATAACATGTTCTTATTATATTCTAAATACGACAAACAATAGTCATCGAGCATCAACTAATTATCTTGCTCACTCAGTGCAATCCTCCTCTCAGTGTTCTTCTGGGAACATTTCATTGCTAACTCTTATATTTGTATGTCTAGTGCAATACTTTTATTATGAATGCAGGCTTTCCTGACCGTTTTGGTCCTTTTATCCCCCAGTTTTAAATTGGTATTTATTTCCAATTATGTATGTTTTCTTTTGTATGTGTCTCATTGTTATGTGTTTTGTGCAATGCCTGCGGATGATGGTGAATGGACTATTGCCTACTCCATCCTCTAGTCTGGATTTATCTTTATGCTTGTCAATGTTGTTTATCAATCGAATTGAAATTATTAAATTAAACAAAGTCTTCTTTTTCATGAACAACTATAATAGTAACGACGAAGCAATGACTTATTTATGAAAAACACCTCGCAAACTATCAATGAAAGTCGGGGATACATAATAGATCTCATGGTTTGGACCCACAAGCCAGCACAAGCTATAGCGCTCGTTCAAACATAGCAGGCAGGGTCAAATTTTTAAAAAAAAGTAACTTCAGCTGCGTAATACTTGCATTTATGCGCTACTTTTGTTGATGAATTTAATCAAAGTGGTATGTTATCAGGTATAGAGAAGTAGCTAATTTTCTAAAACAATGAGTTGGGAATTATTTACTATAACCATGATAATAGAGTGAGTATTATCAGCATCCTTCAGCTGCATCTTACAAGATAGGAACAGTTGTCAGGGTCCAAGGTTATAAATAGACTATTATACGCAACGCAATGCGCAATGCAACGCAGTACGCGGGTGTCGTGACAACGAGGCAACAACAGAACGCAGGAAACAGGGAAACAAAACAAAGAAAGGCAGAAGGAAATACGACGGAAACAGGACGGAAGGGCTGTGGGCCTAAGGGCCGAATGCCAATTCGGAGTTGTGGAATATAGACGTGAATAAAACAAAGAGAGAACTAGACAGGACTTGTGCTTCGAGAAGCACGAATATTGGTTTTGTTAATTAATTACAATAGGTCAATGACCCTTAGTGACCCTAGAAGCATTTTTTAATTAAGAAATTGTTTTATTTTCAATTAAACTTGTTAATAACTTACATAAAATACAATGCGTGACCAATCATAGAACATAAAAAGACTTAGATTACAAACGTGTTATTGTATACAATTTTAAAATAAATCCAGTTGTTCCTGACTATTTATTTATTAACCTCTACACTGTAGATAGGTGTAATGAGTGTTTATTAGCCACAAGACTGTATACGGTAGTTGCAGTTGTTGTTCATAATCGTCAGACTGTCCGTGGATATAGTGATTGTTAGTTAGTCACCAGATGTACATTGAAAATCTGACAAGCGGTCATTGACCCCTTGTGACCCCATATGACATGTTAATTTTAATAGCTGTTTACGTGAAATAACTGAATATTCACATTTTGACCTCTAGTGACCCCTTGTTGACCTTTGACCTAATTGTACTGATGGGCATATTTTCTTGGCTCATCAAACCAAACAAGATAAAACAAGTCCGGTCCAAATCGGACAATGTCTTAACTTTTACGCCTGTAAAGTTCAATGACCCCTAGTGACCCCATATGACATGTGAATTTTAATAGCAGGAGACCCTATGTGTACATGGTCATAAGGAATCATTTGACTAATTGTGGCGATTGTAACATGTAAACTGTAGGAGGAGTAGCGTTTTTAAGGATATTCACATTTTGACCTCTAGTGACCCCTTGTTGACCTTTGAACTAATTCAAATGGTTGACTTATTTTCTTGGCTCATCAAACCAAACAAGATGTTAAAGTTCAGTCAAAATCGGACAATGTCTTAACTTTTACGCCTGTAAAGTTCAATGACCCCTAGTGACCCCATATGACATGTGAATTTTAATAGCAGGAGACCCTATATGCACATGGTCATAAGGAATCATTTGACTAATTGTGGCGATTGTAACATGTAAACTGTAGGAGGAGTAGCGTTTTTAAGGATATTCACATTTTGACCTCTAGTGACCCCTTGTTGACCTTTGACCTAATTCAAATGATTGACTTATTTTCTTGGCTCATCAAACCAAACAAGATGTCAAAGTTTAATCCAAATCGGACAATGTCTTAACTTTTATGCCTGTAAAGTTCAATGACCCCTAGTGACCCCATATGACATGTGAATTTTAATAGCAGGAGACCCTATATGCACATGGTCATAAGGAATCATTTGACTAATTGTGGCGATTGTAACATGTAAACTGTAGGAGGAGTAGCGTTTTTAAGGATATTCACATTTTGACCTCTAGTGACCCCTTGTTGTCCTTTGACCTAATTCAAATGATTGACTTATTTTCTTGGCTCATCAAACCAAACAAGATGTCAAAGTTTAGTCCAAATCGGACAATGTCTTAACTTTTATGCCTGTAAAGTTCAATGACCCCTAGTGACCCCATATGACATGTGAATTTTAATAGCAGGAGACCCTATATGCACATGGTCATAAGGAATCATTTGACTAATTGTGGCGATTGTAACATGTAAACTGTAGGAGGAGTAGCGTTTTTAAGGATATTCACATTTTGACCTCTAGTGACCCCTTGTTGACCTTTGACCTAATTCAAATGATTGACTTATTTTCTTGGCTCATCAAACCAAACAAGATGTCAAAGTTTAGTCCAAATCGGACAATGTCTTAACTTTTATGAATGTAAAGTTCAATGACCCCTAGTGACCCCATATGACATGTGAATTTTAATAGCAGGAGACCCTATATGCACATGGTCATAAGGAATCATTTGACTAATTGTGGCGATTGTAACATGTAAACTGTAGGAGGAGTAGCGTTTTTAAGGATATTCACATTTTGACCTCTAGTGACCCCTTGTTGACCTTTGACCTAATTCAAATGATTGACTTATTTTCTTGGCTCATCAAACCAAACAAGATGTCAAAGTTTAGTCCAAATCGGACAATGTCTTAACTTTTATGCCTGTAAAGTTCAATGACCCCTAGTGACCCCATATGACATGTGAATTTTAATAGCAGGAGACCCTATATGCACATGGTCATAAGGAATCATTTGACCAATTGTGGCGATTGTAACATGTAAACTGTAGGAGGAGTAGCGTTTTTAAGGATATTCACATTTTGACCTCTAGTGACCCCTTGTTGACCTTTGACCTAATTCAAATGGTTGACTTATTTTCTTGGCTCATCAAATCAAACAAGATGTCAAAGTTTGGTCCAAATCGGACAATGTCTTAACTTTTATGCCTGTAAAGTTCAATGACCCCTGGTGACCCCATATGACATGTGAATTTTAATCGCAGGAGACCCTATATGCACATGGTCATAAGGAATCATTTGACCAAGTATGGTGATTGTAACATGTAAACTGTAGGAGAAGTAGCGTTTTTAAGGATATTCACGTTTTGACCTCTAGTGACCCCTTGTTGACCTTTGACCTAATTCAAATGATTGACTTATTTTCTTGGCTTATCAAATCAAACAAGATGTCAAAGTTTGGTCCAAATCGGACAATGTCTTAACTTTTATGCCTGTAAAGTTCAATGACCCCTAGTGACCCCATATGACATGTGAATTTTAATCGCAGGAGACCCTATATGCACATGGTCATAAGGAATCATTTGACCAAGTATGGTGATTGTAACATGTAAACTGTAGGAGGAGTAGCGTTTTTAAGGATATTCACGTTTTGACCTCTAGTGACCCCTTGTTGACCATTGACCTAATTCATATGATTGACTTATTTTCTTGGCTCATCAAACCAAACAAGATGTCAAAGTTTGGTCCAAGTCGGACAATGTCTTAACTTTTATGCCTGTAAAGTTCAATGACCCCTAATGACCCCATATGACATGTGAATTTTAATAGCAGGAGACCCTATATGCACATGGTCATAAGGAATCATTTGACTAATTGTGGCGATTGTAACATGTAAACTGTAGGAGGAGTAGCATTTTTAAGGATATTCACGTTTTGACCTCTAGTGACCCCTTGTTGACCTTTGACCTAATTCAAATGATTGACTTATTTTCTTGGCTCATCAAATCAAACAAGATGTCAAAGTTTGGTCCAAATCGGACAATGTCTTAACTTTTATGCCTGTAAAGTTCAATGACCCCTAGTGACCCCATATGACATGTGAATTTTAATCGCAGGAGACCCTATATGCACATGGTCATAAGGAACCATTTGACCAATTGTGGCGATTGTGACATGTAAACTGTAGGAGAAGTAGCATGCGTTGGAAGAAAGAAAGAAGAAAGAAGAAAGAACTAGACATGACCTGTGATCGGAGATCACGAATATTAGTCGGGTGTGTTACATGTTAACCCCTTCGAGTGGTAAAAGGAGTAAATAAATACAGTTGAACCCCTAGTGACCTTTTCTTGACCTCTGACCCAAAACTTGTAATTGACTTTTTTGCTTGGCTGATCAATGCGCACAAGAAAAAGGTAGTCCCGTCAAAATCGGAGCATGTTTCAAGATTTTCACTTGTAAAGTTCAATGACCTCTAGTGACCCCGTGTGACATGTCACTTTTAGTGGAGAAGGACCCTATATGAACATGGATGAGAGGAACCTTTTGACTAATTCTGACAATCATAGGTCATTTCCTCTCGGACAAGTAGCATTTTGAGTGAATGGAGTGAAAATTTACATTTTGACCCCTAGTGACCCCAAATATTTTTTGATTTTAAAAACCGAACTATTGTACATGCGTACGGTCAAAAGGAATATGTTGACCAATTCTGACGATCCTAGGTCATTTCACTAAATTGCAAATGCGTTTTTAGTGAAAATCACGTTTTGACCCCTAGTGACCTTTTCTTGACCTCTGACCCAAAACTTGTAATTGACTTTTTTGCTTGGCTGATCAATGCGCACAAGAAAAAAGTAGTCTTGTCAAAATCGGAGCATGTCTTAAGATTTTCACCTGTATAGTTCAATGACCTCTAGTGACCTCGTGTAACATGTCACTTTTAGTGGAGAAGGACCCTATATGGACATGGATAAGAGGAATCTTTTGACCAATTCTGACAATCATAGGTCATTATCTCTTGGACAAGTAGTATTTTGAGTGCGAGGAGTAAAAATGTACATTTTGACCCCTAGTGACCTTTTATTGACCTTTGATCTTAACGGTATGATTGACTTTTGTTCTTGTCTTATCAATGCCCACAAAATAAAAGAAACCCGGTCAAAATCGAAGCATGCCTTATATTTTTTCCCTGTAAAGTTCAATGACCCCTAGTGACCTTGTTTGACATGTCACTTTTAGTGTGGAAGGACCCTATATGAACATTGATCGAAGGAATCTTTTGACCAATTCTGAGTATCATCAGTCATTTTCCCTCGGACAAGTAGGGTTTTGAGTGAATGGAGTAAAATTTACATTTTGACCCCTAGTGACCCCAAATGAATTTTAATTTTAAAAACCGTTCTTTTGTACATGCGTACGGACAAAAGGAACATGTTGACCAATTCTGAAGATCCTAGGTCATTTCACTCTATTGCAAATGCGTTTTAAGTGAAAATCACGTTTTGACCCCTAGTGACCCCTGTGTGATCTTTGACCCCTTATGCTTTTCAACCTAAGTAGTGGTGCACACAAGGGTTCTTATGACCAAATATGGTTAAAATCGGGTCAATGGTTACGGAGCTATAGGTCCCATGACAGAAGAAGAAAGATTTCTTGTTTTTGTCAACCAAATACAAAAACATACTAGACATGACCTGTGATCGGAGATCACGAATATTAGTCGGGTGTGTTACATGTTAACCCCTTCGAGTGGTAAATGGAGTTAATAAATACAGTTGAACCCCTAGTGACCTTTTCTTGACCTCTGACCCAAAACTTGTAATTGACTTTTTTGCTTGGCTGATCAATGCGCACAAGAAAAAGGTAGTCCCGTCAAAATCGGAGCATGTTTTAAGATTTTCACCTGTAAAGTTCAATGACCTCTAGTGACCCCGTGTGACATGTCACTTTTAGTGGAGAAGGACCCTATATGAACATGGATGAGAGGAACCTTTTGACTAATTCTGACAATCATAGGTCATTTCCTCTCGGACAAGTAGCATTTTGAGTGAATGGAGTGAAAATTTACATTTTGACCCCTAGTGACCCCAAATATTTTTTGATTTTAAAAACCGAACTATTGTACATGCGTACGGTCAAAAGGAATATGTTGACCAATTCTGACGATCCTAGGTCATTTCACTAAATTGCAAATGCGTTTTTAGTGAAAATCACGTTTTGACCCCTAGTGACCTTTTCTTGACCTCTGACCCAAAACTTTTAATTGACTTTTTTGCTTGGCTGATCAATGCGCACAAGAAAAAAGTAGTCCCGTTAAAATCGGAGCATGTCTTAAGATTTTCACCTGTATAGTTCAATGACCTCTAGTGACCTCGTGTGACATGTCACTTTTAGCAGAGAAGGACCCTATATGGACATGGATAAGAGGAATCTTTTGACTAATTCTGACAATCATAGGTCATTATCTCTTGGACAAGTAGTATTTTGAGTGCGAGGAGTGAAAATGTACATTTTGACCCCTAGTGACCTTTTCTTGACCTTTGATATTAACAATATGATTGACTTTTGTTCTTGTCTCATCAATGCCCACAAAATAAAAGAAACCCGGTCAAAATCGGAGCATGCGTTATATTTTCCCACTGTAAAGTTCAATGACCCCTAGTGACCCCGTTTGATATGTCACTTTTAGTGTGGAAGGACCCTATATGAACATTGATCCAAGGAATCTTTTGACCAATTCTGAGTATCATCAGTCATTTTCCCTCGGACAAGTAGGGTTTTGAGTGAATGGAGTAAAATTTACATTTTGACCCCTAGTGACCCCAAATATTTTTTGATTTTAAAAACCGTTCTTTTGTACATGCGTACGACCAAAAGGAATATGTTGACCAATTCTGACGATCATAGGTCATTTCACTAAATTGTAAATGCGTTTTAAGTGAAAATCACGTTTTGACCCCTAGTGACCCCTATGTGACCTTTGACCCCTTATGCTTTTCAAACTGAGTAGTGGTGCACACAAGGGTTCTTATGATGAAATATGGTCAAAATCGGGTCAATGGTTACGGAGCTATAGGTCCCATGACAGAAGAAGAAAGAAGAAGAAGAAACAGGACAAATACAGTATATTAGTCGTTTCTCGACTAATATAAAGAAAGAAAATGAGGATAACAGTATATTGGTTTGCTGCGCAAAACCAATATAAGAACCCAGGAAGATTATACCTCATGGAGTTACAATAAACTCAAGAACTGAGAACTGTAATCCATGGTACCTCTGCGGCAGATGCATACCATGAAAAGTGGATAACTGTTTGAATGTTCGAAGAATACCGTATGCGGCAGATTCATAACAGGACATTGACAAATGGAGAACTGTCTTGATATTTATACGTCGGAGTTGGATGGCAAACCGCCGCACCTGTAAAAATACGAACGATAAGTGCACTTAACCTTCTTCTGTAATCAGTGATCACTGACCGCGATAGCGCATTGCTTTGCCAATTTCATCATGATATGCTATGTCTGTTATATTAAATTGTTGTTAATTTAAAGTCTGTCTAGAGTAAAGTGTTTCAGTGAACTCGAGCTAACTCGGCTCGTGACAATTGGGGGCTCGTCCTGGAAATCTCTTTATTTGGAAGAGATACATTTTGTGTAGTGAAATATATTTGTATTATTAATTTTGGTTGAAATATTTGGAACGATGAGATCAGTTGAGCATTTGGTGGAATTGGATAAAGCTATCGAGGCGGCTAGGTTCGAACTAGCCAATATTAAGCTTCAACGTAGAATATCGGAATGCATTATAACAACGCCGAGTTTTGACGATAATCGCGATGATATTGTGGCATACCTGATCAGATTTGAACGCCTAGCGCAGTATCGCAAATGGCCGCAAGAAGCGTATTTGCCAAAGCTAGTGGAATGTCTAAACGGTGAGGCTTTTGATATTTATGCTCAGTTGAATACTGACGAGAAAGCAAGTTATTCTGCGCTGAGAATTGCGTTGTGTGAAAGATTTCGGGTAGACAGAAATAATGTCGGCAAACAGCGGCCGAATAAAATAAGGCCAGGGAAATGTGAAAAGCGCTCCACAATAAACGCAGAGCTTTCCGTGAATACAGGTCGGGCGGATTGCAATTTTGATACAAGCGAAATTGTGGTAAATAGTCAGACAATGCCACGAATTGTTATAGAATGACAAAAGGTCGGAAAGCTAATAAAAAGCTGATGGATAATGATGATGATGATAGGTATGTTATTTTATGTAATGGGTTTATTGTACATGATGAAGATCCTAAACCAAGTAGAATTGTTGGTAAGGATATTGTTGATGTTGTTAATGAAGAATATTTGGGGAGTGAGTTATCAGAGAGTAGGTGTTCGGAAAAGGTTGTGAGTGAAAATTTGCCCATGGATATGCAGGTAACTGTGAACAGTCGGGAACGTAAGTTTGTTAATGGGACAATTGGAGAGTCACAGGTAAATGTATTGGAGGAAATGACGTGTTTGAATGACTTGGGAATAATTTATGGTGAAAGTGATGCAAGTGGGAAACAGCATGATGTGGAGGTCAAGGTGCATTTTCCAGAGTCACAGTTGGATAATGTCATGGGGTGTCATGATGTTGCTGGGCAGGAATCTGGAAATGCTGTGGCTTGTGGGGGTGAAAGTACGAAGTTACATTGTTCAGAAATAGGTGTGAAGATTGATAGAAATGAAGTGGCTTGTAATGTGGTGGCAGAGAATGTTGAAGAAAGCGAAAAGACTAGGAACGAGTTGTGTGGAATTCCATTGGTGAAAGGTCGGGGTAACCAAGTTGTAGAGGAGAGTGTCGTGTGGACCGGATATGGTTTGGAAAGGGTGATGGTAAATGTAGTTCATTGGATAGGTAGTCAGATAGACAGGAAGAAACCTTCAGGACTTGATAGGTCAAATATAAGTGTCGGTAAAGGTTTGAGTATATCATGGTTTCAGAGGTCAGGGTTGTCAGGCGAGTCGAGCTGAAGTCCAAATTAAGGTGTTGGGCTCAGTGGAATAGAAGGAAAGGGAACAAGTATTCGGGCGAGTATCCGGTGCGCTTAGGACTTGGCGCGCGCATGCCATGCGACTGGAGGCGCAGAAAAAATTTGGTGAATATATAGGTGATTTTAGCAAATGCCAAGCGAGGCGTAATAAATTGACATTCTAATCTAACCACCAAATGCTATAGGATCTCAATTAAAATTAAAAGACATTCCATTTAGATCATAAACTCTATAATAAAAATATTTAAAAACACGAGGGTTTCGATAACGAAGGTTGTAATGATTATCGAATGACGCAATATTTTAGTTCATTGAGATATGATTTTGTATATTTATGACGAATAAAATACGCTTAGGATAGACAAATGCTATCTTAAAATGCTATTAATATAGCATTCGCCAAAAGAGGGGGGTAGTGTCAGGGTCCAAGGTTATTAATAGACTATTATACGCAACGCAATGCGCAATGCAACGCAATGACAACGAGGCAACAACAGGGCGCAGGAAACAGGGAAACAGGGCTCGTGACAACAGTATTTCACGTTCTTGAATCATGCCTATATTTCCATTTATTATTCGTTGTAAATACACCCAGTAGAAAAATCATTAATCTGTACCAACATTCCGAGATATGCATTCATATGGGAGTCAATTTCTTCCACGTAATTTGAAACCTCATATATAATAATTTAAAAGGTCATAACTTTACAAAGTGAACGTTATGATGTATGAAAACAAAAAGTGTGTGAAATTCAGGTATGGGGGAGGGGTGATATGCCTGAATGATTTGACACATAGTCGCCTCTTATCATCATGACGTATACAGAGGTTATGTGATTGATCAGGTGGTGGTGACGTTTGGACAATGCTCCCTCCTCCTACGTGACATCAACCCCTTGATATATATGAGATACGGTGCGAATTTCAAGTGGACAAACAATACGAAAGGTTATATAACTATGCAGGGAGTGAGCGGTTTTCTTTATTCTGTTATTGAGGGCGGTCTATTATCATAATAGAAGGTGTGTGGTACCGATGGTAATGATGGCCAAGTTTTACTTTTTATATGCCCCCCCCCCCCCCCCCCCCCCCCACTCCCCTTGCGTCGCGCATTTCAAGTAGCCAAGCGGCGAGCTGCTGCTGATTGATATGCTGAGCGCGGTTTTCATTAGTTTTGCTTATTGTTGAGCACCTTGATTTACTACGGGTGGCTAAAGAGAATACATTCGCTTTGCTTTAGAAGGCATATCGGAACAATTTGAAATTGATGAATCCAATTATAAGATCTGTCACGAAAGCTGAGCGTTAAAAGGTCAACCTTCTATTGCTATATAGAAACAACCAGAAAGATTGTACACCGTAAAAGAAGCCTTGCGTAAATTGAAGTCAACGAGAATGGACAATACCAATAGTATAACAACTATAAACATTTGAAATTATGAAGCTAGAGAAAAAAGACTGAAAAGGTTTATAGTTACAGTGGCTTTTAGTCAAGACTCCAGATTAACATTTGTGCTTATTAATTCGGATGATGTTAGGCAGAGCATTTATTTCGTGGCAGAGTTATCCGACAAGTCCTGGTGTCCTAGCTTCTATATATTTACAAAGAAAAAGCCATATTCTTTTAGATAAAGCTAAACATTCATATAAAACCACGGCTGTTTGATCCCACATAACTTGTTCGTTTTATTCTGAGAACACCGTAACTTGCTGGCCCGGTTCTGGTTTAACTGATTCAAGTACCTGAATATACTGGCCATCTTTTGTAGAAATTTCAGAACATTGTTGGTGCCAGTTCTGAGAAATAGAGCTTTGAATATTATTATTTACTAAAATAGCGCCCTCATCGGCCACATTCCCATTGAGTTACAAGTAAAATGTGTGTCAAGTAGAAAATGCCGATAATTTAAAAAGGGCTTGAACGATTTTCTTGAAATTTTCACCGTATACTCGTATTCATTAGCGCTACCTAAATCAGGTCTAACCGTAAAGGGGCCACTATGTAATCTTTTTTCATCCCATAATTTAAATTATAACCGTACGGTTTAGATAAGCATGGTTACTCAGATGTTACATAGATTCTTGCGTGCACCTTAGGCTGGAAGATAATACCCACTAGTCTAAAGATCTTTATTGGGGTTAAGAAATTAAGATACGCGTATACAAGGAGTATCAGAATTCGAGACAGAATTCGAGACAGACACTCCCAGCTGTAAACGTATTAGGTCTTTGCTGTAACTTTTATCGAAATATAGATTTATTGTTTTGGGTCATGCTATTGCTGGTAGACGTTTTTGTGCGTCTATTTGATTAGGGTTTTCCCAGGTTTCAGATACAGGCTATTGCTAGTGAACACGTTTTTTTTATAGTTTGAATATACATTTATATTTTCTTGGAAAGAGTTATTTTAAAATCAGTGTTATCAACACCCTTTTCAAGATCTAGTACATCGTACCAGACGCCAACGTGACAACCAATGCTCCATTCTTAAACATGATACCTTGAAGGCCATTACATGGATATTTAGGAATGGTGCTCAATAGTCACTAGTCACATATTATTAACACGAGGAATCGTGTATCTAACTATTAATAATTACAGTTCTTTACTAATAGATCCAAAGCTGCTTCCACTGCTAAACAATTACATTGACGTGTATTGAGACACCGTGGCTATTCAATCAAATAAAGGTGCTGTATTTCAACATTGCAGCTCTTGCCAAATTCAGAGGAAACCGCTATGTGAACATACTATGAAGTGGTTTGACAAAATCTGTTTCTGTTTTATACACATTTTCGATTGGACGATGTGTTTAAATCAGAAGTTTAATGCGTGTTTAGCATTAAGACACTGAAGTAAATAGGCCAAGGTATTATTAAAGAGGTATGAAGCATATGAAGCTTGTAGAAATGTCTAAATAGGTCACGCTTTGGGCTGTGGATGCATCCCTAGGGCAAAAAGCACTTGAGGACGCTCTCAGAATTAAAATAAATTAGGTATATAAACATTTTATTTCTTGTATTAACCTTTCCTTTGATAATCAGATGCTTTTTGTATCGAACTAATTCAATATATCCAAAGATATTCGAGCAAATAATAAAAGATCGTCAAAATAGTGTAACCCAACGTTTCCTGGTCATAAATGTCCATATTGAAATATATATTGTCCGATTGTGTTGATAATTTCGTAAAGGTTCCTTCGTATCAATCTGATGCCAAATGTCCTGTTCTGACACTGTTTACTGATCACAAGGTCACGTTTATCTATCTCTAAAGAAGGCTAGTTGTCATTGCCATTGGGACTGTCAAAATTATCAGACTGTCACACAATGTCGCCTCTTATCACGCGCCATAGACATGTGGTGGATCAGGCGGTAATGATGGTCACGCATTATGTTTGTACGGGATAGCAATACCTTGCTATAAGAAGCGGCGACACGCATGTTAAATAGTGGCCATGCGATACAAACTGATGAAGTCTAAATAACATAAAACAACAATATTAAACGAATGTACGGATATTGTTTGAAAAACACCTGATAAACCCTATCACTTCCTCGCATATCACCAATGAATAACATTAACTCTGATATGACTTGTTTATTCAGTTACCTTTGCTGCAAATGTCTTTCTCAAATGTATAATTATTGAGATTATTCTTCTGTAATCAAAAATAAATGCATACATAAATAAAATCATTTCTCAGGCAGGAATATTCAAATCGAAAGTAAATGAAATAACACAGCGATAACATTATTATTGGATACGATTATTTCAGCGTAACAAAAACAAAATGCATACAAAAATGCTTAAATACAAATGTGCGTGATAAAATTTTAAAAAGGCAATTTATATGATTTGGGTTCAGTTATTTTGTTGAACGGGAGTATTTGATTTGGTGTATACAAACAAGGTATGTTATTGTATTGCGTGGAAGTGCAGGGACTGGGAAAACAACTATAGATCCGTATACATCATACACATTTTCGTGTATTTCAATGTACGCGTTTACCCCGGGATTAGGCACATCCTGACGTTTGATGTAGCTATCGAGAATTAAGGAGAGCATCATTAATCTACCGACCAAATATAAATCTCTTTCAGGATCTGGAAGTGATCGTCAATGTGCAGTTTCAATATCGTAAAATAGAGAACCGTGTAAGAGCGTAAACACATTATAAGCATTTACATGACGGGATTACAAATGTACTTACGCTTACACTCGCAGGTTTGATGTACATCAGTATGAAAATTGTGCATGCATTACGTTACCCTATTTCGTTCCATTGTTTTATATTCAAATGCGTTGACAGATTAACGTAGACTATTGTAGGCAGCTTGTTTCATTGATTAATGACTCCTATTTCGAAGAAATCCTTCCTGCAGCTGAGGAATTAGAAAACACCGTTTAAAAACATAATAAATCCTTTAAAGAAACCGATTAATACTTCCGACGATCGAAACATACCTTTATGGTAATTGAAACATATAAAACAAGAATATCATTATGTGGTCATAAAAATATACACAGACTATTATCCCAATACGCCAACAATAACTCCGAAGTTAGGCATGTTTAGAAGTACCCAGAAATTATCTCAAGATGTGTCCCTAATAATAATTAACAATCCGCTATGTTTAACGAAATTACAAAATGAGCAACTATTCAATGTAAATTGTTAGTTTGTCATACGGGGGTTTTTCTATGTTCCATTTAAGAAATTGCAAAAAGACTAATAACTTATTTTTTATAATAAAGTTACGTCTCATGGGATCTTCCAATATTCATTATAGGAAATAAAAAAGTATATAAAGTTGTATTTTTCAATAAGTTTTGTTCTTACTGAACAAAATAACGGTGTGATTATGTCTCATCATGATCGTTTCTGTTTGAGATTGCAACCAAGTAACGTGTTTTAGGATATTGGAAATATTATTGTGAATGATTCATCGTGATTGATATAATTTATAAGATACTCTTATGATTGTCTATGTGAAACAAAACTTCCTAATCATGAGCCATCAACGACTGTTAACATAATCCTGTGAGTATTAGTCGTTGGTTATAGTACGCATGTATTTTTAAAAAACAAAAGAAAACGCTCGCTCTCAGTGAAAATATCCACTGATTTATTTTGAAACCCTTAGCATGATGAGAAATAGCAATAGTTCGAAATCCCTGGTGTGAGTGGCACTCATCTGCTTATATTTAACCTTGACAATGTGTAACTCCATTTCGATGTGTAAAGCGGACTATAACCAAAAGTAATAATGCGTTGTACTAATGCGCAGTATTTATTATGGCATTACGCGCGCTTGCTTCCTCGATCAAGACACTACTATTTCACAGGGTGACTAACGCAATCATCTGTTCTACTACCGGTACACTTGCGCGTGTATCGGGACACATTGACGGTATTTAATTGCGCCATACGATGTAATGAATTAATGTATAATTATTTACCCTAAGCATGGCAAACTTTTTTATAACCAGGTTGTAACGAGTCCGGTTCGAACTCGCTAGTTGTTTTACCACGCGTTACCATTTTCGATGTGTTAGTAGGGATTAAGGGATAGATATTTCCGGTGAAGTTATTATATTATCTTCAATGAAAGAACTCTTATAGATAAACATTTGACATTAGACCTGAGAAAAAAGTGCGAATTTCAATTAAATCACCATACAATTACAATAAGGCTTACAATGTTCGTGCTTAGAGATCTCGAACAAAATTGTTGTACTTCCTTAACTGATATCAAACGAAGTATAGAGGCTCACCAACCGGCTTTAGTAAAGGTAGTCGGTGTACGTCACGGGCAGAAATGATAATTAAATAACAAACTAAAATACAAATAGCGGAATCGCCAATAACTGCTAAACCCTACAATGATCAGAAAAGTTTTATAGTCAAACCCAAGATAAAAGACTACATAACAGAGAATGGACATATAAGTAATACATGTTACTCAAGCGTAAAGAATAGCGCAAACAAAATGCAAAAAAGAAGAGAGGGAAAAGGGGGACATTTAAAGTTCAATAAATACAATCAACGAAAAGAAAGTCATTGGATCACAAAAGAAAAACATATAATAGATCAAGAAGCAAACAGTCGGTAGAAGGCTTCACCATTTTAAAGAACAACTAAAATCTTGGTGATAAAGGTGTGTTTTGATCGATGGAAGATATTGTTAAAAGAAAACATAACAACCAGAATAACCCCAGGAAATATAAAGTTTCTAAGCATGCATATTTTGTATCATAATAAGAACTCAACAAACGAGAGTCGTACACTTTGTTTATGTCCTAAAGAGAAACTCCGAATTATTTGTTGACCAAAAAGGCTAGATAGACATTTGGATGATTCTTTTTGGCACAATTTGCCATACAACAACAAAGATAAGCCGTTATTAGCACCAGTTAATGTAGATCCTTGACGTTTCCACATATTCGCCCCATCGCAAATGGCACAAACGATGCTGTCATTCAACTTATACTTGAAATCACAATCTCGTCACATGACCGGCTCAAATATTGTAAATTATTGTATTATAGGTCTCCTTTATTAAAAAAAAAGGTAGATATTTAGATGAAAGTGCTTAATGTATTGACGTACGCGATAAATGGCGTATTACTTCAATGGTGCGAATAACATCGTCACAAACACATCTTTCTAAACACTCTATCCACACACGATTTAAATACAACAGCTTGTCTTGCGTGCCACAGGTGGTTTGAGAATGATATCACACTCTGCATGAATTGCGCATGTCCATCATATGCATAATGTTTGAACCCTATTGGCTTATATAGCTCATCATTGAGTTCCTATACAAGTCGGTGTTAGAGTGAAATATATCACAGATGCAAACACACAGAGCCACACTGGCTTGACTAGAAAGTATGTCAGGAATAGTTGGTTGGATACACACACTCACTCTTCGCATGCGCTATGTGATCAACCTGATTTCATAACAAATTGTAACTTCTCAATATCAACATGGCTGTCAATGACTCGAATAAACTAATCTATTCCAATGAATTGTTTACAGATTTGGATAATTCGGATCTGGAATGCTTGAAAAGATTTAACCAGACCGCACAGCACTATAATGGTACGAATTACATGAGTCCTGATGTTTCGGCTACGTTCGGTTATACAAAAGGCGGCGTTTTGCTGATCACAGTGTTTTACCCGTTGATATTAATTGTAGGAGTAATTGGAAATGGCGCTTTTATCTATGTGGCAGTGAAAATTAAACACATGCGGACTATCACCAACAGATATCTCATCAATTTAGCCATTGCAGATATCATATTCTTGTTTGCAGCCATTGGACCAAAACTTTTACGTTACGCAAGATCACCCCTCGATGGCGACGATACACCGCTAGGGTCAGCCGGATGCATCTCACTGTTCTTCCTCTCGGATATGTCTTATTTTGCCTCTCTTTTCTTCGTAACTCTTGTCTCCCTGGACAGATATGTTGCTGTATGCCGACCGCAAGATCGCAATAGTGGCATCAAGGGGAAATCTACGGAGCTTATGACGGGTGCATGGATCCTTTCATGTCTACTGGCTGGTTCCCTTACGCCTGCCAATGCAAAGTTTGTGTTATATTGCTACAAATGGGCGCCTATTTACCCATACAACAAATGGCCATCTGCTATTCGATACTGTCTCCCACTGAAACCATGGTTGACCCGGTTTTCATTAGGGTTACAGACACTCCCATTTTTCATAACATTGGTTTTAAACTGCGTCCTGTATGTGTCAATCATACACGGACTTGATCAATCAATGAAACGCCTGAACCAACAAGGTTTGCAGAAGATTAAAGATTCCCACATGCGCAACCAGATTGCCAAGATGCTGGTGGTGAACGGTTTGATCTTCTTCTTGTGTCTTTCACCGTTTGAATTCGTCTCGCTGTGCTACATGATTGCTTCATTTCGAGGTAACCAATTTATCATATCGAACTATGCGGCGAGATCGTACATATCACAGTGTGCCCGCATACTCTCCTACATCAATTCAGCTATAAATCCTATCATTTACACGGCTATGTGCGATCGTTATATATTAGCATTCAAGCAAGCCTTCATTCCAAAAAGGTGCATACGTAGTAAGGACAAATACCGTAGTGGCATCGACAGCATTAGATCAAAACCAACGCAAACCGAGACCACGTCTGCATTGTGACTTTAAGTTCCCAAACCGATTTAATATGCTGCGACTACAAATAACAAAACCAGAAACAAGACTCATAAGTATTCAGTTTGTCTGAGACAGGTTTGATTTGATATTGGCGTAAGGAAACTGAAACTTCAGCAATATTCAGGTAACGAACATGCAGATTGTCTTCATCTATTTACAATGAATATGAGTGTCACCTTGCTCTACAGCTTCAGGCGCCATTGTTACATATGGTAAGGTACACTTAGATCAAGGAAGTCAGGCTCCTGTCAGATAACACCACACAATGCATTTTGTAAATATACGATAAATGTCACTGCTATAAACAAGGGGAACTCGTACATACGAATTCAAACACATCAGAAATTGTCCTTCAACTTTTCGGTTACGAGGATAAGGAAATAGTCATCGTTATGCTTATGATATCTCACAGTTTAAACACATACAGTCCAATAAACTGAACAGCTAATAAATACGCTCATAACTCTAAAAATATGGGTCCAACTTAAAGATATTGATTTACAAAACATTGTTCGCGAAAATCGGTTTACAATTAAGAACGCTACACCGAAACAAATGAGACTAGGTGCAGTTTTCCTTTTCGCATGATTGTGTGACATGCATGTGTATGGGCTGATTTTCATTCCTCATCTTACTATCGACAAATGAGTTATCATCACTACCAGGTCATCAAAATTCTACCTATTGCTACACCGAAGCTGTGTGTAGAAGAACTAATGTTAAAATTATCAAAAAAGGACTTAACTTTGGTTTTGAACACATAGCTTTGTTAATATTCAGTCAATCTTCATATATATCTTATATCTCAAATTAAAGTGAAGACCTGTCATAACACATTTATAATTCAATATATGTTATAGCTTTTGGAGTTAAGGGCATATATGTTAAGGACTGTATAGGTATTTAAGTCTTTCGAGGCGATTCTGTTACGGCACACGGATACACTGAGCACCAATTCGCATCCTTAACGGGTAATGAGCTCCAACGTGCTTTCCTGCAACTTTAACACACAAGCAATTGGATCAGTCGGACAGCAATGCAATGCAGATGTGAAACAGTTCACATACGGTATTCATTGAACAGGATCTTTACCGAGAACCGTAATTTAACACTTCAATGCTTATCTTCACATGTATTATCTTGGTATTTCTTTATAGTTACTGTGTGGTTATTTTAATTAATGGGACTTTTGTTCTTAATCAATCGAGTAAGTAACGTACATGCATGTTTTATGAATTGTACTAGATTATCCAAACTCCTCAAACAATTTCGGACATTTTTGTCTTTAATCACCTATATTACGTTCATGTTTTTTGTGTTTTTTTGTGGCATATTGCATATCAATGTGCTCATTTTCCAATACCAAATTGTTCCGAATCACTTGTGCTCGGTTATTGTGCTCAAAAGCTTATAGAGTATCTCTCTGTGGGTTATCAATGTAACATTTCATTGAATCAACGGCAGAGTTTTTCTTTCGAGCCCAGAAATGAAATGTGGGGTATTTAGTTTTACACCACTTTATTTTCAAGATCAGGAACATGGTTTCAGAATCCAACGACATCTGTAAACCATTTCGAATGCAATTCACAAACTAGATTGAAATATTTCTCAAGAAAAGAATTTTGGTCCAAGTAGAAACAGTTCATTGATTGGTTGCACTCAGTAATCTCTATCAATTTGTAAACTTTGATGACTTACATGTTTATCAAAATGTAAGTCTGTGATATTCTATCTCGTAACGTCACCGAAAATGGCAACGCTGGATCAGCAATCATACGCAATTGATAAAGACATCCGATGTGACATCGAAATTATCTGAAACAGTAAGTCAATAATTGTAATTATTTCTATGACATTTTCTAATGTTTTTTGTACCGCTATAACTTCGTGAACTCGTTTTCAGTGGCAGCTGTAAGCAGTTGTCCTTGCAGCTGTGGGGGTGGGGGGGGCAAAAATAGCCTCAATTGAAACATGTCTTCTACAGTGTTGCTAGGAATCACTGCGAAACTTGTTCGTATAATAAGTGCAGTTAACGAACACTTATACGACGGTCGCTAAAGGAATATGTTGTATCACCATACGCACAAACAACCTTAACAATTGAACCGAAACCAATGAAATATAATATTTCCTATTCTTAAACAGCTAAGAGAGTTTAAGCAATCCCATTGGTTCTCAGAGAAATCGGCGACATTTAGATGAGATAATTTAACACGGGGAGGTGGGGCTTACGTTTTACATTTCGTCCGACCTTCACAATGCGTGGTTTGCTCCATAACGCGCACTTCTGCAGTGCGTCTTTGGCGCCTTTCCTGCGTTAATGCCGGCGCCACGACGCTTACGCATGGTGTACTTATCGCATGGGATTGGATGGAATGTTTGTGGGTTATTTGATCCTAGCAGGGGTAAAAGTTGTCAAATGCGGACAATAAAATATTCTTAAGTAAATAAATGTCTTAAGTATGATTGTTTAAGAATAAGAATAAAAGTATTGTTTTTAGACCGTACCCGTGTTATATTGTCTGACTTAAATTCGTTCGGTAGTATTATTTTTTGCGTAAAACAACTCCGCCTGCGGCGTCGGTGTTCTACTTAAAATAATACTATCGTCCGCATTTATGTCAGACAATATAACACGGGTACGGTCTAAAAACAATACCTTTATTCTCTAATTATGGAAATATTTGCATTGGTTTACTTCAATTTCATGTGTGCTTCTACAAAATAATAATTAAGCGACCACGTATAAGTCTTACGTAGTTATACGTATTAGGCATACGTGTAGGAGAAAAATACATTCATAAGAATATTAATCTTTTTATATACACATTCAATTTGACTTGGCACAAGTCTATCAAAAGTGACAAGTCTATTTATGCATTCCAAGCAGGCATGCTCACTTAAATAATGAGTCCTGTGTGGATGTTATGATTGGCTAGATTTAATTCTTTAGCCATTGATATAAGTTTATTATGTTATTGTATTTGACCAATCAGTTCTGTTAATTCTGTTATTGTGTACCGTGCCTAAACCAATCATAGGAGAGCGCATTGGCCCGCCACATGCAAGTACATGGCATGCCCGTGTGCCTGCCCTTCATTATTAACCTTCAAGCCGATAACATGTATAAATTTATCTTGGGATGAGTGTGAATACACTTCAGCATAAAATCTACTTTCCGCTTCTTTAGAGTTATTATTACACTCCCCATATCAAGTGTTTTCTTCCCTCGCTCTACGTTCATCGTTCACTGAAAGCTTAAACTAGTCAAGCACAGGCTGGACTAACTTTAAAATTGTCGAGCATACTTGCTGGACTAGCTTAAACTAGTCCATCAAGCTAGTCAAGCCTGCTGGATAGGTTATGGCCGACTTAACTAGCTTAAGGTTAGTTCGGCTCAGCCTGACTAGCTTGATTTGTTCTGCTGGACTAGTCTGTGGTTGGAATAGCTTTTGTTAGTCAAGCTGGAGCATTGCTGGACTAGCTTTACGTTAGTCGATCACTAGCTTGATGTGAGTCCGTCCTAAGCTGGACTAAATTAGGCTAGTCGCATTGCTGGACTAGCTTAACGTCAAGGCACTGAGATGCAATGTAATGTTCTTTATATCAGCTTTAATTTTTATATAATACAATATAATAAATCTTCTTCATGCTGACTATACTCTCTAAATGTAAAAGAGTGAGAAAAAACCCAACTCTAACACAGGAGTGAAATAATTTTCACTCTAAAAGAGTGGAAAATCACTATATAGAGAGTGATTTATCCAATTCTCATGTCACTCACTGAAATTTAAACAAGAATAAATTATTCACTCCGATTCATAGATTGATATTCTCTGTCCATCGCAAAATTGCATTTATTGGAAATAAACACCTCTGATATCATATTCTGCTAACAATACATACAACCATTACTACGAGGTAATGGTCAAAGAATAAAAGCTAGTCGAGCGACTTCCGTAAAGCTATAAAACTTACGTAAAGCTAGTCCAGCAATGCTGAACTATACTAAACCTATTCAAGATAGGCACCATCTAGACTAACTTGAGCGACTAATAGCAGGGTACGCCACTGATTGTATATGTATTTGGTTTGTATTTTTCTCTAGTTTGATGTTGTTCTTCTTAACATATACATTTTGATAAATATGTTTTTAAATGATGGCCAGAGAAGCTCATTGCATATAACATATTATTGAATACATTATTCAATCATTTTTCTTGTCCAAATTACCACGAGCCTTATTGTCAAATCGATTTATCAAATTTATAGTTGACGAAAAAATAATTCAAATAAAAAAATCAAAATCGAAAAACACACACACACACACACACACACACAAAAAGAAAATCCACAACAACACATGCATATATTGTTATACGAGCCTCACAGACCAGCAAAATTAAGTAAACATATGGAAACCAATTAGCAGCTCACGCTATTGAAGCGTGCATTGCAACATGTATTGATTGATATTTTTTTTTGATTTTTTATTATTCTGGGTAGCAAATCATATTGCTATTTTTATGTTCATGTATTACAAATAATTACTACTGAAATAACAGAGCCTACCGAAGTTTAATTATGTATTGAACACACGTCAGTTGTTAGTATTATGCCACTACTACTTGCACATACATGATGCAAACTATTTCTGTGGCAACTATCGTATAAAACCTTCGTACAAGTCACTTATACGTATGAGCCATACGTACTAGTGTTGCAGTACGGCCTAATATGATATTCTGCAGCCCCTTGACTAATCATTTCTTAATATAATTTACCACACTCTGGTATATCTGACTTGTCATATCTATCTGTGCTATTCAATAATCACAATTCATTACTTCATGAATAATCGCGAAAGCTGCGTACCAAGTGCGTTCCAATCAAATTAAGAACCCACCCCCCCCCCCCCCCAAAAAAAAAAAAGAAGAAGAAAACACACAAAACAAACAGCGACAACACACACATACAATGTTCTGCGAGCCTCACTGACCAGCAAAATTAAGTAAAAATATGGAAACCATTTAGCAGCTATTGAAGCGTGCATTGCAATACGTATTAATTGAAGACCTGCTGCAACAAATATTGATTGAAGACCCGTACTAATTCCGTATTGTACCGAATTTTTTGATTTTTTTATTTTATTCTGAGTATCAAATCATTATCGCTTTTTATGTTAATGTATTACAAATCTGAAATGAGAGAGCTTTACCAACGGTTAATAATGTATCAAACAAATATCATTTGTCAGTATTATGCCACTATTGCTTGAACATACGGTGATGCAGACTATTTCTGTGGCAACTATCGTATAAAACCTTCGTACAAGTCACTTATACGTATGAGTCATACGTACTAGTGTTGTAGTACAACCTAATATGATATTCTGCAACCCTTGACTAATCATTTCTTAATATAATTTACCACACTTACAGATCTGATCTGTGTTATGCAATACTCACAATCACAATATCTTAAGTGAAGAAGACAAAATACCGCAACCCCTTCTCTCCACTATAATATGAACAGTGCATTGGAAATAAAACGCCGTCTAGAAGCTGCCACTAGAGATGTCGTCCTTTCCTGTCTGAGCAGAAGATTTCGACCAAAATATATTTGCACATATTTCGAACGTTCTCATATTCCATGCAAAGGAATGTCTGTTGATATTTCATCCGGTTTAGAGTTTAGAATTTACTTTCGTTCATGGATTAGTTGTATGATTTACTATAATGTTTAAGTTCAGCTAATATAGCAACCAAATGGAGCAATCACAATAAAGCAATCTAAAATGTTTAAAATAATATGTAAATAAAACAAATAAGTTATTGCAATAGACACGCGTCAAAACAAACTATAGTGGTTTCAATTCTCTTTAATTGTAGCTATTTCATGTTATATCAATTGATAAATCATTACAAATAATTTTGGAATTGGACGTAGAAATTCACCAACATATTTGACTTTTAATACTTGATCATCCAAGCCGACAATATATTGTACAGCATGATGTGTAATGGTATAGATTTTCTGAGTTGCAGTGAACCAATTGATTGGGCCCATCAGAGCTTTCTGTAGAGATTTACCAGATTGATTTGTAGTCACTCAGTTGTTGTCTGTTGGGCTATTGTTCACATTTGCTCTTTGTATAAAAAAAAAAGAAAACAAGATGACGTACAAATGGTTCTAGGGCCCTACCAACCCAAAAACATACGCACATGTTCTTGCGCGAAATTGTGTTCGAATTGTAAGTCAAACTTTCTGATTGAATGGTAATTTCTGAATAAAAAAGCTTCCGACCTATATATCACATCTGAATGGTCTATTCATCTATTCATCATTCCATGCTTTTATCATCAATACCCACGCCAGGGCCCAGACACTCATTGTTATAGAACAATGAACCTCAGCGACGTTCATGAATATACAATGAATAATCATATCAATGAATATTGAAAAGACAACGTCATTTGTGAAGTCGAAAATGAAAAGTACCAGACCATAGTGGACACGAACGGCCGTAATTTTTGAATCTCCGTTGGTTTCAATGTTATGTCGGAGTGTTTTACCTAATTTCATACTGACACGACCTGAGTGATAATCAAACGGTCCCCCGAACGATACCCGGGCGCTGTTGAAGTCAGTAATATGATCGTTCCCTACAGTACGAGCGTTCCTACATCGAATTTCACCTAGAATATTCATCACACGAACTTATGTCCGCCATCGTCTGAATATCGAAAAGGCCCTCTGGAGAGTCGAGGGGACACCATTTTTTTTCTGCGCATGCGTCCGATCGCTTTGGATTTGTCCACCAAAATCGTGGACAAATTCCTAATGAGTATGTGCTGCAATGCAAGTTACACAACTTCTTGTAATGCGCTAATCAACCGTATATCTAATCCCCGGGCTCCGGCTAGTTTGGGGTGGAAAAGCTCAATCAGGAAAAGTTCACGGAAAAGGTTCAGCCGCGTCCTCGTGTCATTCTTTGACGGTTTGGTATATCACAGATAGTCAAAGTGGGTTTATCCAGTGAAAGTTCAAATATCCCTTGGTATATAATATTTGAGTTTGACTAAAGCAGCCGACAATGCATTGATTGATACACATCCAGAAGTAGTTTGATGTGATGATAATGCTGCCGTGAGGAGCCTGTAGCGAGGGGCCACGCCGAACTATAATCGAGAGTGACCAACGCCGCAATGCGGACACGGCGGGCCGGCTCGTCCGACATGCGCGAATCGGCGTAGCCAGCTTTTAAACAGGGCCCTAGGGAGGGGGTGGACTTATCAGACAGTGATAATTCCGAGTTGTACCGACGAAAGGCATGAGTGTACAGTCAATACAACTATAGGTTGCCCACATGTTGTGGCGAATACATTCATCAACAAAAGTAACTATACAGGTAATAAATGGGCTTCTAACTCTTAAAATATATATCCTACCTAAATATATTAAATTATAAAGTTGTTGAGAAATTTGTCTTCTTTAATATGAGATATTGCACGCTAGGATCGGGTGATTATTGAGGAAGTGGCACTCAAAAATGTAAGGAGAAGTCGGATTTTCATTTTCACATTTTTATTTTCTACACGCGGACCAATCTGCGGGTACCTTATCGATTACTGGTAGTGCAATTGGGGGATGCATGCGCAGGTTGGACAGTCAGCCGCATTGTTCCGATGGATCAATACGCACACACACGCTACCTGTCATTCTCTCAGTTGAAATGTAAAATGTGAATTTGAAATTGTGACTTTACCTTACATTTTGGATTGTCGCTTCTTAAATATTCAACCGATCCTAGCGTGCGATATCTCATATTGAAGAAGATAAATTTCTCAACAACTTTATGATTTAATATTTCTAGGTAGGATAAATATTTTTAGAGTTAAAAGTACATTTATTACCTGTATAGTTACTTTTTTTGATGACTGTATACACTTGCAACAGAGTGACGGTGGAATCCGGGGGCCGTAACAGAGCGACAGTAGAATCCGGTGTTTAATTTTTTTTAAAGTTGAGTGTATTGTTAATGTAGTCCCGGTTTAAGCACTTCTCTAGCCCGCCACGAAGTGTAACATAAAGTATTATAAGAAAATGTGTACATATATCTCCTAAGATAAAACATCACTTGTTGCTGATTTTTTGTTCCGCGCATTGGCCAAGTGGCGCCGGAGTCTACCATCGGACCGGGCTTTCAGTTGACGTACGCATAGAGGCATGTAACCTTTTTCAAGATCTTATGGCACTGAAATTAAAATCTTGGTTCATTATAGAGGGAATCCACTTTACTCATGCGTGCCCGTAACAAAAGGTTTTCGCTCCCATTATTATTCGTTGCTCAGATCAAGTCAATGTACGACCTTCAACAAGCTAACCCTTTGAATACAAGCGTTACTCTGTTAACATAATTGGCGGGTTATTTTCAAACGAGTATCCAGCAACATGTGTGTTGCACAGAGTAAGATATCTGTGGTGTTGGTCTTTTTAAATTTTGAACCAACTTTAGCTCTCCAATGGCCGATACGTGGATTACCTCTAATCACCCTTCAAAGGTCTTGGTCGCGTCTATCAATAGTTGTCTGATTGCCTTTTCCAATGTATATATTTCGACATGAATATTGCCTCTCCCAATTTGTTTATTATTAAAGCTAGCTAAATTTTCTACAAGAACTAACTTTCCTGAAATGAAGTTGTACCACAGATTTTCTAGAAATTCATCGGTTATACAGATTTCAAAGATAAAACAATTGGTAATCATGGTAAATTTAACATTGGTAACGGTCTCATTACTCATGTTGTACGATTGGCTATGGCCTGCGTTAGAAATGTGTTTGCTTCGTGTATCCAAATAGCTTACAATTGTTTATTAGCCTAGCTATAACAAGCTATAAAAGTGACATCTCTGGATGTATAAACAAAGTATGCAAAGGAGAAATTGTTGGGCACACTGGTAAAATGGTTTTACAACAAGTTTTGCTATCATTATCAAACTGAACTCATGTTAAATCACTTATTTATCGAGCAATAGTATATATAATTGTTTACGCATTTTTTTGAATAAATCAAGAGATAAATTATAGATAAATAAATAGTAAAAACTATAAACGCATGGGCGCCCTTATAATTTATAAAAAAAAACATAAAAATGATGTCACACCATCCAGTTTAACAAAATAAAAAAATAAAAGAATAACAAGGAATAAATGGGGATCGCACCCGCGTTTGTCGATTGCCAACGACATGGCCCACGTATGCACGCCACAGAGACCGATGAGTATAATTGTGATAGTTTTAATATTTAGCCATATCCATTTATTCATAACGAACGAATTTTGATTGTGCCAATTTTTGCCAAATTTGTGTGTTTCTCTCGCACAAAATGTGTTTTTAATGTGATTATATTCCTTATTTTTGAAAGAATGGTAAAAATGTTGACATTTTCGAACACAAAAAGGCATCATTTATACGGTCAACAATTATTGCTCGACTAAACGTTGTGTGACGTGTTGCATTGCATTATTCATGTTATGATCTGTTTATGTACACTGCCGCCCATAAGTATTTCCCCCTCTGGAAGCTTGCAAGTTATCACTGTGTTGTCGACAAAGTATTAAACCATCAGACCCAATTACCATTTCATTGTGTTCATTGTACATTTTATACCAATAAATTCATGTTTCCTATTCAGATTCATGATTTAAAAGCATTACAATTCATGATTTTATCGAGCAAGTCAAAATTCCAATGTAAAATCGCCGTAGTAAATCACCTCATGAATATCAATTAGCTCATTATCGGCAGTGTAACGCACATACATTTAGACAGCTAAAGATTAAAACCCAACTGCCAGCAGGTGGCTTGAAGTAAACGAGCAAATTTGCAATATAATACACTAAAATGACAATATATAATTACGTTGATATGTGTGTAAAACAATAAAATGCATTAATAGCAGAGCGACAATATACAAGTATTAAAACACAAATATATATTTTTTTTTTTAAACACAACTGAAGCATATTATAGTACATGACTAAAAAATCAGATGCCAAAGGCAGTTTTAAAAAGATGAGTCTTAAGTCCTGATTTGAATTTAGTCACTGTTGGTAATGTCCTGATGTTGTCCGGGAGTGCATTCCACAGCTTGGGTGCAATTACAGAAAAACCCCTCCCATATGTTAAGGTCTTGCTGGGTTTTTCGCGGAGAAGTGTTCGTGACGCAGATCTCAAAGTACGTGGCGGATTATAGCGAGATACCAGATCAGAAAGATATGCAGGGGCTTCGCCGACAAGAATTTTGAAAGTCAACAGAAGAATTTTGAAGACAATTCTTTCACGAATAGGAAGCCAGTGGAGCTTGCACAAAACAGGGGTGAAATGTACAATGAACACAATGAAATGGTAATTGGGTCTGATGGTTTAATACTTTGTCGACAACACAGTGATAACTTGCAACCTTCCAGAGGGGGAAATACTTATGGGCGGCAGTGTATGCTTTTGTTATACTTCTCAATCGCTCATCGCCAACTCTATCCCAACGCTGTCGTTAAAGAACAATAGAAAAGTCTCTTCGACTCTCCAGAGGGTGTTATCTGCGACCTTTGACTGGGTTCGCGGGGTTAATCATATTAATGAGCAAATATGCAAATGAGCGAAGTGTCGCCTCATATTATATATACTTCTTGCCCACGCTCTCGCTATGCCTCTTGCATCATAGATAATCGACACAGGGATGGTTAAGTCCTGGATTATCTCTATTGAAACGAGTGCGGAGCTTATCTATGTCTGTTTTGCAAACACCTGTATGACTAGCATTTTTGAAAAGCCCAGTAAATTGAACGGGTATTTATAGTCTATTGCAGCAACTACAGTATCTAATGCTAGCTAACGGGATACATAAAATTAGTTTGATAAGCAACGGTGAAAGTTAAGATACTTCTAATATTTGAAACATAACAATTTAATACACGCATTCACCAATGCGATAGATGTAACGCTATTTGTGAAGTTTATAGACACTTATTTCACCCAGTTTTTTCTATTACACGTAAACTCGAACCAATGATGAACGCGATGGACAATAGCACTTCTTTTGAAATCGAAATCGAAGTTATTTCAAGACAGGGCGAAAGGCTACATCGGCTTTTGTGTTGAGCGACCTTGGTCCGAAACACACATAGCTTCAAACAAAACACCCACTTAACCATCCCTGTGTCGAATATCTATGCTTGCATCCAATGCTTAAGTTCTTAATTTGTTCCACCAAATAATACAACAAAACCGTACGGAACATACCGCATATTTGAACAACTTCGGGTTTTTTGAGACGCAAGCGTCAATCCCTATCGAGCTTCTTTTGTAATCCTATTGCAGAACACGATATGCAATGTAATGTACCGAATGCTCTTAGCACCGTTCTTTAATTGTTTTATTGTGCCAAAACGCCCATTATGCTACAAGGCCCGCGGCTTAGCAGCGCTATAAATTGCTGCCTTAAAAAACGGCACCAAATTTAATTATTCGCCTTCCATCAAAGCTGGTTGCTATATGACATAACTCTCGTGTGCAACCAACCGGCTGTATTGCAACGCCCACTGAGTAGTTTAAACGCATGAGCGTGGATGTAATTTGCAACATAATGGAAACTCACCCATGCAGTTAGCAAGAAGTACTGCTCGTACACGCCCCGAATTTAAATATACAACCAGGCAATCCTCTCGCGTAGTAATTGATAACAATAGGTTTACCAGACCGAATTAATAGCGCTCCTAAGCGGGCAATTTATGTCATGCAGACAGTTATACTATATGAAATTATCCTATCCCATGCAGATGCCATGTACAGAGTCATCACAATAAGTAACTGACCAGGTAATAAACATGCTGATAACTCTAAAAGTATAACTCCTCCATAAACATATTTAATTCTAAAGTTGTTGAGAAATTTCTCTTCTTGAATTTGAGATATTACACGCTAAGAATGTGAATTGGCACCACCACTACCAGTAATCAATAATTTGCCGGTCTGAGTCCCCGTGTTGAAAATGAAAATGTGAAAATGAAAATCAGACATGACAGTACATTTGGGATTGTAACTTCCTGAATAATCAGCCATTCTCAGCGTGTAATATCTCAAATTCAAGAAGAGACATTTCTCAACCTGTTTACAATTTAATATGTTATGTATGCGTTATACTTATAGAGTTATCAGCACATTTATTACCTGGTCAGTTACTTATTGTGATGACTGTATATGAAATTATCCTATCCCTGCAGATGCCATGTATATAATATCATGAGCGGAATAATGATCACTTAATAATAAAGATCACTTATAATTACTCAATAACATGGTTAGAGACGTAATTATCGAAAATGACAAGTAAGGGACACAACATTAATGGGTACGATTGTAGCGTCAGGGTTCAGTTCAATTCATTAACTTTAGCAGTTATAAACTGCGCCAATAAAGTATCTAAACACATACAAATGGTCAGATTTATCGGAACCTGAAATATATAGTATGCAAACAAATAATTAAATAATTCGATTCACAGTTATCTTCTGCGCATTTTGTGACACCTCTTTTGTTGCGCTACGATGTTGTTTGGCGGATTTATGGGCACTTGAGTGGCTTAAGGTCAATTGCATGGGCTTTCTCAAGATTGAGTTCAAAGGGCACTGTGAGTTATAACCAACGGCAAAATGGCACAGGCATCCGAAGTGAAACACTAATACCTGTATGTTACGAATTTACCAGGAACACGAAAGATAAACGACAGATGCTAACAGCAATAGCTTTGTATCTTCTATTATCTGTCGCGAAGAAGCTTAAACTGCCAGTATGAGCTAAAGGCAATGATAGACACCAACGAAAGAGGCTGTACAAAACACCATGACACCATTATCAGGTCCATGTTTAGTGTAAGATCCAAAGCAATATTGCTTGAGTGTAAATACTCTCCGATTCAGCAATCAATTCCAACAATGTTTTCAATTGACTCTACGGTCATTTAAACCATAGCTTAATCATATGGTTCAATGCTTCACTGATCATAGGGAAATGTGCAGGTCGGAGTGAAAAAAGCGGGTAGCTACACTGTAGTTTAAACCGTGGTAATACATTTCAAACTGTATTCCTGTTCTGCAAAATAGCCACTTTAAACAGCTGCTAATACAAATATATAGCTTCTCCGTTGTTAGCTTTTTGTTTCGAAATATAATTGTTTTGCTGGTCGAGGTTTATACATTATTTATTATTAATTCATGAAAATCGACAATAATATTTCATAGTTATCTTTTGAATAAAAGTGCTCAGTCCAAAACGGGAGAGCTTTGTAAAAATTCAAAGTTTAGACCTTCCGAAAAGGGAGTCGTTACTCTGAGTTTCATGCCAATAAGGCAATCGTCTTGTCGTCTGATGATTGCCTTATTGGCATGAAACTCAGAGTAAGGACTTCCTTTCTCGGAAGGTCTAAACTTTGAATTTTTAAATTATATATTATTATTTATTTTATCTTGATCAAAGTATTGAGAATATTATTGGTAGGGTATCTGTATTTTATGAAATGGGTCCAAATGGGTCAAAATGGGTCGAAACGGGTCCAAATGGATCCAAATGGATCCAAACGAGTCTAAATACTCATCATCGTATGCCTACATTTTTTGAAATGCGTTACAATCAGAAAATAAAACAAATTGTGTGAGTAAAATTAGCAATACTACCCACATGTCCAGACTTTATTTAGAGCTCGATCGTCTCCTCCAGGACGTGTCTTAGTGTTGGGCAATATAGTAATGCGAATAATAACAACGTTGGACATGAACATCGTGGGGGCTCAATAAACAAGCCCGTAAGTAGGATTTTTAAGGGGGTGGGGCATTTTTTTCTGGAAAGGTACATTGGTACCAACAAAATCGTAAAAGGGTGCCCCACTTTTTTTACGGGGGGGGGGTGGACATATTTTAGGCCTGTAAAAAATGCTTTACACAATAAGGTTTATCGTGAATCGAAAAAAATCCATTGATTATCCTATTCTGTTGCATTGTGGGATTGAAAAGGGACAAAATATGCCCCCCCCCCCCCCCCTCCCCCTATTCTATCCCACAATGCATCAGAAAACGATAATGAATGGATTTGTTTCCGATTCGCGATAAACCTTATTGTGTAAAGTATTTTCTGAAAAGGGGGTGGGGGCCTTTTCACAAAAAAAGGTACGATTGTACACAAAAAAGGTACATATTAAACACAAAAAAGGTAATTGTACACCAAAAAGGTACATTGGTACACAATAAAGGACTTTTTCAGATTTTGGGGTGGGGGCGTCCACCGCGCCCCTCCCTAGTTACGGGCCTGCTGATAAACAACTAAGGAAATATATACATAAATGAATAAATAAATAAATAAATAAGCAAATAAATAAACAGATAAAGAAATTAATGTATACATCATTTACAAATCTAATCAATCAATAACTAATAACGAATGAATAAACAAACGACTCGGTCACCCTCTGCACACAATTTCCGGGCTCATTGCACCGGTATGGATGACGGGCTGTTTTCATAATTTTGTCCGCGTAAGTTTATAGCATTGAATTTATAGTCTGTCAACATACGACAAAACGTTATGCACAAAGGTTACATTTGTCATTATTTCAACACACTTCACTGTTTTTGGACTCATTTGGACCCATTTGGATCCATTTGGACCCGGTTGGACCCATTTGGACCCGGTTGGACCCATTTGGACCCATTTGGACCCATTTCATAAAATACAGACACCCATTATTCGTACACGAGTGCGAACTTGTAACCGCGTTTGGCTACTATCATATCTATCTATGTTCATAATCCAAAGTTGTTAACGATGATTATCCGTAGGTTTTATTTCCTTAACCCTAACCCATCCGGTGGATTTTCCAACGAATTTGTTTTCAAGCGAAAAAAGCACACACAACAAGAGGTGCCACGCCCCGGGGTTTGATCCCACGACCTCTCGGTTGGCGGGCGAACACTCTACCAACTGCGCCACGGGGGAAGCTGTGCTGGGCGAGTGTATACGCCCAGCTATATAGCCCGGGGCCATTATTTCAAACAAAAACCTCAGCGCCAGGTGGAACCAGGATGCTGGGAAATGGGATTTCATGGGATCTGGGGCTGTAAGGGTTAATCAGGGTAAAATTAGAGAAAAAAAGTGAAAATTAAAAAGAAGAAAAAAAATCGTTCGTTAACCCTAACCCACCCGGTGGATTTTCCAACGAAATTTTTTTCAAGCGAAAAAAGCACACACAACAAGAGGTGCCACGCCCTGGGGTTTGATCCCACGACCTCTCGGTTGGCGGGCGAACACTCTACCAACTGCGCCACGGGGGAAACTGTGCTGGGCGAGTGTATACGCCCAGCTATATAGCCCGGGGCCATTATTTCAAACAAAAACCTCAGCGCCAGGTGGAACCAGGATGCTGGGAAATGGGATTTCATGGGATCTGGGGCTGTAAGGGTTAAGGGGATAAAGGTTGTGGTTTTCTCATGCATCTGCCATGTGTCGACTGTCGACTGCTGCTAATTCCACTTAGCCGCTTTTATTTATAATCCAAGGTTGGACCCTTTACTGATATAACTCATATCTACAAAATGCAAAGAAGAACTGTTATTCCAGATATGCCTGTTTAGTGCGTTATACGAGCTTATAGCAAAAATGTAGCCCGTGACTCTTAGTTAAGATTGACATTTCAGAAACACTTTCAGTATGTTTTCTGGATGTTTTACAGCGGGGCTTACTATGAGTAAGCCTCCAGCAGCATGGATAAAGGATATCATGGAACGAATTAAATGGCCTTGTGGGAAATTGGGTACGCAAGTGACAGGAGGTTGATTAACTTACAGCTAGATAAGTTAATCTTTTAAAAGTGTCTGAAATATAAGAACCGAATAAAGGTAAATGAAGCGTAGTACTCGGTAGTTGCTACAGTTTTAACTAAGAAGTGCCTATAGCAGGATGTTACAAGCTAATACGATCAAATATTAACTAAACATTCCCCGATGGCTTTTGACGTAATAGTGTTTCATTTTGTCAGCTAGATAAGTTAATCTTTTAAAGTGTCTGAAATATAAGAACCGAATAAAGGTATAGATGCAGTGTAGTAGTCGGTAGTCGCTATAGCTAAAAAGTGCCTATAGCTATGATACAAGCTAACACAATCAAATATCAACTACACAATCCTTGATGGCTTTTGACGTAATAGTGTTTCATTTTGTCATAACTTTGCCCTGGCATAGTACGGAGTACTTGGTAACAAAAGTGGATATTCATTGCCACTAAGGCTGAGTGACACTTTTAGTATCCTCGGTTTCTGGAGGAGTTTTTACGTTTTACGTCATTTAGCTCCCACTTCCTAGGGTTGGTACATTTGGCTCACACGCACGGGGCTCAAAGCTTCGCATTATCTCTGTTGCAAATGGATTGCCTCCTGTGGCATGTATGGGTTAATGTACCGTTACGCGTTCTGTAGCGATCACGAGCGAGGCCGAGATTATTAACAGCGTGCGTAATTAAAATGTAAGAAAATGGATTAAAAACAGGGTTTCTGTTGTCAATTCGTTGTAATATTCATGTATATTATTTGTCATTGTTATACCGTAACGTTACACGAGACAAAAAGTGGGGTCAGGTGGGGTCAAAAAAGTCGGGTCAGACCAGTGGGGTCACCAAATGTACCAACCCCACTTCCTATACCGACGTTCGGCTATTGGCCGGTCATACTTTCTTCAGTTCCCAGATTAGGCAGGCCAGTGGCCATACCCTAAATCACTGTTTTGATGTAAATCCCACACATGGCCTTGTTTATTAATATTATAGTCAACAACGACAGCAGACTAACAAACTGAACACATGAACATTAGTGCCACAGAGCTTTTGCTCTGTTAGTTCGAAAGTGTTACGTAAAGGCAGTAGTTGAACATAATCCCCGGGCATAATCCTGGCTTATGCCCTTCTTTCATATCTCATTACCCGGCACATACACACCGTGTGTCATTTCTGACAAAGTAAGCTTTGTTTTTAAATTTAATGTTGAAAATGCTATAGTTGGGGTACAAAACTTCAAGAATTCTGATGACAAAATAATCTAATAGAGTGAAATTTCAGTCCGATATATCGAAATTTTTATCTCTATTAGATCGACCATCCTTCCCTCAGCACAAACGTTAATATTGACTAATCAAAAGATTGAAAATTCAATATTTACAGAGAGCAAAACAGTTGAATTTAGCTGTCATAAGCAGCATTGAATAAGAATATTTTGAGTCCTCATTTAAACCGATGAAGATAATTTAACTGACGAACATCGATTGGAAAAGAGTTTTGGAGCAACAGTATAACAAACTCACGATCTCTGAAAGAGGATGTTGATTGAAGAACTGAGAGTAAGCACTTTAAGCAGTAAGTTACCTGGGCGAAAACCATGTATTGTTTTGCCGATACTTATATATAATATAAATGGAAAGCCTCCCAGCTATGATTCTATCCTATGAACATGACGAATGCATGTAACGTAGCTGAGAATTTGAAGAAAAAACAATGCAGAAAGAGGGCTAGGAGGAGGGGGGTCAGTTGCAATCTTTAAAAGTTAAAAGAAACCACTTTAGGCTTATCACGTAATTGCACTGACTATAATACGTGCCTCATATTGCCCATCACACATGAAATTTGCCATTAAACAATTATTTTGTCAAATCATTATCATTCCTACACACCTTTTAACCCTGATGTACAACGTATCCTACACTGAAATGGATTCTAATCACGTTCAACCTGTCTGGATACTTTGCCGCACAAGGGTGTTATCGAGATGAAGTACACCAGGAGGAAGCGTTCGCTGAATAGGGCTTTTACATTCGAAGCCCCCATGGTATACATTACCGTAAGCGTCCGCAGCCTGGTCTGTTGTGGGAGTGGGAATTTCAATTGGTTTATTTAATTGGGTGTGTCCATTTAAAATCTACACTCCCTGTGTCGTAGATTGAGGTGATGTCTTTCCTATGAGGGTGTGTGGATTTCAACCTGAATAGCCCAATTTGTATTTACATTTTGAGACATTTTATATTATCTGAACACTACCGAGGCTAAATAATGATAAGACAATTATCATAGGCCTACAGAGTTTCGGAATATTTTGAAACGAAATTTGTCGTTTCCTTCAAGTCTGGTGGATACCAACCCCTAAGGATTTTCGCCCGGGTGGCACCAACACGCAACAGACAGCCACCTAGGACATCTAGGTAATCGCTTTACATCATTTATGCTCATCATTTTGACGACCAAATTGGTGCCGCCTTACCCGGGTATAGGGTAAGCCATAAAAGTCTGAGGGTGAAGGGGTGGAGTAGGGTGTGGGGGGTATGGGTTGCCCCTTACAATATTTAATAATCGCTAATTTGAAAAAAGTATTAATATAGCATATTATGGAATCTTATAGTACAAACATCATTTCCCTCACTTATAAGCCAAACCCCAAGGTGAAATTCGGATATTTAGGACATTATTAATGTTAGCCTATATTTTGAGGTCGGTCATGTTTATAACATCATTGTGAAGTCTTGCGCGGGATATTTGTACTTGTTTTGGAATGTATGGAAAGGGGATACCTAGCTATACCATGGTACAACAATAAGGATATTTTGTGTCTCTGTTTGGATTTCCAGCAACTAAGGGGAGACGTCAAAACTCGACCGCCCGTTGACTGCCGGTTACGGGCGGTTCCGCCCGGTTCTTTCAGGTCAAATGTTTTACTGGTATATGAATATTCGCGCATGCAACACTGAACAACCGCCGGTTGACTTAATGCTGTAATCTGACCAATTTACACTATCAATCTGTTACTTTGCGGTCATAATAGCTCTCTCTCTATAATCGTTCTATAAAAAAAAAACATTCATAGACTTTCGGTATTGATTTTAAAAAGTTAATTGAGCTATAAACAGATTGAAAAATCCAACCCCAGCGAAAATCAATAGCTGTATTGTACTGGTTGTCAACAGAGACTTTTAAGTCTTAAAAGAGCCCATTACTTCAAGATGTTATTGCTCATGTGTGTGACGAGGCACTTTCAACCGGTCGTGTTCACCAGAGTGTTACTATTTGACCTCATTATGTGTGTATATTATAACAGACGACACGTTTTGTGAGAACCGAACGGAACCGGCCGTAACCGGCGGTTGCCGGGCGGTCGAGTTTTGACGTGATCCCTAACGTTTAGTCGGAGGGGTCTACCCGCTAGTCATAAGAGTCGCTAGTCATAACGTGTATTTTCCTACACCACGTATCTTAGGGTTAGGGTTAGGTTAAGGGCTGGGTTAGGGTAGGTTTAGGGTATGTTTAGGGTTAGGTATAGGGTTAGGGTTAGGGTTAGGGTAGGGTATGGATAGGGTTAGGGTTAGGGTTAGGGTTAGGGTAGGGTTAGGGCTAGGGTTAGGGTTTATGACTAGCGATCCTTATGACTAGTGACCCTTATGACTAGCGACCCTTATGACTAGCGAGTTTGACCCTAATCGTAATGCATGATATACATCTAACATTCAAATGTTGTTCAACAAAATAATCAAAAACTGGAATATATCATATCTAAGCCTTTTAATAAATTGATCAAACTTAAGTACACGCCAAACCCATGAAGTTTACATTTGTTAATATAAGTTCTTGGAAGTACTATTACACAAACAAAAAAGAAGATTAAGGTATCTCTTACCTGAATTCACCATGCTAACTCTCCAAAGATTGGAAATGATTATTACAATTACAGAGTATCATCGATGTTGACGTCGATATGATTCAACTGGAGTAACTGGCGACGATCCCTTGATAAATACATTACATTCGCCCGGTTCTTCAAAATATTGGCGGCGTCATGTGAACACGCTTGGTGTCAAAGGTGGTAATCAACTTGAGACCTTGTTCAAGTTTCTTAACTTCGGCCCATGTTAATAAAGTAGTTCATTTTGCTGGAAGGGCATGTACAGAGGTGTTTCTTCATCATCACTACTTGACCCATTCAAAAACACGTTCATAAGGGCAAATACCTGGAGGTACACTCATTACGAAATATTTTTGGCCACAGTATAATTATAATGGCAATGGTGAAAATCAACTGATTTTACCGGAGGCTGTTACGTAGCTAAATAAAATGTTTCGTAGTTTAATCATGTAAATGGAGTACTTCATTTTGCCGGTAGGGGGTGTATTCAGGTGATTGTCCTCATCATCACTATTGACCCATTTAATATATTCATGAAGGCAAACAACTTAAGGTAGACTCATTTCGATTTTTAAAAGGCACAATACAGGATGAGTCGAATATTCAGGTCTTTTTTTTAGAAAATCGGGACAAAAATTAGCAAATTTCTTCATTGTTTATGAGAGAAGAAATACTTCTTCGTACTTGGTAAAATGTTCAAGACACTACCTTATTCCAGGCCATAATTACAACAACGAAAAGAGCGAAATCCAAAGTGTTCCAAATATACCCCAATTTTCATTTTGTAGGCATTGTTTGACATATTCAGAATATGCATGCAAGGGGTGGTGGCGCCTAACTGAAACGTTACCCGGGAAAAGTCGCAGTTTGGAAGTATGACGCGTGGGAATTAGGGAAGTGTGGGTGTGGGTGTGGGATGTCGGGTGTTGGATGTTGTAGGAGGGGGTGTAAGGGGGTATATGTGGGGAGTTCGTGCTGATAATAAAGGTTGCACTGTGTGAAACTTCCGCTAGACGGACCACCAGAAAATGATGATGTTAGTTTAATTCTCTATTATTAATAGAGAAACTAACATGATGATCGATTTTGAATCTTACGTTACTGGTAATTATTTATCCCAGACATTTAAATTAAACGTTTTTAATTGAATTATAACGTAATTAAGCGATTTTATCCCTGTAATAATATGTGTTAGGTAACACAATACTATGACCATTGACAACCAGCCTGGAACAACCATCTCATATTCGAAACTTTACCCTGAGTGATATTCGACAAGAAAACCCAGATATTCGATCGATGTATACCGTCTGTCAACCCAATTTTCATGAGACATTGAACCGAAACACTCACCTCAACGTCCACAAGTAAATGCATCATGGTGCCGCTTTCCATTAACAAGTTCACAGTAGCGTGTCTCCCGGGGTCGGAGGGGGGTAGAGAAGGGAAGAAGAGAGGGAAGAGAGGAAGAGAAAAGGGGGAAGGAAAGGAAAAAGGGGAAGGAGAGGGAAAGAAAGGAAAGAAAGAAAAGGGAGAAGGGAAAACGAAAGAGAAAATCTACGGGATTTACTAAATTCCCATCTTAAAGAAAACTTTGTGCCTTGCCCGGTTTGATGATGGGCAATTTAGTATAAAATGGCAAATTTTCTCGCGCTACGAGCGAATTTGACCAGTAATATCATTATAGAAGCCCGTTTAAAAGAAAAAACAAACTTTAATAATGGCCAGATTTGTGTAGATATGTTGTTAAAATTACGCGCGCTGCGCGGCGCATCAACTTTAGGATGCAACGTCATTCGCTGGAACAAACAACCCAGCTGAGATTTCTTTACTTAATAGGGTCGAACTGGTGATATCGGGGTAAAATACCCTTTGCCCCCCACCCCCCTGAAATAGACCCCAGATACGCCACTGCAGTTCATCAACACTATACTTCTTTAATGATTTTTTTTTAAAACAAATTAAGTACTTTCATAGAAGCATGACAACAAACCGCCAAAGATTAAAACAACTCACGCCAAAATGTCCATACAACAATTACATTTTTTATTTTCATACAGAAATTTCATTTTGAGGTTTCACCACGGGGTTTCATACATACAGGGTGAGTCAAAATAGTCAGGTCCCGATTTCACCGATTTGTTAAACCAGTTAAAATTAACAAATTAATATATTTAATGACTTGCCTAGCAAGGTGGCATTACTAGCTATAACCTACATTTTATTTCATTCAAATTGGTTATTCGAAACGGGAGATATGATAATTTTTCTAAATTCTGTGAAATAAAATATGTTCCAACTTGTCTAAGGGATCCCTATGGATGTTATCGTTTAACGCGCGCCTTTTGAATAAGTCAATCAAAAGCGTGTTGGTATTCACAGCAATTACAATAGGAAAAGAGATTCTATTCTCTTTGCGATTATGTTTTCAATAGTTTTCGTGCAATCAGAGATAGCCTATAACAAACATTATTGAGTTTTAACAAAATGTTGAACAAAGTATTTTGAAACTTGTTATTTTAATCGAACTGATATGAGAGACGTCTGAGAGAAAACAGATCTTTATCTTTAAACAGTTTGTGCTTTGGCAACTTACCAGGCAAAGTGCATAGTCTATTTGTATGAGTATGTGTGCAATACTGAGTTATATTATAATATATTTAAATGCTATGCAATATCGTTTAATTTATCAGAGATTCAACAAATAAAACCATGATATCTTGGTATATATTGCAACAGTTATACAGTGTGTTGTGTTGTATGAATAGAATAACTAATACAGTAGTATTAACATCCACCACCAAACTTGGAACACTTTGGATTACGCGTCTTTTCGTAAATATGTTGTAAATCTGGCGTGGAATATGATATTGCCGTGAAAACATCACCAGGTATGAAGAATTATGTCTACTCTCATAAACAATGAAAAGCATTACCAATTTTGTACAAGTAGTATTTTTCTTGATTTTTTGAAAACGGGACCTGACTATTTTGACTCACCCTGTACAGATTCAGCTCTGGCCCTGTAACTACGTAACTGATATTTTTCTTTCAAAGTACCATTTTCTTAACAAACTGTTCGCGCCAATTCATTCAGTGATTATGTACTTGTAGTGTAAGACTTTTTCTTAGTTATGTATGCAAAATAATATGTTTATAAAATAAATACTTAATGCAATACTGCGGGCGAAATCCTACCTGGCTACACATGCAGCGCTGTAAAATTCACTCAAAATGGAACACGCTTTCTTTTTTGTCTGAAAACCCCCAACAACTTCTATGTTCTAGGTAAAATGTCGGTATTCTAGGGTTTCTCTGGATAATGATGTGCCGTTAGAATACACTTAGAATTCCTCCAAAATCAGTTGCATATATTTGTTGTAACACAACTACACTGTATAACATTACGCTGACTGCTTGTTCTACTTTCTTAAGACATTCATGATATATATGGTTCATATATCGCACATCACCCTTTAATTTTTATTTGGAAACTATTCAGTTGCGTAACTTTTGCTTGTTATTCCCTATTTGTTTCCTTCCTCTTTCACTGGTCACGAGTAAGGACTGCTGATTGAAACTCAAATCTCAAACTTTAATGCATAAGGGAATCGTGGATTACATGGATAGCACTGGATATGCACCAAGTAACATTTCTTTACAGATATGAAGTAATGCATGTTTGCACTAATGTTCACTGCGCGGGTTTATTTCCTGTCTAAGGATGAAGAAGTGTCGGTAAGGGTAATTAAGGACGAACAAGTGTCTACGGGTAAGGACAAACAAATGTCTAAGGGTAATGACACCAAATGTAAGCATTCCGCAATATTTCGCTAGTTGGCATCCCCTCTCTATTGTCATCCTTGTATTTACCTCCGTGATTTGATTTTGTTTTTTGTTGTTATTGTTGTTCACACCAAGAAGGGAAACCCCTGGCTAAGGTAAGCCCAGGCAGAGACTATGTAACTATGGGACAAGTATCTCGGAGGCAAAGAATGGAATCAATTTAAACAAAAAACTTATTTGAGTTAAAATGTGATTGAAACTGAAATATAATATTGCCATGCAAAGACAGGTGGGTTTTTTTCAAACTAGATCCTCTTATTCAAATCCGTTAGAGAGGCAAATGCTACCCTGATACGATATAGCGTATACTGAGATGTAACAACTGGTAGGACTACACGTCCATTAACAGACATGGGCATGGCATATACCGTTAAACTTCATCTATAAGCCCACATTGACTAATAGTTAATAAGCTGAAAATAGATAAAAAGGTATGCGCGCCCTCTTTTGATCTAGAGAAATTAGCACGAATGAGTTTAGTGTATTCGATATTCAATACTATAAAGTTGTATTACTATCTAAATAATTTCATGGACAGACGATTTGCTCAATTGGTAAAGCGCCCGGTAAAGCGTCAACTTCAGTATCATGAGGTTGGTGGATCAATTCTCAACTACACCCTTTGCAATTTCTTTTGAAATCCAAGTGATATAGAAAGTAATGCAAACTTTAATGTAAAATTATTACTCAATTATACTAGCTTTATTGTTATTTTTTAAAAAACAAGCGCATAATTAATTTGATTGTATAAAGTAATGATCTTAATAGTCCAACCTTTTTATAAGCTAAAACACATTTATACTACAAATTAACCGCAGCAAAATGTATTCATTGGCTTATTTTAAATGTTTCACACAGTAATCTTAAACGTTTCCTTCATCATGATTTAAGGGCAAAATATGATGATGCATATTAGGTTGATAGATCAAGTTAAGCAACAAAATGAAAGTAACTATGCAAACCACTATAATCCTAGTCTCACATTTAATGAATGAATGAATGAATGAATGGCTTTTAAATCAATTTATTTCCAATAAGATAGAGGGCCGTCCATTTATACCGACCCATCAATCATACATGTAGTTATAAAACAGTATCTGACATAGCAGTCTCGTTTAGCTCAATTGGTTAAGCCGACGACAGTTTGGGCTAGGGCAATTGTGATCGCAGGTTCCAGATGACAATACCTGGTTCGAATCTAACTTCAAGACGTCTTCTTTTGGAAAGTTTATAAATATTTACGGTGTATATCAAATTCTTAACTTTGTTTTTACCATGAATAAATAAGGAATCTATCTTTGTCTTTAATGTGGGTTTTCCCTCTTTTTTCTCTCTTTCTTCTATTTTTAATTTTTTCTTTTGATTCCTTTTATCATAATCGTTTATAAATAGTACAAACATTTAAGTAAACTGGACTTCTGAAGACAGTATTAATCATTAATTAGAGGATACTTTGACGGGCGGACATTAGTTCAAACATAGATAATCGACACAGGGATGGTTAGTGGGTGTTTTGTTTGAAGCTATTTGTGTTTTGGATCAAGGTCGCTCAACACAAAAGCCGAATGTAGCCTTTCGCCCTGACATGAAATAACTTCTTAACATCCATAAATAATACGCCACTCTCGTTCCCAGATGCATTAAATCGCTAGGAATCGATTTAAAAAGAAGTCCATCGCGCTCATCATGGGTTCGAGTTTACGTGTAATAGAAAACTGGGTGAAATAAGTGTCTATAAACTTCACAAATATCGTTACATCTATCGCATCGGTGAATGCGTATATTAAATTAATATGCTTCAAATATTAGAAATATCTTAACTTTCACCGTTGTATTTTTTATCAAACTAATTTTATGTATCCCGTTAGCTAAAGGGGTCAAAAAAAGTAAGTCCCCCTCCAAAATTAGATTACCTTTGTTTACATAACTTCACACACAACTAGACGTTTTGAAAAATTGAAACGATTATGAAAAGATAAAACGCTTGGCTACCAATAGAAAGGGTTTTTTATTTTCGATATCATGTTTACTTTTCACAAAACGGTCACATTTACCCAAAATGATGTTTTCAGAAAAAGTGGCACTTGGTCCTATACCAGCCAATTTAAAAACTCTCTCTCGTGATTTGTTTGTACGCAAATTAGACTAAGTTTGTTTGCGTAACTCCACTCAGGATTAATCATTTTGAGAAATTTAAAAGACTTGTGAAAAGAGAACGCGCTTGGGTTATTATTAAAAGTTTCCCCTCTTCAATATCATGTTTACCTTTCCTAAAATGGTCTCATTTTCCTAAAACGATGTTCTCAGAAACAGTGGCAAAAGTCCTATACAATTTTGTTTGCGTAACACCTCCACACAATTAGACGTTTTAAAAAATTGAAACGTTTCTGAAAAGGACAAACGCTTAGCTATCCGTACAAAGTTTCTCCTTTTCAATACCATCTTTACTTTTCCCAAAAAAGTCAAACATCCCCTCAATGATGTTTTCGTCAACATGACATTTGCCAAAATCCAATGCAAGTAAGTGCCACTTTTTCTGAAAGCATCCTTTCGAGGAAATGTCACTGTTATGGAAAAAATAAACATGATATCGAAATCCAAAAAAATTCTATTGGTAGCCAAGCGTTTGTTCTTTTCATAATCGTTTGAATTTTTCAAAACGTCTAATTTTGTCTGAAGTTATGTAAACAAAGGTAATCTATTTTTAGAGAGGGACTTACTTTTTTTGACCCCTTTAGTATTAGATACTGTAGTTGCCACAATAGACTATCAGCGTGTTTTTACTGAAGAAAAAAAGCAGGCATATGACTGCTAACGGATTAAAATCTGTTGTCTTTTAATCCGTTAGCAGTCATATGCCTGCTTTTTTTCTTCAGTAAAAACACGCTGATTCAATACCCGTTCTGTTTACCGGGCTTTTTTTAAAAATGCTAGTTTAAACAGGTGTGTGCAAAACAGACATAGATCAGCTCCGAGCAACATTTCAATAGAGATAATCCAGGACTTAACCATCCCTGTGTCGATTATCTATGGTTCAAATCAACCTCCACGACTTAGTATTGAAGAAGACATACATGGATGGAGTACAATGGGACAATACGTTGATTACAATTCACTGCTTTTCAATTCTGCTACTTATGGTCTTTTGTTAAGTTGTGTTTTTTTGTGAATGGTTGGCCATTGTTGGTTGTAGATGACAATTCCTGATTCGAATTTCACTTCAAATTCTTTACAGTGTTTTATTTTTATCTTGAATGAATAAAGGAATCTGCATATCTTTGCCATTCATGTTAGGAACCGGTTAGGTATGGCTCAAACGTGTAATGTCGCGTTTCGTATCAATGAGGACAACATGCAAACAGTCAAAACTGTATTGACTGGCCATGGGTTGCGTGTCCAGTTTGCTTGAATTTTGTTTCCTTTTAAAAAAAAAAAGATTAACAAAAAAAAAACCCACAAAGATAGATTCCTTGTTCATTCATCATAAAAATCATACACTGTCAAGAATTTGAAAATTATGACCTTTCCAAAAGAAGAAGTCTTGAAGTGAGATTCGAACCAGGTATTGTCATCTGGAACCTGCGATCACAATTGCCCTAGCCCAAACTGTCGGCTTAACCAATTGAGCTAAACGAGACTGCTATGTCAGATACTGTTTTATAACTACATGTATGATTGATGGGTCGGTATAAATGGACGGCCCTCTATCTTATTGGAAATAAACTGATTTAAAAGCCATTCATTCATTCATTCATTCATTGTGAGACTATAGGATTATAGTGGTTTGCATAGTTACTTTCATTTTGTTGCTTAACTTGATCTACCAACCTAATATGCATCATCATAATTTGCCCTTAAATCATGATGAAGGAAACGTTTAAGATTACTGTGTGAAACATTTAAAATAAGCCAATGAATACATTTTGCTGTGGTTAATTTGTAGTATAAATGTGTTTTAGCTTATAAAAAGGTTGGACTATAATTAAGATCATTACTTTATACAATCAAATTAATTATGCGCTTGTTTTTTGAAAAATAACAATAAAGCTAGTATAATTGAGTAATAATTTTACATTAAAGTTTGCATTAATTTCTATATCACTTGGATTTCAAAAGAAATTGCAAAGGGTGTATAGTTGAGAATTGATCCACCAACCTCGTGATACTGAAGTTGACGCTTTACGTACCGGGCGCTTTACCAATTGAGCAATTCATCTGTCCATGAAATTATTTAGATAGTAATACAACTTTTACAGTATTGAATATCGAATACACTAAACTCATTCGTGCTAATTTCTCTAGATCAAAAGAGGGCGCTCATACCTTTTTATCTATTTTCAGCTTATTAACTATTAGTCAATGTGGGCTTATAGATGAAGTTTAACGGTATTTACAATTTATGCTGAATGAGACCATGTTTTACCGAACTAATCTGGAATTAAACATTAATCCTCTGTAATAGTTACGCCCATGAGCACGTTGTGTATAAAATGATTGTGACGATACCCTAATGGCAGCGTGATAATAATGGCGTAGGGGACACCTGTTCTACGGACAAACGGATCTCCTAGGTAGGGTCGGTCGGTCGGGCGGGGTTTTTTTCATTTGTTTTTTGTTTGTTCTCGAAATTGTTTCAAAAGAATTTCACAACAACAAAAACGACTTAGAAGAAGAAAAAAGGGGTGATCAGGCCCGTGTCACCGTAATAACATGCAGTTTCATTGCTATCACCGTAATGATCTCCAGTTACATTACTATCATCGTAATGATCACAACCTGAATTGCTATCTCTGGAATGATCAACATTTACATATCTATCGCCAGGATGATCTCCAGTTACATTGCTATCACCGTAATAATCTCCAGTTAAATTGCTATTACCTGAATGATCACAACCTGAATTGCTATCTCTGGAATAATCAACATTTACATATCTATCGCCAGGATGATCACCAAACCATTGCTATCACCGGATTCATCAGCACCAATATTGCTCTCATCGGAATTACCACCAGCTACATGTCTATCACCGGAATGATCACAAGTTACAAAGCTATCCCCGGAATGATCGCCACCGACATTGGTTTCACCGTCATGATGTTACATTGCTTTTACTGGAATTACCGCCAGTTACATAAGTTATTAAACATAATTTCCCTCTCCAATTTTCGCATATCTAGAATTTATTCCATAGTATTAAACATAAGCACACGCACTCCCTTAGTAAACCGTGTTCAGTAGGACACGAGGGTTAACGATACTTGAACATGAATAAATGGATAAATACATACAACAAATTTAACTTAAATTGTAATGGGGCCCTCACATGTATCCGTGTGAGCTGGGCGGCCCCTTACCGTCTTATAGAAAAACAACAGAGTCCAACACGGTGAACAATCAGCAAAAAATGTCAACGGCCGCATTTTATTTTATTTTGTCACCGGGTTCATACTGTTCTATACCGGGTCCTTATCGGCCTGGAACCGGGCTCATACCACCTCCTCACCAGGTCTTCACCGGCCGAAACGCTTGGGTACCGACCGAACCGCCTTGCTAACGTCATCAAACTGCCCTGTATAAGCTGAGCGCTCAAGCTCGCCGTTTCTCTCACATTCCGGGAATCTCTGTAAAATACATTTGCCCTCACATGTATCCGTGTGAGCTGGCCGGCTCATTACCGTGTGACAAATTGGTGCAGACGGCGGCACACGGTGATGTCACACGGTGGGCCGTTTCCCGTCCGTTGAACACGTTGCCGGGGACATTGACGGCCATCCGCGCCCGGCAGGACCCGGCAGGAATTTTGAACATGCTTAAAACTCTTGCCGGGTGAGCAAAAGCGGCGGCAAACGGTGAGAGCCCGGTTTGAGGAAGGTATAAAGACGGCACACCCGTTTCGCGCCCGTTCGCAGGGCGGTAATGGTAGGCGGCCACCTTACCGTCTAATAGAAAAACAACAGAATCCAAACAATCACTAAAAAATGTCAACGGGCGCATTATTTTTTTTTGTGGCCACCGGGTCCATAACGTTATATACAGGGTCTTTACCGAGTCCTCACCGGTCGTGTACCGGGCTCACCGTCCTCATACATTTCTAGCTTACCGTTCTCACCGGGTGCATAACACCTCCTCACCGGGTCCTCGGTCCATACCGTTCTACACCAGGTCTGTCCCGGGTTCTCACCGGCCTTGTCCCGGGATCACCGGCCTCATACAGTTCTAGCTTACCGTTCTCACCGTGTCCTCACCGTGTGCATACCGCTTCATTTGCATTCCGGAATTCGTACGACCAACATCTATAATACTCTCTAAATGTAAAAGAGCTAAACCTCACTCTTTCGAGAGCTTTAGGAGGGACAGCTCTTTTTTTGGAGTGAAGTTCACTCTTTTCAGAGTGATTTGTTACTCTTTTAAGAGTGAAAATCGCTCTTTTAAGAGTGAACTTCACTCCAAAAAAGAGCTGTCCCTCCTAGAGCTCTCTAAAGAGTGAGTTTTAGCTCTTTTACATTTAGAGAGTTGCAACATGCCTGCTGAGAGTCCGTTCCGCGAACGGTTACCAGGCTGCATGCGGCCATTCGCAGTCCGTCGCTAAGATGGTCGACGTCCACCACCGTCCATCACCGCCCTGCGAATGGGCGCGAAACGGGTGCGAAACGGGTGCGAAACGGGTGCGCCGTCCTTATACCGTCTTCATACCGGGCTCTCATCGTTCGCCGCCGCTTTTACTCACCCGCCAGGAGTTTTGAGCATGTTCAAAACTCCGGTGGCCGGCAAAGTCCCCTGAACGTGTTCAACGGACGGGAAACGGCCCACCGTGTGTGCCGCCGTTCGCACCCATTTTTCACACGGTAAGGGCCCGCTCAGCTCACACGGATACATGTGAGGGCCTCATTAACAATATTCCACAATGACATTTGATGTTTGTAATAGTTGTCTCTTCTTCCCATGTATTTTGATGGTTAAATAAAGAATGATTTACAAAAACATTCCAGAATATAATTACAGTCTAGATGACACACATACGCCATTTAAAAACACTGTGCTTAGACAAGGGGATAAAAAGAATAAATGAAAATCTCAATGTTTGACTTAAAGGTAGATGTTGCGATTGCTGGCCCGATTTTCAACTTGATGTTTTCTATTTTACATCAAAGACTTTTACATGAAAGGTCATCCTTAAAAATGGCACATTTCAAAGTTTGAGTTGCATAACTTCAATGGTTCTATTTTTAGAAGCACAAGGTCACAAAACATTTGCCCATTGAGTCCTACACAAACTGGTTGGTGGTTAACCACCTTTGGCAGTAATTCACCACATTTTCGCCTATAATTTCTAAATGGAACATTTCTGGCCCCTAAGATTTGACAGACATAATGAGGAAAATATGGGGATTCTTCTGATATCAAAATATCTTGATGTGACAAAAAAAGACATAGCCCCAAAAAAGAGAGCGTTTGAATTAAACAGGTTGTCCCGAAAGTGTCGATCGATACCTTTTAGTAGAGTCATTATCTTGGATTCCATGACCATTTTCTTCCTACCTTAGTTTCTTAGTGAATTTGTCAACTAGAACCATTTTAAAAGAAAATGAGCTCCCATGCATTTCTCAAAAGAGACGGGAACGTTCTTTTATAGCGCAAATTCCAAAATGGTCGCCATACAGGGGCCTAAAAAGTCAAAAGGTAAAGAAAAGGTATAGTTTGCTCTACTTCCGATGTTTGGTTAACGAGTTATCAGGTAAAACGTAAAAAGGTCGTTGACCTTTGCATATCGGGTCAAAATTTAAACTTGCTCCGATTTTGAAAAACAATATCTCATAGGTTGGTTTTTTTTCACCGGGAATATACTGTGTAGGTAAAAAGGTCAAGGTATATTGACCTAGAATTTGACCTTTTGACCCCTTTATAAGGTACAACAGACACACTAGGTGGTAAAAACTATCAATTCTGGAATCCTTGCAATCAGACGAACAATTTGAGATATCATTTTTTAATGTGAGAGCAAGTTTAAATTTTGACCCCATATGCAAAGGTCAACGAAACTATACTGATACTATATATACTATATTGAGTGCCAATGGCCATTGGCACGGTTGGTACTCATTGGCGAGTTCCATGCCGTACTCATTGGCGAGTTCCATGGCACTCATTGGCGAGTTCCATGCCGTACCATGGCATTGGCACGGTTGGTACTCTCTTGGTCACCAATATTGGACCAATATTGGTTTTACATTGGCGCTCTTCAATTGGCATCATGTTGGCAACCAATATTGGTCCAATAATGGACCAATATACCAGGGGCGGGAAATAACACCATTGATTTGATATTCAAATTATGACGTGGTCTAAAAAAGGCGGCCGCTGTTAAGAGTTATCGCTTCCCAGCCTTTTGGCTAGGATCTTGTGCCTTGTCATGTCCCTTGAAGATTTGTTCCCTTGTCCTAGGCTTGCCCTTGGCCAAATTGGTCCTGGCCACCTGGCTTCCTACCTAACATTTCTCCAAGATCGCCCAATATTGGGCCAATATTGGCCCTCATTGGCGAGTGCCAATATTGGGCCAAGCTTGGGCCAATGGCCAAATAATATTGTAAGCCAATATTGTAAGCCAATATTGTAAGCCAATATTGGGCCAATATTGTTATGTTATATTGGCCCAGTATTGGCCCAATATTGGCACTCATTGGCGAGTTCCAATATTGGCCAAGTATTGGCCCAGTATTGGCCCAATATTGGCACTCATTGGCAAATGCCAATATTGGCCCAGTATTGGCCCAATATTGGCACTCATTGGCAATCCCAATATTGGCCCAGTATTGGCCCAATATTGGCACTCATTGGCGAGTGCCAATATTGGGCCAAGCTTGGGCCAATGGCCAACTAATATTATGCCAATATTGTAAGCCAATATTGGGCCAATGAAAAATCAATATTGGGCCAATATTGGGCCAATATTGGGCCAATATTGTTATGTTATCTGGGTTGTTCCGATTTAGTGATCTCAAAATTTTGATTTACCCCCAACTTACTAGCGAAGTAGCGCTATTATTCACTTACTCGCCATCGGTACACTTGATCGGCCGATAGTTTTCCCTACCGTTTAAAACTACCCGCTCATTTGCACCAACGTATTGTTGTAAAATTCAAATATCAAGTTAGACAAAATACATGATTAAAAAAAGCCGCTTAAATGATTGTATACATTTTGAATTATGTGTACTCTAACTCAACTGAAACGTTGATTTTGTTTCAAGATAAGCACAAAATGCAGAGTGAAACAAGTCAACAGTGAATGTTTTACTAGTGCTTTTTATGAAGGGGACATAAATATGCATTCGTCTCCATCGAGATCGAGTGACATATAACATGAAGTATAAATTATCTCAAGGTGTAATGTCGATTTACTTTTTATCTGATAGTTCTCGTAACAAGTCAGTGAGATGGTTTTAACCTTGAATTTATTTTATTTCCCGCGAGGCGCTCTGCGCCACTTTCACTATCTCTTTCGTTCAATCGTATATTTCACTAAAACGAAAACAATGATATTATCGTATCGAATGGATGGGCTCCGGAATACGTTGATCTACATGTATTAGATTTAATGAAGGCATTATGGAATACAATATACGATTAACCTTTTCCAGACGTTATTATTTGTCACTTGAAATTTGTTAAAATGTTGCGTCACGTATAATTATATACATACACTGAAAATAATGCAGAATGATGTGTTTATCTATTTAAAGCAACTCATGACATATTTTTGTTTTGATAATTCCTTTAACAAAATCATATCAATGCTCAGTACACAAAGAAAAAAACATATCGATGCACAAAGAAACTCGCACATTATGAAAGAGTTCACTAAAACGAAAACAATGATTTCATCGTATCGAAGTATATGCAATATGCAGCGGTTCAATCTGCTCGGGGATTTTTCTCGCGCAGTGAGTATGAAACCGAATTGATCTTAAACCCTTTTCATGTAAACTATGCATATGTTCTGCTGGTCCGTCAGGTTACCATTGCATTGCTTTGCATGTACGCAATGACATTGTTGACAGAGTGATTTAGTTTCATGTGCAACTGAGCAATATAAATTTATCTCACGTGTCATGAAACAGGTGCACTGTAAATGAAAACGTTTAGGTTTTAAACACTTTAATAAACACTTCAGTGTGTTTTCTTGTAACACTTTATAAACACTGTAATGCATTTACTTTCTATACAGCATGTTTAAAAGGTAAACACTGTGCTTAGTTACTACGCACTTTAATAAATGCTTCATAGAGACCCAAATAAACACTAAAATACACATTCTGTTTAGGTGGTAAACATTCCATTTATTCAGATAAACACGCAAATGCATTTATTAATTAATCGCTTCAAGGTGTTTACAAGCTTGCGACACTTTTTATACACATATTGGCATTTAGTTCAATAGTTTTTAAACACAATGTTTACAATACATTTGAAGATAAACACATGTAAACATAAACACTTATAATAATTTAAACACTTATAATTATATACACTTCACATTTACCTAAGTGTTTAGATGCAAAATGTTTATCTCATAGCAAATGTTTATCACAATAAACATGTAAACATTTGTAATAACATACTGCTAAACACTCAATTGTGTACGATTCATGTGTTTAAATTATTTTAAATGTTTATTCTGTACTTCTGTTTATCAATTGATGATATTAACTCTTAATTCTGGATCTGCCACTGAACATTATTAATACATTCCATTAATTGAAAATTACATTCAACAGATATAACTATTTCAAATTGTGCAAAAAGCAGCAATACAATCAAGGAAAATCAGTTTCTTTAACACTGACCTGCAGTGTAACACCATGTTAAATAACAATTGCTCAATGCTCATGAGCTCAATATAATGTACACATGATGAATTTATCAGATACCAAAACAGAATTACATTCATTCAATGTTAAGGATGAAGGGTGTACTTCTAAACACTCAATTGTGTACGATTCATGTGTTTAAATGTTTATTCTGTACTTCTGGTTATCAATTGATGATATTAACTCTTAATTCTGGATCTGCCACTGAACATTATTAATACATTCCATTAATTGAAAATTACATTCAACAGATATAACTATTTCAAATTGTGCAAAAAGCAGCAATACAGTCAAGGAGAATCAGTTTCTTTAACACTGACCTGCAGTGTAACACCATGTTAGATAACAATTGTTCAATGCTCACTATAGTGTACACATGATGAATTTATCAGATACCAAAACAGAATTACATTCATTCAATGTTAAGGATGAAGGGTGTACTTCTGACATGTACATGAAGTGTTTGAAGTAAAGGTTGCTGGGCATATACTCCAAACAACCTGGACTCCAGAGATACACTATATTGCTCCCTATGGGCAACAACTGCAGATAGAGAAACCCATAAACTTGCTCAAACCCTTATGCACTAACAATTTAACAAAGCAGAAATTTTCAATAATTTCACTAGCATCTACTAAATTCACTTGCATTAAAGGGACATTTAGTGATTCTTTGAAGGGTGACTAAATCGCTTTTGTAGCTGATTTGTAGCTCAGTATTACATAAAACTCCGCCAAGTACCTTTCGTGCAAGGGAAAATTATAATGAGAGAACAAAAATTGCAAAATCTACAAAATTTGAACCCCCCATTCCATTTGCAATGTTAAGTTTTTGTTTTGTTACAAGTGAACTTTGTTTCAAATTGTATTTGACTGTTAGTCCTAACATTCCTAGGACATGGTATATTAACACACCTAACATACATTTAAAAATGCAAAAACCTGATTTTTGATATTTTTTCACGTAGTCCCTTCAGAGAATCACTGTATGTCCCTTTAAATTCAAATAATTATTTCAGAATGTTCATAAACAGTGGCGTAGCGACGGGGAGGCAAGGGGGGCACCACTTGTAGGGGGGCGCCAAATTGTACCTGCGGGAACAAAAATGTGGACCAACCATTAGTAATAAACCTTATTGCAAAATTGCTTTAGACCCTAATTTGTTTAAAGGAAGGGTCCCGCAAGCACAACATTTAGCATTAATTGTTAGAAAATTAATTATCGAGCCGAAATTACGTAATTATATAAAACAAAACACCATACTAGTCACAAAAATGAATAAAAACTGCCATCACTCAACATGCACTTTTTAAAATTCGCGGCGATCGAAAGTCCCGGTGTCGATGACGTCATGGGTATCGGTGCTCAAATTTGCGCATGTGCATTGTTTAGCTATGACATCATCGACACTGGGACTTTCGATCGCCGCGAATTTTAAAAAATGCATGTTGAGAGATTGCGGTTTTTATTTGTTTTTGTCATAAGTGTGGTGTTTTGTTCCATTTAATTACAAAGGTTGGGCTTGATAGTTATTTGTCTAACGTATAATGCACACTTTTATGCTTGCGGGACACCTCCTTTAAATAGTTGAAATTCGGAACCCATTTCCTAGTTATATTTACGAATTAAAGCACAAATAAAGCTTGTAATTCATAATCATCAAGATGACCATGTCCAGTCAAATGTTTAAAGTTGTCTCGTGCACATTTACAGAGTTCTGTGCATGGCAGATTATTCTGCAGGCAAGTACAATACATTGCTGTTGCTGACGTGCATTTTGTCCTTCTTGCACGTCCCAGAGCAGTGTGCTAACTCCATCACTGTTTCTGGTGCTGGTGGGAGGGTCATCCAGTTGATAATGAGATCTCCATTCTCCAGCCATGTTGAGATGGTTCAGGAATATAGTTGGACTTGGTTGTACACAGGCTTTTCTCTTGTATATACCTGCAAATTTGAAACAAGTAAACCATAATTAGTAAAGGATGATATGGAATGGACTCTTTGTATTCAACCTGTACACAGATACATGCAGATTATGTGTAGGATAAAATGGATGACATTTAATGGAGCACACACTGGTCAATGACGATACAAGAACACAGCTGGTCATTTTCTGTTGCCTGCAATTTGCATTTGACATGAAAACTGTCCTTTTAAACACAATTTGATTAGAGTTTAACATTTGAGTCTATTGGCTTTGTATCATTGACGTACTAGTTGTAAAGAAAGTTATTTAGAAACCGTAACAATGTTTTTGCCTTTAGCAAATCAATTCTTATCAGTTATGGGTTATCTGTAAACACAAAATTGACAATTCCAGTATGGTTTGTTATGCAATATTAAAATTAACATAACAACGGTTCATGGTTAGTAGCAACCATCACTATATAGGTTTATATGGAAGCCTTTTTGACCAACATAAAGATTGTGTGAATACCTTAAAATAACTGCAAAATGCCACCAGAAATCATTTAGCTCTGATCTAGTTTTCACTTTCAACTGCATACTGGACCGCAGACTGTTCTTGACTGTTCGACCGTCCTGCTTGCCAATGTTGTCTTCTTCATTATCAGCTGAAGCTGTAAATTACAGTAAATAGACAAAGAAAGAAATTAATTTAATATAAATTTGAAATCATTCGAATCGGCAAATATTAACCTGTATTATTGGATACATTGTGCAGTTGCAGTATCATTTTAAACAAATTGACACTAATATGGCCAAAAAAGCACCCTGTTCTTCTGGACAGACAAACTTTTTTGTTGTTGTTGGAATTTCCTCTTTTGTATTTAATAGAATTTAAAAAAAAAGCATAACAATTTGGCAACCAAATGTACTGTCGGCTATTGAGCTTCATTTGTTTTTGCGAGCCGGTTTTGTTGAATGCAAATATTGAAACAGGCTAGAACAGGGAGGGTGTGGTTTTATTGTAAGGCGACAAAAACAAAGTTACAGGCAAACGGATATTTCAGGATGGGTCGATCGGCCGCATGTTTTTGTTTTTGAAAACTTTTTTCACCTTGAAAATGAACGTAAAAATCAAACAAATCTGCAAAAATCGTGCCGTATGCTGACAAGCTAATTTTATTTTTATTTATTTGCACATGAAAATTTAGTTCACTGATTACAAAAAAAATAATGGGTCAGTCGGGCCCATAAAACAAGGTTTCTTTTTTTTCATCGCCTAATTACATTTTTTTAAATATAATTTCAATAAAGGCAATACATTTTCAGAGTTATCAATTAATTGTATTTTGGGTGATTTTTTTGGAAATTTAAGGCCTAGGCCTATGTAAATTTGTATTTTCATATAATAACATTTTCAACCACAAGGCCTACATGTATAGGGCTATAGTATTTTTTCAATTTTATTTACAATTATGAATATAAATATTTGTATTTGTGTTGTGAAATAAGTGGGGCACAAGACCTCGTTAAATCTTTTGATTAGCACGAGCACTCCGATCATGATGCCATGATCGACAATTATTTGTTTTAATTAAAAGTGTCGTTTTAATGGAATGCAGTGCGTCGTAAGACCGTGTTCAACCTTTGGAGTACTCAAATTGTAACGCACGGATCAACAAAATTATTGTTTTGATTTAGCAAGACATTGCCAGTATTTCATACTGAATACAACAAAAATATGACAATGCTTTTTACATGATTGAGATCATGTGATGATATTACAAAATTGGGAGACCTATTGAGAAACAAAAACACCAAAATAGGTTGACCTGCGTGGTAAAAAAAAAAAACCGCTCACTGCACTAAACTATTTTATAATCAAAACAAATAAATGTGGATCACTTCAAATCATTCCCTTGGGTGTGCGCCATATGCGTAACCACGACAGCGTTGCGCGCCTGTTATTTTTGGAATGCAGTGCATCACACCAGACTGCGTTAAACCTTTGAATGAACGTGAGCGCTAGGATCACGACGCTATCTGATCGACAATCGTTTGTTTTGAATATAGGACAGCGCGGACATACGGGCACTTTGAGTTATTTTTAGCAAATTTGCTTGGCAACCAGTCTTTCAAAAGCAAAACATTCCATAGACGCACTCAACGCTGAGCGTTACGCAATTGAATCGCAGTAGGCGCAATGTGCGGTTGCCTTAATTGATTGATCTGCACAAGTTGTTTTTGTCTTTGAACACCGGCATTTGATTGTTTTCACCGGCATGACGTAGCTGAGTGATACTAGCTCCGACAGATCGCTCTGAAAAAAGTTAGTATGAAATGAACCCCTTCAGCAGTGGAACTGGAAGTCAGATATTTTCATCTATACTATGATTTCAATTATTGAAATAAAGAATTGTATTATTATACACTAGCATGACTAGTCTTGGCTTATTTAGAAATAATTTAGAAATAGGAGAAGAAGAAAGCTTAGCCTAGGCCTATTATTTCAAAAATAAAAAAAGTAAACATAACAAAATAATTATATAATATACCTACTAGACCTACCTGTAGGACTGGCGAAGCTAGTTTCAAGCATTTCTCTGTTCTTAGCCATACGTTTTTCTACTCATGAAACAAGTTGTTTGTCGGTATTAAATCGCGAATAGCACAATTGGTGGAATCCAGCGTCACTTGGAATGGGATTTGTACACACATAATTAGATCATGAGATCCACTGTCCATACCATGCTGTCGAATTCAGCAGCATGTGCACGGACGAATTCTTTGGCGATTTCTGCCTGATCGCCTTCTAATTGATGCCATTGAAGCACATATTCCAAGAAGCAAGACCATTTTTTATTGTTGCATTTTACTGTAGTTGTTTTCTTTGGTGGGGAAATGCACATAATAATAATGTTTCTGATCCAAATCTCCGTCACTTGATAACTTCATCTGAAGATGAAACGGCCATATTGGATTTTCCAAGGAGTGCTATTAGAGAGCTCCTGATTGGTCAATATGGAATATTGGGGTTTATATTAAATTTACGAATTTTCTGATTGGTCAGCTATGAATAAGTATTTTAATAGATGAGTGGTAATATTTAAAATATATATTAGTGAAATTGAAATCGTTTTTTCAATATTATGACATAATGTGCACAAATCTAGCTTGCGAAAAGTTACAGAAATTAAGTTATATTTTTATCTATATTATCATTGTGGTTTGACCTCCACCCCTTTTCTGCGCAATCAAACAACATGATATTTGGGCAGGGCCCATCTACTAATAATAGTTTATCAGCTAAACACATGTTTCCCTTATAAATAACCAATTGCTCTTGATTTAAACACTTATGTTAATTTAATGTTTATTTTGTAAACACATAAACACTTGGGTCATAATTCTGTTTATGCATTTAGAAAAGTGTTCACATGTTTAATAAAGTGTTTACATACTTGGGAATGTGTTTATTAACATTTTGCTATTTTTGTGCACTCAATGCATAATGTGTTTAGACACATTATGTGTTTAAATTTCTAAACACATAAACACTTTTTTAAACATATGTAACATTCTTTCTTAACTTCTTAAATACTTTTTTAAACACATAAATGCTTACTTAAACACCTAAACACCTAAACACCTAAACGTTTTCATTTACAGTGTGTATTGGGGTCTATGCGAGTGTGATAATAAGGAAATCCACGTATCCTAATTGCGCAAACCTCCATTATTGAGTAGGCTAATCATTAATCATGAATTAATAAATGAATTGTCATGCGGTGTTTGTCTTTTTTAAGACTCGTCTTGTTTGGGTTGTGTTTTGTATATGAAGAGCAATTATGAACAATAGCCCGACAAATATTAACAAGGTTAATGAACTGAGTGATTAAAAATCAAACTGATAACTCTCTTCAAAGAGCTCTAATGGGCTAATCAATTGGTTCACTGCAACTCAAAATATATGCATTATACAAGAAACACAAGTAGACAGGGGTTACAAAATGCCACTGAAAGTGACGTAATAGTTAAATAATACACGGCTACATGCTTTACAGGACCATCCACCATCTCATCTGCTAAGTATTAACCTTCACGTGGACCATGACCCCCATGCTAATGCAAAAGTCAGATGTTGAAAGAACTTGATTGAAGGGTGTCTTGAAGGTTAGAAGATGTATGTGCACACGGCACTTTAAAGCCGATATTCCTTCCTCTGAGATGTTGCAACGACGTCGTCAGGAAGACTGCTTTATAGAAACGGCTGTATGAAGGACGTTGCTGTTTAAGCGGCGAGCTATTGCAGTCGGCAGTGAATGAGCATGCACTTGCATTGATACACTCGAACGGGTAGCACGACTTTGAACATATGTTGTCTGACGTTACTAAATCATGTAGGCAGTGGTTGGTATGTAATTTGTACAATACCGTAGCTGCTGCGACCTGTCGCCTGCGACACAGGCTGGTGATGTTGAGTATGACAGAGCAGTAGCTTCGTGAGCTCCAATGATTTTGAGTGCTTGGATGTAGTCACGCTGGCTTAGGATACTGCGTTCGAATTAGTTGATGACTTTATGGGTGTGAAGAGTGTTGAGTCGTCAGCGTATAGATAGAGCGCATTATCACAAACATATACAAGGTAATCAGTGAACACAGAAAGCAGTGGTGGACCAATGATAGATCATTGTGGAACAGAAGCATTATGCCCGACCTGACATGACGACATTGATGGATCTATCTCATAAATAGTTGTGTATTTGATAAAATGTTGCGGCACATATATATAACCTACATTGAAAACCAGAATGATATGTTTTTCTATTCAAAGCAACTAATGATATGTTTGTGAATATTTCCTTTAAGCAAATCATATCATGACTCAGTACACACAGAAAAACGAAACAATACACACAAAGAACACATCTCATTCCTTGCATACAGTTGCTCTGAATAGGAAACATTATTATCATTCTGTAGTATTCGTTGAATAGTATTATTTGGTAGGGTAAATATTGTAGCTACCTAGTCAATCCCGGGTGGAAAGTCATGTGGGTATTTCTATCGCTGTATATAGCTACACACAGAAAAATGTTTACATAATTATGTTAAATATAGAACTCCATAATTATTATGTAAACATTTCACACAGTATTTGTGTACCAAATACACAAGTTATGTAAACATAACTTGTGTATTTTGTACACAATTTAGTTGTGTTCAAAATACACAAGTTATGTTTACATAACTTGTGTATTTTGTACAAAATACTGTGTGAAAGGTTTACATAATAATTATGGAGTTCTATATTTAACATAATTATGTAAACATTTTTCTGTGTGTACTAACAAAGCCTAGAGCAATATTACCCTCAGAATACCAGGCTTAAAACAAGGAAAATGACGTTTGACATTCTAACAGAGCTGTTCTCATTAACATGCACTTTCAAATAATATGTGCATTAAACATGCATATCATGTCCTTATGACATTACTGTCATGCATTACAATATTGTTGGCTGTGCGCTGACTGTCTGAAGTTTTACATTTATAATATGTATATAATATGGATTTGACGTTTGTATTAGTACTTAAAACCCATCAACTTGAATCATAATTCTTTTCTTCAGAATATCGGTCAACTTTAATATGGTCTGCTGCTCATCGTGACAAATAAAAAGACCTATACAATTTATGTATTCGTATATATAGTGTCAATGTGTCTTTAAGCGGGGGGCATTCGGCTTTAATTGTTAAAAATACTGAAAAGCAGCACAATAGGTCCCTTTTTACATAAGGTTGGGAAGATTTCCCGATGTCCCCTGGAATCGACGTCTAATTATTTAACTGTGAAATTTATACACAGGATTCAGAGTATAAATATATTTTACTCCAGGCTTTTACCACGACACACGACGCAAACTTTTGCATTTATAAAATTGGTATCCGAATAAATCTTTTTAGAACCGGTCAACCCTTTTCTTGGTTGTACTTTGTTGGCTGTATATAATTATTCTAATAGATATTATAACATTCATCATTGGATAGGCTGCTAAGTAGAAATTTCAAATGTCAGTAGTCCATGAGACAATTAGGCTTGTTTGACCATCTTAGTCGGATTAAGTGATTAACAGTTAAAGAGTGGAGCGGAAGGATAGGTAAATAAGATTGAACATTAGAGCGTATCCTTATTCCCAATATGCATGTATTTATTGGGGAATATGGGATAACTGGTCCAGGGGGCAAGTAGTTCAAAATGAAGGTTTTTGTAAAGGTTAAGGTATGTTGGAAGTTTACATATATATCCTTACCTCCTACATGCCAAAACTTTGCAACTTCAGGGTAATTTCACATGTGATAACCTCTAGTTTTTTGAAGATACCTCCTTCAGTGGCTGATTAAAGGTAGTAAACGCGATTTATGAAGATGAGTTTAGGTCATGTTTGATGTACTTTTGTGATTATGATAGATATGGAACAGTAAACCATTTCTTATTGTAATTCTAGATCCATCATCTCATAAGACACGAGCACTGTATTAATTGTGAATTTAAAGATGCTCTCTAGGTACAGATAACTATGTGCTGGCTAAAAACAACATGCAGTTTTGCCTTTTTGTCTGTAAGATTATGGATTTAGTATTTATCACGACAAATGATGCTATGTTTTGAAACATTTTGGCAAAAATGGATATTTTCACAAGCGTGTTTGATTAATTGTTCATCTTGACAAACTGTTGAATCATTAGTTTGGGGGTTAATTAGTCCAAGTGGGTATCCGCTAAGTGCTCCACCAGCAAACACTCATTGAAAATCATAAAATTGACAATTATTGACAATTATATGCTATTGTCAATGAAATTTGACAAATGACTCGATATTGAAATTGCATAATAGGGTGAAGAAATTCATATTCGTGCTTGGTCTTAGACATTTTATGCATTTTGTGCCTTATACTAGAATTTCTGCTATTGAATATTTACAATGTGACATAACATTACTTTACAATTGTTAACAACCTGGGTATTTTGAATAATATCTTTATTATATTTTGAATTGTGTCTGTAGAGGTATAATAAAAAGTAGTACATGAATGTTTATAATGACGAAATAACATGATGTATGTATTGTTATTCGCTGCTTTTTGTGTGTATTAACCATTGGGTTATCACGGTCATATTGACTAACTTCCCCAGTGACATGACCAACTTTTTCATTTTTATTTTCATTTCATTTATTCATTCATTCATTTTTTCATTCACCTTCATAACTGAATTGAATCAAATTAACAAAGAAATACACACAATCAAAATAAATTATAGTTATAATATAAATGACCATTAGATTATAAAATATTGCACATAGAATTAATACATCAAAAATTGAAAACCCCGAGCCATCACACATCAAACAGTCACTCATACTCCACTCAAACTTCAATATTCACTTAACGAAACGCAACCCTCACAAAAAAAACATTACACTTACACCCTCTTTGAACTCATAGACACACCAGGCAAACCACGACCCCCCCCCCCCCCCCCCCCCCCCCCCCCCCCCCGTGGAAGATTTCACCATATGATCACCATGGGACTATTAAATGCAGCATGAGTTATAAAGTATTATTATTAGTCTATCATATAAAGCATAGGGCTCTTTTTTACAACGCTTTGTTTTGACCATCGAGATATAATACGACGGTCATTCAGTAAGTTATGAAAGTGATCATGGTATGGGATGCATGAGTGATTCTATTGAGGGATAGTGTGACCAATACAAAGTATGAACCTTTGTCTTTCAAACAATACAGTTTTGGATTTCTAAGTGTGAACTATGACGTCATAGCATTGTCTCAAAGTAAGTATACTTGGGACACTGCTAAATCACTTATTTGGCGGAAAATTTGAATTGTTTGTATGAAACATGTGGTAAGAAGATTGCATAACATGACATCAGAAGCAGGTAAATCCCATTTTTTCCGCGTAAGTATGATAAAAACACAATAAATTTAATCCATGTGTAATTTGATATATGTAGTATGAGAGGAAAAAGTAAGGAGAGACAGTTGAATAAAAAGTATACAAATATCAGTATTTCAAATAGCCAATTTCATTGAAAAATGCCCAGTCAGTGAATCACTAATATTGCGGAAAAAATCAAACAATTTATGAAAAATCCAAGCAATTAACCAGTAAGTGAGATTCCATATGATAGCTAACTAATTACCTGAACTTATGCGCATGAAACCTGCAGAAAATATGCGCATGCGCAGACGGCAGATCATTTTGAACATGGCCAAAAATGGCTAAAATCATGAAATTTACCAGATAAAAGCTTACTGTGCCTTCAAATTCTAATCAGAAATAATGAAAAATGCTTAAATCAATGTGTATAAATGTTGTGATAGTCAAAATGAAGATATACGTGAATGTATCAATCAAAGATGGCTGTCACGACCTCTCTTATTACTGTTATCTTTAGAGCTACTAGATATGTATTGTTAAAGTAATTGTCACATAATTTCAATATTTTAAGGAAATTTTATGACCAGCTCCTCTTGAAATCCCCACTATTATTGCTTTACATCCCATAGCAATTTACTAAATTACAATACCTCCATTGCTCTTTATCCTTTGTTGTTTTCTAAGGTATATTATTGCGGATTTTGCTCAATAAAAGCGTATTTGAGATGGTCCCTTCTTTTTTATTTTAATCAATTCAGATTTTAAAAAAGAGTGTCAAACAGAGATAAGTGTGTGTTCTAACTATGTGCCAAGTGTCATCTGTTTTTATGCTTGCATTGCCGAGATATACGCAAATGTATCAATCAACCCATATTCCATATTCAACATATTACATATCCAGCCAAATAATTGAAAGATTTCAGTCAGTGTCTGAAACCTATTGTGTTTATGTTAATGACGTTACATAACCAAAGGTATCTAACAATCCAAAAGTGTATTGTTTGAAAGACAAAGGTTCATACTTTGTATTGATCACATTGTCCCTCAATAGAATCACTCATGCATCCCATACCATGATCACTTTCATTATATATTGAACGACCCTCGTATAGGAGGTATCCATTTGGCAAATTTGGAAGAGACTTAAAGAAATTTGGGGCACAAATCATCCCTTCTTTGTAGCATGCAATCATGAAGAGCCTCATAATAGGATACATATTCTTTACTTTCTATGCTCTCTTCTGGATTCTCTCATGGGAAATTGATTGATTGACCGTAATCCCAGGATGCCATATGGGGGCAGCATATTCAGCCAAGGGTCTAGCAAATCCAAAATAAATTGTGACAGTATCATCATGTGGCAAGTTGAAGCGTTTGAGTAGTAGTAACTTGCTAATCATCAGAATAGTTTGTTAGAAGAATTAAATGATGATTGTATGTAATAATTAAAAACATTAAAGAAAGTGCTATGATACATATGTTAACATAAGCATGGGGGATATGCACGTCACAACCCTGAACACATTTAACTGGAATAATAACTTCGTATGTAAAAAAACAAGTTCAGTCGAAAACGTCGCTTGCTTTGTACACCGAAGAGAATTACTGCTATAACATTTAAAACAACTAACATTGTATATACAACATGGGTCTCATCCTCTTTAGGAGGACGAGGGTTAACCGTTGGAACATATTGACCAGTTGCCCCGATGACGGGGTAAATGGTTCATGTCAAGTATAGATTACAGTGAGTGGTATTTGACTCTTTCTTTAAATACCTTTTAACATACAGTTATATGTAAACAATTACACGGGGGATATTATTATAGCAATTCGGTAAATATTTACTGGCGATCATTAATATCATGAAATATGCTTAAACATTGTCCATAACATCGATTCAGCCATTGACATTGAATACAATTATGTTATTTATGTTCTATCATTTGTTCATATTGAAAACAATGTGCCTTTTGAAAACAAGTATTATATTGTAGAGCGTTGAACTCGGTTTGCCGTACATTGCCTTGAAGTGAACGTGAGCCGATTATATCCATGTTATTGTTCCGAATATCTAAAGTTGTTCCAGAAAGACTGAGAAGACTAACCTCGACCAGGCCCCGTATAGAATGCTCGTAACACAAGTAACTGTAAGGTTGTACTAACATATTTCTTAACAGGTGTGTGCTTAAAGCGATCGAACAATGATATTTTGAAGCCATAACATATTCTGGAGGTAGAAATCATACAAGAAAAGCACATGTAAAACGATATACGCAGACAACTATTGCGTTTCGAGTGGAAAACGGCCCTGATGCAGATAAAATTAGTTCTATCTTTCATCTTTATAAACACTTCAAAAGAAGTAAGTTCCCCTTTAGGGGTTCCCTTATATTTCTAAAACAATACATTGGAATGAAATGGGGGTTTCAGTCAAATGATTATGGGCTTCATACCAATACTTGACCAAAATTTCAAATCAACAGGTTCTGTCATGCTCGAGTGAGCACGTATTGAATGACGGAATGTCCCATTTCAAAAGTTGCTAAAATAACGTTTAATTCTGGTACAACAAGAGTTGGACCTCCATCTCGAGTAGCGCGCCTCATCAACACTATGAGAAATCGATGTCGTCAATTGATACACCAACGTGGTGGATACACACACTACTAAACATTATGTTGACAACTTTTGAAATGGGACATTTTGTCATTCAATACAAGCTCACTCAAGCATGACAGAACCTGTTGATTTGAAATTTTGGTCAAGTATTGGTATGAACCTCATAACAATTTAACAGAAAACCCATTTGAACCCAATGTATATTTGTGAAAATATAAGGGAAACCCTAAAGGGGAACTTACTTCTTTTGAAGTGTTTATTATTATTATATTTAAACAAGTTATATCGGGATCAAAGTTATGCAGTTTTGTGATTCTCACAACTCCTTGTACATAATACAAACATTCGAATAATGATCAGAGTATTCAGTCTTGTCATGATTCAATTTCAAATACTTCCTTATATGTTAGTTTTGTTTATGCTTTTAGCTCCGCAACGTAAAATGTGGGTGGTTGTATTCCAGCAAGACATCAAGGTAAAACCAAGTACACATGGTAGTAAGACCTACGAAAGGGACCATTTTACTTAGATGTCTTTCCCTCCTAAATCGGAGTTATCCGAACACGGGTTTGATGACTTCTCAACTCGTTGGATCCGATCCATGCGTAATAATACCATGGGCACCAACGTCGGGCACAATTTCTGATGACTTGAAATTGTCTGAATTGTTCCGATCTCTATTTGAGAAATTGGATTTTATAAGGTGTTTTAAAAGAAAGGTCCTAATTGCAATTAATTCTAAACACGATGAAAATTAGGCCGCATCTGTGGACTATAGTTTGTTTGTGTTTAAACAATTGTGTAATCTGTTATTCTTGGTTCAAATTCACAGTATCAAGTGAAATTGATGTTACTTTTGTAGACTTGAAATCATCAAAATGATAGAATGTATACAATCTAGAGGCTTTATTACAACATTAGTTTCAATATCAGTGTTATTTTACGCTCGTCACACAATTGAAGGCCGTTTCTGATGTAAAAAGCCCTAGTTAACACTCGACAGCCTTGACATTGCCCCTTTTTATCACTGCTTCATCAATATATCTGAAAGTTGAGCTAGCGGTGCGCTTCTTATTCCTAGAACCTGCGGTGGGCAATGTTATGCAATATCAACATCATAGTCCCTTGATCTAGCCATAATTGTAACAGCGAAAAGTCTTTGATTTGATTTCCATAATTTTAGACTTTAGATATTTCAGTAGTATGCATCTAGTATTTAGCAGAACAGATTGCAGGTTTTCTGAAAGTTTTCAGGTAAACAACAACAAGTAGCTGTCGATTACCGTGTAACGGTTTATTTATGAAAACAACGATTAAGGTGAACACACAATGCAATCCAATCCGTGTCTGTGTTCGTGATGAACGGATTGTAGTGACAAAAATCACCAACAGTTCAGAAAATCGTACCACGATGAGTGATTTATGATGAAGCGGCGGACACTTACATCGGGTATGATTGAAGATGTTATGTGCTGGCTAGCAGGTAGCAAATGGTTCCATAAGAGGTTGACCATACATCCATCCATCGAGTCTGATTATTGATCATTAGTAATTTCCGCCACTATGTAAAGGCATGCTACTGTAAGTTATTGGTTTAATATAGCCAGTTTGTCTTTCCAGAGATACTCGAATTTATCAAACATAACCAGAGTTTTTCCCATGCACTTGTAATTGAAAAGCTTCATTTGTTGAATAATTCGTTCAAGGGAGTGCTTGAAAATGGAAACGTGCATCAATATCAATGGTCATCTTTAAGGTGTGTGCTGATTCAGGAACTCTTGTGTCAATAATAAAACATCGTACCTCAATGATTGATCTTAAAAGGTAGCGCCGAAACAGGAAAACGTATATCAATGATTGATCTTTAAAAGAAGGGCTGGAACTAAAAATGTACGTCATTGGGCGATCTTTAAAGGAATCGTTCAACAGGGATACCTTACTTACATCAATGAGCGATCTTTGTAGGACAAACTATCACGGGGAAACTTACTGTGCGGGTGGTAATCGGGAATGTTATTACTTTGCTTATAGGTACCATCTGATTTCTAAAAAAGTGGATCATAACACACACACTGACACACCACCTTGTTCAAAGTAGATTTTTCTTGAGAAAACCCAGCATGCTTCACTATTATCACATGACCACTGATTTCTGTCACCAGTGTCTACTGGTTCTCATTGACATTATATTGCAAAGGAAGGGTTATCATTATCATTCTTGCTGCAAGTAGTACAATTGATATAGATATTTTAGTTGGGATTCAACTTCTTTTCATAACTAGAGCTAAAATTGCCTATTATGTACTATGTATTAGAAGGTTGAAAGTCGAGATGACTCCAGCTGTTAATTACTTTAACACATGTTTGGCTGGTCGGTTGGAGAAAAGCCCTGTTGCCAGTGTAGTGTTGCCGAGTGTTTCTAAGCATGCTGGACTGCACAAGAAATCTTCTTTGTATCGAGTTTGAGTGATCATTGGTAACTTTTACTATTATGTATAAGCCTACTGCTATCATTTACTAATTATGCTGAATTTTTGGAATCTTTGGTTTTCTGGGACTTTGGCAGCACTTTGAGCTATAGACACTGTGATTTTCTATCCAAGTGTGAGCCATTTATTGTAAAGATTCAACTTTATTTTAAAGGATTGGTATTGCTTTCTGGCAGCACTGTCTTGTCCCTATATGGTTGCCCGAACAGCATTGAGGGGGGGGGGGGGTAATGACTAAAATGTTCAAATCTAGGGTGCCCAGGCAGAGTGATTTTTGAGTGTCGGATTTGGGTAAGGGGCGCATATTGTTAGTATTGTGAAGCTGCAGTGTTGCCAGACCCAGGGATACGAAATAAGGTTGACATTGCCTGTGAGTAATGAAGGATGATGGTACTTTGCCATACTCGGGTCCCTTATTTTACACTTTTGAGTCAGTAGTTCGGAAGGAAAGGGATACTTTCACTTAATTTTCCCTTAGAAATGGGTAAATGTAGCCCAGGATACAAACGGGTGTTGCTATTGTGGTGGGTTTTTCTTAAATTCATTTTAAATTGTTGTGCCATAAGGAGGATCTATATTTTGATCGTGCACGTGATTTAGCAGTCAGCTAGCATGTCACGCAAATGGTCGCTATTTTCTTTTTCAGCCAGCGCGAACGACCTCGCTCGGCCAACGGACGTTTTTGCAAGGATGAAAATGAGAAGAGTTTTAAATTTGCTATTTTTGTGTCATTTCAGGTAAAATCTCCATTATAAACTTCTTATTATGGTTGGCAAGGCTTCAATCTTAATTAATACAGGTGATTTGATCCTTTAAATTGATGTGTAGGACCTAAAATACTGAAAACAGTATCGCAATTTTTACATTGTAAAGTGTCTCCATAAACGTTAAAAACGGTCACTACCCTCCTGAATATTTCGCAGCAAGTAAAGTGTAGTCTTCGTCTCCGTAAAATGTCAACATTCGGAAGGCTTATTGCTTCAAACGGTCAAGACCAGGAAAATAAGATGAACAGATGATTTTAGATTGGCAAATTTTGCACATTCTGTCATTCTCTGTGTAGAAAGTCGCGTTACCGATCGATGAACCTATTGTCCCGTCAAGATAAAATAAACCAGCCGTGCGTGTGTAGTGTCGCGGGAAACACATGTATTTCAAATGGATATCCATAACATATGCTACGTCTATACAGAGAGCATGTGAAACCACAGCAAAATTCCGATCTTTTCACCCAAAACTGTATATTTCATGTGATTATTAAAAGCATATAATCATTATGTACCCTTCTAATCTTTTACTATTATGAAATATCAATGCTTCAAATTGAAGTCTGTGTTAGCAAATTGATATTCAAATGCTTCAAACGGTCACGACCAGGGTTTTTAATCACATATCACATAATTATGATCATTTTACCTCTTTTTTAAATCAAGAATTACATAATTTTATACAGTCATAAATGTACAATATATGATATGAATGATAGCAGAAATGATAAATCAAACAACTGTAAATAAAACAGTCTACATACATATTCTGGTTTTATGAGAAAGCGATCTAAAGTGAGCTCTTCTATTCGGAAAATTTCGGAAATCATCGGAGCTTGCATATGGTCAACTCTCATGAAATTAGTGCAAATGAGATTTCAGAAGTTGAAGAAAAAAATTGTCTCCAATTTTATTTATTACACTATTTTTTAATAGTAGACATGTACTGGATACTAGATTTAAAATTTTGTGAACAACACTCATTGCATTTTTGTACAATATAACGTTGAATTTATATTATAATATCACTTGTTTGCAGCTTTTGCTCCATGTTTATTACGTTATATACTTCCTATCAGCTCTAAATCAGAACGAGTTTACAAACTGTGATGCCAAAAACACAAAATTATAGTTACGAAAGCATACTTCTACCAATTACAGCGAACAAAATGCAATGTAATTTTGTAAATTGCAAGTATTATGAATTGTTTTTGGTCTTCACATCACTGTTTGAACCTCAGCTTTAAAACTAAAAAAATGCACGGTTTTCCAAAATGAATATCTTTGTGCAAAGTATAAAATATATCTTTAATCGTATCTTTTTCCAAGCGTTATAATGTGTTTTTAAAAGTTAGCTCAGAAACAATAAATATTATGCTTTACCAAAAACGCTGGCATTGGTATTCGGGCTTTATGGGGTGGGTAACGTAATAAACATATACAAACACATGTAAACAAATATATTCAACATCGACCAAGTCAGTTTATTTTGTACACAGACATATCTTGTAAATGGTATTTTAGTAAAAGTTAGGTTGCGTAAAGTCCACTAAAAGACAGTTCTATATATTGTCGACTTGCTCTTTTGATGTAGGGTAAATATGGTGAATAACGTAATAAACATGGTCACTAAATCGACAGATGTAACATGGCACTTTACAGATATGTTGTTAGACCATGACATTATTACCTTTATGTAAATTTTAATAGCACTAAATATTGAATAGCCTTTTATCTCTTAAAATTAGTAAGATATTGATTTGTTTTATTTAAAATGATGGTAGTAGAATTGTTAATAAGATTGTACTCTGATGACCTTTTGTCTCCACTGTTGCATTTGGTTCTGCCGGTATCGCCATTGGTTTTTTGCACTGTGTGGCATATATTTCTGTATAATAAAGATAACAAAAACAAAACAAAGTTAATGACATATATTGCAGCGGTTTCAGCTAGGTATACCGTATTTATTCACACAATTATACGAATTGGTTTATTACGTTATCCAATAGCCATAGAACTATGCATCATTGAAGCATGCAAACAAATGAGATTGTGTCAGTATGTGAGACAATATGTATGTACACTAAGTTAACATTCATAAACACATAATAAATGTTGAATCACTATGAACAGGGTGCAATTATATTTATCAAATGATGGAAAGTTTATTACGTTGTCCATTATAAGGTGGTTTCAGTCCTCACATAGAATAGTCCACATATTACAATTATAACATTGGATACAATGTATGATACTCAAGTACATCAATCATGAAAGTTACTGAATTGACGCCAACATTGACATGAGACTAGACAATGAGGTTGGTTACGTTATCCCGTTTATTACGTTATTGGCAACTGCAACAGTGCCTAATGCTGGCTTATAACGTATATACAAAGCAATCAATGAAGATGTTAACGATACCTACTGCATTTCTTCACATTATTAACCCCATTCTGATATCATAGGTCCATTTTCAATGTGCTTAAGAGATCTATAATGACTTCAACTGTCATTCTTCTTATTGTTCATATTACTTACAAGAAAAAATGAGGAATTCTTACCATTCGTCGTGGTTTTTTTGCATTGTACTTTCATCGAGTATCCCCCATGCATGCCTGCGAAAAGTGCCTGCCACGTATCTTTGTTTAATACAGTCGTAGGGAGCAGCTGTCTCTCTGTCGATTTATTCGACAACGTAATAAACGATAACGTAGTAAACGTTTTTCGTACTCAAAGTACCATGTAGACGATCTGGAAAGAGCTAGCGAGTGTTCCAAGTAACCACATAGTCTATGTATATGTATCAAATTGGTTTTTAACCAAAAAGTGTGTTTTGATACATAGTTCGGGAGAAATCTCAACAACGTAATAAACATCCTTAACAAGGTCGCATGCTTTGCAGCATTTTGATTTCTTCTCAAGGTCAGACATGCTGCTATCGATTTTTGATAATATTATTTTCCAACACCCATGTTCTTTTAGATTCAGAATATGTACATTTAAATGTTTAAATGTTAATTTTGAACAATGTTGATCCTCAATATGTCGCAGGTAACGTAATAAACATCAACATCTCGGACAACATATATGAAACTGAAACAGGTAAACATCGTAAAAGATGTGCATTTTTTTTCTATCCATGGAATATCGCTATATGTTCCCTACAAATTATGACATATCATGTAGAAAATGGTGCCCTATTTGTATTGTAATTAATAAAGGCAAAATATACATTTATGCTGCGGACATGGAAATTTCGCTAATTTGGGGTATATGAGGGCATTTTTTTGAGTGAAAACACGTTCAGAAGTATATCAAAGTATATAGATCCAAGTAGAAAACATCAATATCTATTTAGAAAAGAAGTTTTTCAAGCAAGAAAACATTGCATAACACAGAAATGGACCAAAGACATCAAAAAGTTCATTTTGCACTGTTTTCATGAGAGTTAACCATATTGCAGTTACATCCCGTGAAAAGAAAAAAATGACCTTGCCGTGCACAGAGCGTGACCTGCTGGTTGACTGGTATTAAGGTGTTGTAATCTTATCAATTAAATTTAACCATGTTGTCTTTAAGGAATGCGAGTTTGTTGGCATAACTCCACACAAAATTAGGCGTTTTGAGAGATTATAACACTTATGAAAAGGGACAACGTTTGGTTACCCACCAACAAAAACATTTACCCAAATTGTTGTTGACGTGAATGGTGGACACTAATTGGCTAGTCATGCATGAACAAATAATTGTATTTTATATTTTAAATAAAGACCAGCTATAAAAGGAGGAAGATACTTTATTTTGATTGAAAATAAAGATAATCGACGTTAATTTAAAAACAAAATTTTGGAAACATTTTTGCAACCTTTTTGTATAGGATCTTGAAAAGTGCCACTTTTTCTAAAAAAAATATTTTTGAGAAATGCGACCGTCTTGGGAAAAGCAAACATGAAATTGAAGCGAGAGAACTGTCTATGAGTATCCAAGCGTTTTTCGATTTCAGAAACGTTTCAATTTCAATCACGTCTGATTGTGTGTGGAGTAATACAAACTAACGTGATCTACTTTTTTAACCTTCAATGTTTCTATCATTAAACATTTTGAGTAATGGAAAACTCTCTAATTTCGACACCTTTTGCCCAAGATTTAAACAAAAACATGTGCAAGTTTAATAAAAGTGAGGCGAGTCGGTATTAAAATATTTGAAATACGAATGTTCAGAGTAAAAAGTGAACTAAGAGTTTAATAATTAAAAAACCTTTTTGTTCGGGTAAGATATTGTGAATTTTAATGTGTTTTTAGAAATTAATTTAGCCTTAGTTTAATGCAAACACGCCATAGTATACAGGACATGTTTTGGCTGACGTACATGTATGTAAGACAAAAAGCCTATACATTATTTCGTCAAGCTCATCAGCTATGTGTGCATGGTTTATGAGTATATAGGCATATGTTTAGGTATGATTTTTTGTTTTTAAAAATTATGAAAACGATTGATAGATTTGCAAAAAACACAGAAATATTTCAGAGATAAATCAAATAAGTATTGCGCGCGAAGGCTGTCTTAAGTTTTCCCCTGCAGAACACTGCACTGTTAAGTGTTGGTATACAATGTTTGTCCTATGAAATTTGAAAACAAAATAATATGAACATGTTACTTCACGGCGGTTCCAAAATTCAATTTGCATAGCGCCTTCGATCGGACTGCGATTGATGTACTTCTTGCGACAGCCTAAAATACAACGACCATTTTAAAAACTTAAATATTTAAACGCAAAGTATTGCAAATTATGACACTAAAGAAGACAATATGTTATAATGTTGTAACATTTAAACGAATTTTGGAACAGAATAATGTCAGATAATAAGTCCGACGAATGAAAAACGATAGTCAATTACAAACGTAAATGCAACCTTTCTTGAAGCCAAAATAGCATAACTATGATAAAGATCAGACATACATTGTTAACATTGATCATTAACATTTTAAAGGCCAAAGCATTATATTAGTGAAAAACGAAGGTTAAAAAGGTCTTCGATCGGCTCTTTTCACGTTTTGACATTGAACTAAACCGTTTGCAAGCAGCGTTATTGATGGCGATTTTATTTCGTGACATTACTAAGTATAGTTTTAAATTTTGTTTGTTGCACTTTAAGTCCCAATAGTTACGCCATGTTATTTAAAGGCGAAAACATCTCAAATGCGTCAACCCCTCAGCATCTAACGCTCTGAACTCCAGAGGGCGGTATCCCATGACGTGGTTTATAATACATCGTAGAATACAATATGCTATTGAGGTTTCCAATGATCGAACTATTTTACAATAATGTTTAAAAAAAAACACTTTTTCATTCAGACTATTCAACCCAAGCAATTGGGGAAGGATGGAAAAGAAACTCACACTTGGTCGCCCCGGGGATCGAACACGGGACTCGTAACGTCTGATTGTTGTTCTTTTTTCTTTCTTAATTTATTTTTATTTTTTGCTATGTTTTGATTAGTTATTGTGTGACTTCCTTAGAACGCATTGAGAATTCGACTCCATTGGTTACAAGTTATCTCCGGAACGAGAGCGCGTTTCACTCGAGGGCGCTACAAATTGACTGGTGTGCGACACCGTGGAATTGGTACACTTCAATTTGTGCAATCATTGCATTTTCGCTTTTCAACCCTAAATATTTGCATACAAATTAACATTTTAACAAATTGAGTGCAGCCTAGCAACCAGAATTACTCGCGGCAGCTAGTCCGGTGATTGAATCTCACCTTTGACCCAAATATCTCGCAATACAGGTCAAACTATACTTTTTTACTGCGATGACACTACCATTTTATAGGCGAATTTATACCGTTTAAATGATATTTTAGGTTAAGTGTGATAATTATTATATTAAATACAATCCTTGTAGTATTATATAGTGATGCATTTTGTTAACATTATCTCAGAGATAATAGACTTAATTTATGGTTGAAATCAGCAAAATGGGATTTATTTTCAATCTGTGACGGGAGGTCGTTCCCTTTGAAACGCAGTACCGTTCCCTAGCCCGCCCTCTATGGAAATATCAAACTTATTCGTCAATCAGCAGAAGAAGGTCTCACATCACTTAATGCATCATCGCATGTGTAAAGATTGACGACAGTGCGTCACTAAATAGCACGCCTCAAGCCGAACGCGCTCCCGTTCCGGAGCAGACTGGTTACCTGAAGCAAGTAACACAGCTTTTATGCTGAAATTCAAGGCTAAAATATGACATTTGCAAGTTGCATTTAGTCGGTAGTTTCAAACATATAAAAATAGGTACCAAAGGCATGCTGTACCGTCTATGTAAAATAGTAAAAGGTTGCCCAATTTTGTTCCAGTCATCTCCATTTTTTTCATTTTTTCATTTCATTGTTCAAAGGGTGAACTTTGAACTTTTATTTCGATCTCTATCGACCCCTTCCGGGGTATGAGAGATAACAGTATCGTACAGTAATACACATATGTAGATGGCGCTATACAGTAATACATAGATGGCGCTATATACATTGAAAATACAAAGCACAACAAGCGATAAAACATTAAAAGAAGAAAAAGAAAAGAGAAAACACCACTATAAAATTAAATAAAACAAAAACTAAACCCAATTAAAACATTGGAACTGGTATATACTATGATTATGAAGAAGTCTTGTACAGAATAATGCAAGATGCATGTTAGGATGTAATTTTAAGAGATAAATGTGTGCAAATTTACATAGGTTAATGAGTACCATCACATCTCTGGAATTGAATAGCTCAAGTATTTTGACAGTACTAGGCTGCCTGGGAAAAGTGTGGATGGAGATATTTACTTCTTTCGGAGGCAAAGAAGCTACATATAAAGATATAATGGTATTCATCGCCAAGTACATTATTACAACAATGTTTACAGTTCTTGTCATCATCAACTATGCTAAATCTACCTAAGTTACTTGGCAGCTTTAGGTTACCACATCTAAGTTAAGAAAGTATTAGTCTATTACTAAAATCTATACTCGAAACAAAGATCAACTTTCACAATTCTGTAACTGTTACAAAATCTGGTGGGTTTTTTTCAAAATCACTAGACCAATTCTGTTTATCGATATCGTTAATACGAAGAGCCAAGGCATGTTTCAACCATTTTGATTTCTTTGGGAAATCCAAATGTTGCTAAAACCGCAAAGATCAATAATTTCCTTAGTTTTACATATCCATTTGGAGGTATAATTGTTTAACCCAGATTCATGCATGCATTTTATAAGACTATAAAGTCTAAATGAAAACTTTGATTGCTTGCCTGTAACTACTCTGCTCCAAAAATTAACCATTCTCTTAGCAATAATACTAGAAAGTTTATACTTGCCCACCTCACCATAGAGCATGCCGTTAACAGTAAGTCTGTTTACTTAAAGGACTGTACGAAGAAAATTTCTGTAGAAAATCATCACATGTTCTAGGTTTTCAAATCCCCATACTTCGCAACCATAAAGGAGGATAGGCAAAACATGCTTATCAAACAAATCACATACAATATCGGTAGGTAATTGGAGTTTAGCAGCTTTAGTGAGACTTGCTTACTAATTGCTTTTTTAAAATTACCATTAAAATTAAATACAACCCCCAAAAAAGTGTACTCATCACAAACTGATATTATCACTCCCAAAGCTAAAAGATGGTCTACTTCTCAATTTGCCACGAGAGAAAATCACAATTTTGGTTTTTGTAGCATTAACTGAAAGGTGCCATAATATTGTAATAGTTATGTAATGAATTCAAAGCTTTTTGGAGGTCGGAGACACTTTCAGACAATATGATGGTATAATCAGCATAAAGAAGAACATAGATTCTTAACCACATTTCGACATCATCATTACTCAAATGCTTAATGGTTTCTTCATTTATGTAGTTTAAACCAGTAACACCATCCCATCTAAAAGCCTCCTCGAAATCGTTAATAAATATTGCAAAAAGCAAGGGAGAGAGATTTTCGCCCTGCCGAACACCGACGTTACAGATGAAAAAATCAGAAAGCGAGTTGTTGGATTTAACACAAGATTTAGCGTCCTTATATAAATTGTAAATCACAGTAACTACTTTACCATTATTACCATTTGCAATTAATTAAGCCCACAGATCAGACCTATTAATTAGATCAAAAGCTTTCTTGTAGTCAACAAAAGCACCGTATAATCTTTTCTTGTTCCTTAAATAAAGATCAATAATACAATGAAGAGTAAACATGGTCCATAGTTGAATAGTTTGCGCGAAAACCAGCTTGGTCTTCACCTATTATACCAGTACTATCAAGATATCTTGTAATCCTATCATTTAAAATAGCAGTAAACAGTTTACCAATACAACACTATTTAAACAATTGTCCTTAAATGTTACGGTAAAATAGTCGGCAGTTCAATTGCCAACACTTTACCGTAATAGTGGAGCGGAAATGTGAAAAAGATGTTCACTTTTGGCAGGAAGCATGAAAATTGGCACATAGGGGTGTTTTGATGCGCTGATTAAAAAAAAAACACGGAACAACTTTTTTTGAGCAATGGTGCCGCGGCCATATTTCAAAATGGCCGCCATAAAAATAAACGAGATTTAATCAAATTGCTCTAAATCATATACTTTTGAGATTTATACCCCCAAATTTCACCAATATGTTCTCTAACATGGTGCACAATTTGAGATAGATTGGTAATGCCAGTTGTTCTTTGGTAATTACTTGTTACCATCAAAAACCATCAAAAATAGACATTTTTGGGCAAAAATACCTCTAAAATCACTCTTATTTGGAGATTTTTATTACTTTATCATCATAATATTGCTTTTAGTATCATCTGCAATTAAACATAATTTTGATGAAAAATTTGCGTTTCAATTTTGAGTGGTATCCATGGAAACTTTTTAAATAGCGGTTTGACGAAATATATGTCAAAATTACTTAATTTTCAACCATTTTCACCAAACTATTGCTGGTAAACACTATTAAAGTGAATCGGTTGTGAATAAGATGTTCACTTCTGGAAGGAAGAATGAAAATTGGCTTAGCTTAAAGGAGTTTTTTGAAGCGCTGATTTCAAAAATCAAGGAACCCACATATTTTCAAACAATGGTCTTGCGGCCATCTCGGATTTCAAAATGGCCGCCATTCAAACATAGTAGATTTAGTAAAATTGCTCTAAATCAATTATTTTTGAGATATATACCCCGAGATTTCACCAATATGTTCTCTATGACATGCTGCCTAATTCTAGATGGATTGGTTGTGCCATTTGTACTTAGGTTATTACTTGTTACCATGGAAACCATCAAAAACAGACATTTTCAATGGAAAATACCTCTAAAATTGCTCTAAATCAACTATCTTTGAGATTTATAGCCCGATATTTCACCAATATGTTCTCTATATCATGGTGCAAAATTTTGGTTGTGCCGGTTGTGCCATTTTCTTTCTCTTCCCTTCAATCATGCCTTGCATAATAACCTTCTCTAAGTGGTTTTCTCTTTCTTAATTAGTTTATTGGTTATTTTGATCCTATTATCATAAAATAACGCAGTTTGTTAGATTTATTTTAATCAAACAACAACAAAATTTCCCCCTTTATAAAATCGGCGAATCCAGCGAGCTGTTTACCAACTTCCTGCTTCCTGAATAATTAAATGCACATCATAAATCATCAAAATGTCAAGGTCAACGTAGTTTTTTGTGTATTTCTTAATTTTACTAACCCGGCTATTTTTAAGCCATTTATCTTTAAAAATCAATAAAATGCTAATATAATTGCGATTTTCAATCATAATGGCTCAAAATGTGTCTAAAGTCATGAACAACTATTTGTATCCCAAATGTTAACTTATTTCTTTCTCGCCAATTTTAATATTTTTTCAATACGTTTTGCACGATATCTCAAAACTATAAAACACGCAAACATGCAATATGTAGGCAAACTCTCCTAAATGTACCTCATCTTGTAATATGTTTAGCTAACTCGGGAGCTAACTACCAGTACCTAACTTTCTAAACAGATAGATTACTGATTTGATGGTGATAATTAGAAGATGTAACACTGAGACTGTCATTACATGGCGGGTCGTTTCCATCAAATCGTCCTCCTACCCGATTTGTCATGTACTGAAAGTATTATAATACTACCGAAACTGCACGCAATGTTAATTGCAGATTGCGCTGCAAGACTAAAGAAATGACTAACCGCGGGATCACCAGTAAGCTACATGTAATTAAAGTGAACATTGAGACGTGCAGCAGTAAAGTGGATGAGGAGTGATCGATATCTACCCCCCTCCCCTCTCCCCCCCCCCCCCCCCCCCCCCCCCCCCCCCCCCCACCGTAGACCATGGTAGTACTGCAATCAATGATAATTATGATTAGCCTAAGTGATAAAGCCATACATTGATATCATAATTAGATGTATCAAATACATCCTCCGACCAGCCTTACATTTATCCATTGCATTATCTCAGATCATACTGAATGTTGTAACTGCTACTATATAGTACACAACTGTGTATTATAGCCAAGAGTTAGTCGCCGGCCAATCTGGCTCGATCGAGCCACTGGATTGGGGCAGTCAGAGATCGGGCATAAAGCTAGAAGCTTCTAGCTTCATGATCGGGGTAAACCGAGGATCTAAGACCTGGACCTGTGGATGTCTCCCATATAAATGTGTATTGATTGCCGCAACATGTATTAGGTCTTTGCTGGTGAGTGAGTAGCCAATCACTCTTGGAAACAACAATACCGTACTGGCCAAATTATTGCGTTGAAGATTTACTACCACTACATGATGCGGTTTACGGTCTGGTTTTCCGCTCATTAAGAGATATCCACCATTTATATAATACAAGTCATCTATCTACATATGCTATTTACCGTAGATAGCACGGGTACAATTTAAATAGTATAGAATAAAGCCATCGTTGACATCGTACTATTTTTGTCAGACATCCACCATTTATATATTACCAGTCATCTATGCTATCTACCGTAGATAGCACAACTAAAAATGAAGTATTCAATAAAGTGATGGTTGATAACGTCTTATTTTGGCAGGAATCCACCATTTATGTTAAATGGTTACAGGGTTGTGATGTTCAGATACCCCATACATTTGTCTATACGCGTATATACCCCTATCTTTAATCTTTTTAATTACTTCCTAAAATCATCGTTTTGTACTTATGGTAAAATTGATAACCTTGATAATGAGCCAGCTTTTCATGTCACAAGGGAAGTAGGTCAATATGACAATGATGACCCAATGATTAATATACACAAAAAGCAGTGAATAAACAGACACCATTCAAAATATAATAAGATCTAATTCATATAACCGAGGTTTTAAACCATTTTAAAGCAATTTCATTTCATATTGTAATCATTCAATAGCAGAAATTGTAAAGTTGGGCCAAAAATGCCCCGAAATGTCTAAGAACCAGTAATAATGTGAATTGTTTCTCATTCTATTCACATTTCAAATACCGAGTCATGTTTCATTGACACTAACAACTAATTTTCAGAATTAATTTTACAATTTTGATAAAGTTTTTGCAGGTGGACCAGTTGCCCCATACCCCTTTGGACCACTTGCCCCAACACATGACTCAGCACTTTGTCGAGATGAAAAAATATTCAAGCATGCCTGTGACATAAACATTTTACGCCAAAATGTTTCAAAACATACCACCATTTTTCATAATAATCAATGATTCTAAAACCTTTCAGAAAAAATGGCAAAACTGCATTTTTGTTTTTAGCCCTAACACAGTTTTCTGTAAGCAGCAAGCATCTTTGAATTCACAATTATTACGGGTTCGCGTCCTACAAGTAGATGAGGGTCCTTGGTTAAAGTAAGAATTGGTATACTTTGTTATTTGCAAATTCATAAACTAATAACTCTACCAAATTAATACCCGTGATAATGATTTAATTTGTAGCATTCTCTAAATGATAATATTGACCGCAAATCCAAATCACCAATGTCCCAAGTTAGCAACATGCGCCATTTCCCGGTCGTTACAACCAAAACCCATGGTTCTAATCTTATTTCGGAAAATCCCTGAGCACACCACAAAATAGCATCTTAAGATGACTGCATGTATGTTTACTGTTGCATATCTATCAATCATATAAAGTACATTAAACATAATCTAAACTCATCTTCATAAATCGCTCATACTATCTGTGAATTTTCAATCAGTCACTCAAGGAGGGGGCATCAAAGATCTGGAGAATATCACTTGTGAAAACACCCTTAAGTTGCAAATGTGTTGGCATGTAGAAGGTTAGGATATTCTGTTAAGTTGCAACGTAGGTCGTAATGTTCAAAAGAAAGCAGTAGGCCTATGCCCATACTATTACAAAAACCTTGATTTTGGACCAGTTGCCCTATATTCCCCTACCAATGTACACTATCCATCTGTAATGTATTAAGTTTGTATGTCGGGGTGAACTGATTTGAATAAACAATTTTATCCTATACCCCATGATGAAATAATCCATTAAACAATTGTGAGCATCATATAGTTTTATTACGTTATTCAAAACTTACGAACAAACGTATTCGACTTCATCGTCTCTTGTCCTTGTTTTTTATATAACACTCCTTGTTACTCTATACTGTATGAACACAACTCTCTGCCTGGTCTGAATTGAACAGGTGTACGGGCGGTTCTCGGATGATAGAGGTTTTTAATTAAAGTTGTGCCCAACATTTAATAATTTAAAAACCTTTTCTGCACAAAATCCACATGAATGGAATGTTAGGCACACGCTGCATGTGATTAGAGTGACATATACCGGGTGGTTCAAAAAAAAGTTGACCCAAGTTCAAAGTATTTTATCAACCGCATTTATAGTTTCAGAGAATTTGTGTTTACTTGGTCTTGATCAGCAGTAGATTTTGAAATTATCCTGAACAAATGGCGCGTTTAGCTTGTTTGGTTCTTCAGATATGGTTCATTACAGAAAGCATGCACAAAACTGACTTGTCCACGGAGAGCGTCATTTAGTTTTTATCTTCAATAAAACAGCATGCTCTAGATTCAGAATTGAAAAGCCCGCCCTTACAAAGTATCCCAATCTCTGTGCTTATTTGTCATTCACATTCAACAAAGAAACGTAGGTACGTAGGTAGGTATGTCATGCACCAGGCAGATGTTCCATATGTCTCGTTTTTTTCTTTTTCTCCTTTTTTCACAATTTTGGTGACCAATGGTGTGTAAGTCCACTTTGTGCATTCTATCTCTATAAAGGACACTCCCGTGGACAAGGCAGTTTGTGCATGCTCTCTGTAATGAACCATATCTGAAGAACCAAACAAGCTAAATTTACCATTTGTTCAGGATAATTTCAAAACTGATCAAGACTAAGTAAACAAAATTCTCTGAAACTATAAAATGTAGTTGAAAAGTTACCTAGAACTTGGGTCAACTTTTTTTTTAACCACCCGGTACAGTGCGTCCAGTAAATCGAACAACTTCATATGGTATTGCGAGGTATGTGGCCAAACCTTTGAGTGTGTGTTTTATATTTTAGAAGCATCAAAAAGAATCATGTTTGGTCCCGAAATAATTCTACTAGTTTTCGCTTCCCAAATATATTTTCAATTTGGTACCGCGATTTATTTTAAGAGAGATACAAATCGTTAAAATGGTTTCGATACTTTTGGGACACCCTGTATATGCTCTAGCATGATCCTAACTAAAGTGTTTAACACAAGAAAGCCAGACACTTATTATATGTCCATAGAAAATATACGGGACAAATACGGGATGGGATATAATTATGTTTGTAATGCACATGACAGTTGTAAGACGCAACGACCCCCGGGAATGGTGCGTCACTTTACAGAGGTGCGTCACTTTCTCATGTACCATGACGCACCCCTGTGTCACAAATGTGACCTTTTGCCATACAATGACGGCACCCTTAGTCAATTTTGTGACTAACCATTGATTGATTCTGACGGACCATGACTGTCTCAAATGACGCACCCCCCCCCCCCCCCCCCCCCCGTCATACATCATTGTCGACTGAACTGGATTGCAATATGTATGAAAATACTTTTTAAACAGTGTAAAATGTTTTCTTCAAGAGCGGCACATACCATTCCTATACATGAGTACCATCCACAGAGTCGGGTGATTTTATGCATGAAATTGTTGCAATGAACAAGCGGTGAAAGTAATGGAATAGTGATTTTTGCACTTCGACTTGCATATCTAAAAGATAAAGCCTGGTTGGTGGTGAGAATGTGAGTAGGGTCTACATGTAAAATGTAGTGTTCGTATTTTGTTGTTCGTATTTTGTTGTACGCATGAAGACATACCCTGTGACGCACCCAGATAAAGTGACTGACATTGACGCACGCATTCGTCATTATTGTGACGGACCAACAGCTGCCCTTGACGTTCCCTGCGTTAAGAATGTGGTGGTATTAAAATGATGCATCCATGGCGCACCTCTCCTGGGGTCGTATAGTGCGTCATGCAACTGATGCATAACGTATGCATAACCTTAGGTCTTTTCTCTCACATACGTTACAGTGTATTGAATATGCGAATTTGGAAACGACACGGATCTTCATTAACTGGTGCTAATCATGGCGTATCTTTGTTGTTTCGTGGCACACGTGATAGTAAATTGTGCCAAAAAGATTCATCCAAATGTATTATACACTGAAAAATAATTTGGTATCATTTTGACACTAAAACAAGCGTCAACAAATGGGTCCTCAGTTGGCCACCTAAAGGTGTCAAATTGACACCATTATGGGTGTAAAATATGACACCTTTGGGTGTCATATTCATTTTGACACCTAGGGTGGTTACCTGAGGACCCATTTTCGGAAAATGCCATTACACCCCAAATGGGATCTAATATTGACTCTCTTAAGTGTCATATTGAGAAGGTGTCAAATTGACACCATTATAGGTGTCAAATATGACACCTTTGGGTGTCATAATCATTTTGACACCTAGGGTGGTTACCTGAGGACCCATTTTCGAAAAATGTCATTACACCCCAAATGGGGTGTAATATTGACTCTCTAAAGAGTCATATTGAGATAGCACATGTTTAGGAGCCGGTAAGACTGGTAAGTACCGATCTGCTCCATTTCCAGACATTTTTGATAATAATTATGATACAATTAGCGTAATGTAAGACGTCCGTATGAAAAAGACGACCACTGAGCCAGATAAATCGGGCTACATGTATATGTAATGTTGCACATATCATCGTATGCATGCATGACGAACACACCCCTACATGTAGTACTAGTAGGTCCATGCACTGACACACAGTCCAACAAAATGCTAGTCTCTGACTATGAAATTGTAATTTATTTCATCAGTTAGTTGGCGCAATATTAAACAACATGAACAAGACTTACATTACGCTAATTGTATCATAATTATTATCAAAAATGTCTGGAAATGAAGCAGATCGGTACTTACCAGTCTTACCAGTTCGTAACATGCAAACAAAATGGCGACGAGAAAACGCATGCGTTGATATGTTGATAGACGCCCAATTTGGCAGAATTACACCAATTGGTTTCAGAATTACACCAATTTGGTGTCAGAATTACACCAATTGGTGTCAGATTTACACCAGTTGGTGTCAGAATTACACCAGTTGGTGTCAGAATTACACCAGCTGGTGTCAGAATTACACCAATTGGTGTCATGCTGCTTCGACACCTCTAAAAACCGTGAGCTTTCCCGCCAACTATTGACGCCCTTGGAGTTATTTCAATTAATCTGACACCAGTTTTGGTGTAAATCACTAAATGATCACTGAAAGGTGTCCGTCGGACACTTAACGGTGTCACCGTAAATTATGTGCAAACCCATATCATTGACGATTACACCAATTTTGGAGTCAAAATAACACCTTTGTAAGTGTCATTTACAGTTGACTCCAAGAAGGCGTCGCTGTGACACCAATTTATTTTTCAGTGTATCTACTCTGATTGGTCAAACGATAATTGGAAGTCACTCTATAGGACACAAATAAAGTGTATAACTTTCTTTTGTTGAGCACGACTTTACTATACTTTCATAGGTCTCTCTCCCAGAACTCGCAACGTGTTCAAACATGTCTACATCGTGACGAAGCAAACGCAGAGTAAGTAACGTGTAAAATAGATTCAATAAGCAATAAGAGGAGTAACGGCGCTGCTGCAACGAGACATGTTCATCAACACTAATGAACCTACCGCATGTTTCAGGAAAGAATTTCATAGCTCTCTCAACAACAAAAACACCTACATGTAGCAAGTGTATACATCGCATCGTTAATGAAGCAAACGCAGAGAATGCCATGAGTTATGTGTAAATATAGATCCAACTTCAATAAGAGGAACACAGCGCTACTGCGACGAAACATGTTCATCAACAAATGAATCTATCACAGTTTCATGAAGAATCAATCATAGCTCTCTCCAAAACAAAACAAAAACCGCAAGTGTCTATATCGTTAAGGAAGCAAACGCAGAGTATGTCTCGAGTTATGTGTAAATATAGATTCAAGTTCAATAACGATGAAACGTGTTCATCAACAAATTAATCTATCGCAGTTGCTATCGTATCCTAGCAAACACATAATGAAATATTGTATTAAAAATGTTTATCAAAAACACTGATAAAGAAACTCATCGACAAACCATTTAGTGCCAACATTCACAAAATGTCCTCGAAAATCATTTGTAATGTAACTGTTGTGTAAAAGTGTTAATGTAATGTTTGTCAACATTGTGTTACTGAAATGTTATATATTCGATGAGTGATATTTACAAAAGAAAACTATGACAAGATGTTTCCAAAATGTTGTATGAATAACATTTGTTTGGAAAACATTTTTGTTCTGATATTACGAAACTGCACTGTATAGCGCCCTCTATCTGGTTACCTAATATAACTAACACCATGGAATGAAAACGCGTTATGTCTAAGAGGTAAGGTTAGTAACACGTTGATGAAAAGGCGATCGTGCGTAGGTCTTCCCTGGCTGCCACGCATTTTACAAACATATTCTAAACACGTTTTTGAAATAGGCCTATCGTGCTCAAATGATATTTGAAAATCATTTTACAACGTATCGTTTATATTTGAGAAAAATCGTGAGACTATGTTATCCAACCATATTATTATTGTTATCACATTTATTTGTTTGCTGAAGGCACGCTCAGTAATAGTCATTACTAGTAAAGATACTTTTGCTTTCGTGCTCTGTATTTTGTAGATATTTCATAGTTGATTGGTTTTATGCTCCTGAAACATGTTTGTTAACATTATCTACCTCAAGCAACAGCAGCTGTTTACTACTTCAATGGGAAAGACTTCTTCTTCGATTTGTACGGCATTATATCCCCTATCCTTAGTCATACTTGAGTATACACGTAGTAGGCATTATTTGCCTGTTAGATGTTATCCTGAACAGCATCCCCTCTAGATCAGTTGCTAATGAAAGGTGTTTCAATGAATACTGGATATATCAGGTCTTATATAAAGCAAAATATTTGCAATGATAATACGATATATTTACGAATTAGTAACTTGTATACACGACCCGAGATCTATTGTTATGAATATATCGCAAATGGAAGCAAGTGCGTTGGCAAGACCATGGCAAGACACAGTTGGTGTAAAATAAATCAGATAAATGGTGTAGGAGGGGATGATTTATTACCCTGGATATGTCATCAAAGACGTGGTCAAGAAAGTTGGATTTTATACAGGGAACGGAACCGTAATGTTGTGGGCCATTTTTGATTGTTAACTATGTTAACAAAGCAAAAATACTGGATATGAGTTACTAGGGTCTAACACAAACATCCCATCGTTGAAAGTATATATTCATCATACATTTCGGTTGATATTATGCAATTTTATGGAATTTTGACCGCTTTTGACCATTTTGTCATTTGGTATAATTTTTACTTGGTATAATTTCTACTAATTTGGTATGAAATTGCGCGCTTTCAGTTGTGAAAGGTATCGTCCCGGGGTTTGCTTCGGATTGTTTTAGAGACTTGCTACCTATATATATTATGCTTTTAACTTAGAGGACAATGGTGTACCCAGGATTTGGAATTAGGGTTGCCCCTAAAGTTGCCAATTTGCTGACAAAGTGTAACTAAACTGATTATGCGCGCGAAATGTTGCTATTTTACACCAGATTGGTGATATTGAGGTACTTTAGCTTTTAAAAATTTACTGCACATGTGTATAGTGTTGGTGATTCATTTTTATCTTTATTTTCCCCATACATTTGGTAGTATGGGGCCCCTGTATACATGTATTTACAGTCTCATCGTGTATACTATACGCTTTATTCCGTCAAGGTATCAAATGTTGTTTATGGTAAACAAATGTTGAGAGAGCTATGAAATTCTTTGCTGAAACATGCGGTAGATTCATTAGTGTTGATGAACATGTCTCGTTGCAGCAGCGCCGTTACTCCTCTTATTGCTTATTGAATCTATTTTACACGTTACTTACTCTGCGTTTGCTTCGTCCCACGATGTAGACCTTTGTTTGGACACGCTGCGAGTTATAAGAGAGAGCCCTTGAGAGTATATGGGCCATTCCAAAAATGGAACCATTTGGGGTTTTATCATTCTTTGATCCGGGAAATCTTACTACAAGTATATATCACAAATGTTTATTAATATTATGGTAAAACTCGATGAGTTCTACTCAGAACACCATGGTTTGCCATACTTTGAATGACATTATCAGATTCATATTTGTATTGAAAGGCCCTCAAAACCACCAAAACAGTGTTCCATGTCTCAATTTTATGCTGCTGAATTTAATTCTCAATTCAATTTTTTGTAATATTTTGGTACGAGTAAATTTAGCAAACGTATCAAACCAAAATATAAAGGCATTTAGTTCTGCCTACATTAATCTTAACGTGCACTTTTAATATCAAATGAACTTTCCACGAAATGTGTGTAATTTCCGATATCCGCACAGCTAGCGTTCCAACATGAACTGAATGTACTAAATAAGCCATCGTTTATAAACAATTCCGTAGCAAACCCACCACGCTATTAAAATTATATCACCTCGAAAGTCTCTGGCACATCATTTGGGCTATAAAATGTTGAAGTTCAGTATTTAAACGACCGTTTTAAGCTTGTGAACTCCGTGATCAATGTTTTTCGGTAAAGTAGGTATTCTGTTACCGTATAAAAGGTAATATTATGTTATAGGTCCAATGTTTTTCTCACCATTTGTGTCGAAAAAAATGCAACCATATGGCTTGCAGAAGGTCCGAAAAGGGATGAAAACGTGAAAGGCGTTATCGTGAACGGCGTTATCCTGTAAAGTATTATCACCCTCATTTGAAGAAAATATTGCAAGAGCACAATATTTCTTCATTGGAAAATCTTTGAGAAGTCTAAATACAGCGGCGAAACATTGAAAACAGTGAGTTTGCTTCTTCTTTCGTGTTCTATATAACGCGATTTACTTTGTGAACCAAACGGTTTCTTCTAGAATATGCTGTAAGTGTAAATATATGGCTGATAATCCACATATATGAGTGTTTACTACCGCGCTACACATAGCGAAATCGCTCTATCGAGCAAGTATTGAGCATGTGTTATCGTCAGGCTTATTGCGCGTGTGTATGATAAGGATAATTGATGAGCTACTGTGCATTCGTCTTGATAATCGCTCGAGGCCTTGCATGAGTGCACCAGCCCTCGAGCGCCGATAGGCGCGAGAGGGCGGGTGCACGAATGCAAGGCCGAATGCACTGTTTGCGAATCAATTATCTATCATACACTTCGCGACGCGTACCAGAACCTGCTCTAAAATGTTAAAATTGAGATTTAAAAACATCATTTCCAACGAAAATATTAGTTACATTTCCGTATGTTAGAAACACCGCTTATGATGTGTATCATAAGATACTGCTGAATACGCATGGAAGGGTTTCAATTAGTCTGTATACGATTTAGATTGTGAGCTGTCAAAACTGGGATCAATGACCGAGTGGAAAACATATCGACAAACTTGAATTGTAAGTTGGATATGCATGACCACGGATAAAACTGGTATTAAGCATGTTAAGTAGGGCTTACGGATGTAATCCATTAAGTATAGGTTTGTGTAAAAAACTACAAGTACTCATGCGCTTTTAGATCGAACTGTAGGAAAGTTAAAAACAACATTATCGATCAAGTGTGGCACAGTAAGAGACCTGTTGGGGAGAATACCATCGCCAACGTGACAGAGAAGTTGTGTGCTGACGCTGCCGAGTCAGGCTACTATACCGTACACAGTTTGAGGAGAAACCATCACAAGAATGTTTACAAGAATGCTTCCGAGGCGACGTACCATCCAGAGAAGATCATTAAAGAAGTTAGTGGTTATCGCAGTAACTCCGATCAGTATAAGGTTAATACAAGCACCAAACAGAAAGCCAATGTGTCCAATGTAATGTAATTCAAGGTGAGCATGAATGTAATCGTTTGATTGTTTGTTTGTTGGATTTTTTTTTTGATTTTTTTGTTTGTTTTTTTTGTTAGTATATTAATTAGTTTGTGTATTGGTTAGTTGATGGGTGCGGGGTTGTTGGTTTTTGTGGGGGGGGGGGGGGGGGGGGGGGTATTTAGAATGCTAGATTAATATACTGACACAATAATTTCACTGTGATAAATTTCTTACTATTAGCGTTGTGTTTAGTTAATACTTGAAAAAGGAAAAAGGTAAATTATTTTAGTTGACATTGCAAAGTTCAACTTTGTATATCATCAACGAACCGGTGTCATTTTTTATTCAAATTTAACGAAATATTCCACAATTGTCATAAGATATGGGGTTTAATAGCACAAATATTTCCATTTCAGGCTCGACAAAACGTTTGAAAACCGCATCAGCAACACAATCTACAGCATAGTTCCGTGTCATCGGCATCAGCAAGACCTAAAATTCAGGAACCAAAGTCACATCAATGACCATTACCAACATACAAGAGAATCCAAGAGCAGCTTAGCCACAACCACAGAACGTTGTTATTCCGCAGGAGCAAGGAGGGCAAGTACCTCTTCAGCAGAAGTACACTTTCCACAATTTCACCGTTCATATAACTAAAAAGTAATAATACTGATAAAGTAGATCCATAATTAAATGCACACGCACACCATTTTAATAAAGAAACTTGATTATGACTGTGTATTAAATATAGCCACATTTAACATTGCTGCATACTACTATAATGTTAGTGTCGGATGGAAATCAGTATAGTCTGTAACTGTTTATGTGTAATGTAAGGAATGTAATTTGAATATGCAGGGTGTATAAAAAAAATAGGACTCTCTTTCAGCAAGGATTAATTTAATCCTTATTGAAACCACTGAACCATGACCAATTTGATTTCATTGTCAAGTACAACTTTAAAAGTTAAAATCCTGAAAAAGGGGGGAAATCCATCAATTACGGAAAATGTGACTAACTAGGCAAGTCAACCTAATTTGGTAGTATGTATCAATGGTAATTCACACAATAAAGTAGAGTAACGTGACAGGGAAGATTACATATTTAAATAGGCTAAAAGGGAAATTATTTGCATTCTTCTCATGCTGAATTTTTTTATCAAAATTGAAGTTGACTTTACAAATCCCACAAATATAAATGTCCTTCTCTGTCAATGATTGGTGGTATAAACAAACTACTGACATGATTGGTGCTTTCCTACCACAACTTTCCTACATGCTGAGGCTTTCTCATGAGACCAATAAGCAAAATTGAACATTGCACAGAAATATTCATGCATCAAATTAATGAATTATGTAGCTATTATGCCAGAATTAAGGGGACTACCAAACTAATATTTGCTATTGTGTATAGATAGATGATTTACAATATTTTTGAATGCAAAGTATTCAAATGTAAACCATGTCATTTTTTGGTTTGTATGTTTAACACTTTCCACCCGGCAGGCGGTCTGTAGACGACATTCCAAAAGTTCACAAAAAATTTCAAAAATGTCAAAATTATTGAATTTCATCACCATATATGGAATCACCATGAGAAATGTATTGAAATAAGAACAAACATGCCTAGTATTAGTCCTGTAATCCTTGAGATAGACCTTGAAAGTTGGGAAAGGTTTCTGAAAATGTTGTTTTGTACAAGGTAAAACAAATAGCCGCGTGAAAAGTGTTAAACCCCATTGTACAGACTAGTAAATGACAGGGTTTACGCAAATTATTCTAGTGGCCTTATTCTTCATTGGATTAATCTCAGATTTTCAGAAAATTTGCACCGACGGTGAGTTGGCATGGTCCAGTGGTTTTGAAAAAGTTTTTAAAAAAAAAGCCATGAAAAAGTCCTATTTTTTTTTGATACACCCTGTATTACTACATGATTTTGGATCGATAATTATTTGTCTAGCATTGTGCTTGCGGGATTGCTCCATACCATTTGCTTTGATGGTTTATAAAATACATGTTTGTTTCAAAATGTTATAGAATTTTAAGATGACGATAATTTAGGCACAGTTTGTGAATTAATAGAAAGATATGTCTTTCTCATGGTATAAGGCCAAATAATAAAAAAACTAGTTTCTCGTCCTATCTTTTGAAAATAAGGAGGATGGGGGCACTTTTGTAACAAAAAAATAAAAAAATGCAAAATCACCATGGTATTGCCTGATTGGTTGTGTAACTTGAGGAGGACAAGACCTTTGTAAAATCTTTTTATTTCATAGTTTTGGGGGATTGGTTAACACAAAACCTGCTTTAAAATGCTCATTGGATTTAAACGTAAATCTGTTGCCAAGATGTCAGCTGTTTAAATATTTTTGAAAACATTTATGGTAGAAATAACGAAAATAAAGATACATTACATAATTCCTGAAAAGGGATGCGCAGGGGACGATAAACTACTCTGTTTTTCACTCGCCTAACTAATGTATTTAAATAACATGGTTCGAGTTTGATGTACTATGTTTAAATCGTGTAAAATACAATTATACAGAACACAAAACATCGTATCATTGTCATTTATACGATTTTGTAAAAGGGATTGATAATCTGTCATTCCATTGAGGTGTTAGATGCCATGATCATTCAGAGTGTAATTTAATCGTATAAGTTAACCGATTAAAATGCAATTGAACGACTACCTGTAAACTACTACTTGACAACTTGACAACAGTAAACTGGTGCGTTAATCCGTAGTATTCATCAATCTTAACCTGTTAACTCCTTAACTATATGAATCGTTGTTTCTATTTCCACAGCTTTATTGGTCATATCAATGTCCATTGTTTGTTAACGTCGATATCTACGAAAGCACTACCGGAAGTCTCAATCGTGCAATGTCAACATAATCGGTTGCCCCTCGCAACGTGCATTATATGACAATACTTTTAGATAATGCATGGGTCAACATTAGAAAGTGTAGCGATTATGTTGACCTTGCACGATTGAGACTTCCGGCAGTGAATTCGTAGATATAATCGACGTTATCAACAATGGATAATGAACAATGGAATGAGCTCTAGAAGTCAGTGTATGTCAGGATAACCATGGATAACGCTGTTCACAGGGATAACGGAATTCACCCTAAAATGTCCATTATCAATAAAATAAGAGAACAACTTCACAATATGCCATGCAGTGTGCATGTAATTTAATACAATAGTTAATGTAATGATACATACCCCTTTTAAACGAAAATGCAAGCTATATAAAACATTTAAAGTAAAAATTAAATGTTTGACCACTGTTTGACGGTCAATATTGGGAAATTCAGCCCAAATGTATGGTTTAAAATATTTTTTAGTATTAAAATTGATAAAACAAATAAAGTGTATGCAACAGCTACATGATTTATGTCAATTTCAATTGTTTTATCTTTGTTTCAATCCCATAACTATCATACACGTGAACGGCGTTATCCAAGAATAATACCATTAAAATTAGCATATAAAGTTATCTTTATATAATGACATACAATTTCAATGTTCGGCTTAAAGAAAATAACAATTGATACATTACAGAAGGGAATATTCTTCTAGAGTAAAATTGACAAAACAAGTTTTGGAAAAAGGTACAAAATTGAAAGCACATAGTTGTCAAAAGCGTTGATTCATAGCAAGAGATTTGTTGAGGCTAGAAAATGAAATTCATTCTTCCGTCGCATAGCTTGTAAAATATTATTATGGGGAGACCTCTCAACGACAAAAAAAACAATATTTTAATATCATATTCGGACTTAGTTAGGGATGTAATGACACTGCCAATGCAATGTGACACTAGATAACGCCGTTCACCGAGTAAAAAAACATATAAAACACCTGAATTACATGGTTTCGTGCGTAAAAATGTGAGCAGTTGAGTTCGCAAACATTATTGTTCTAGTAAATTTAGCATATTGGGTCATCAAAAATAATCAAAGTAAGCAGATTTGATACAATTTATTTTCTTAATTTTCGAAAGCTGAAATGGTCCCAGTTTTGTGGAATGGCCCATATAGTAAAGTCGTGCTCAACAAAAGAAAGTCATACACTTTGTTTATGTCCTATAGAGTGACTTCCAATTATCGTTTGACCAATCAGAGTAGATATAGACATTTTGATAAATCTTTTTGGCACAGTTTACAACCACATGTGCCACAAAACAACAAAGATAAGCCATGATTAGCATCAGTGGCGTGCGCAAAGGGGGGCCGGGGGGGCCGCGCCCCCCCCCCCCCCCCCCCCCCCCCACTATTGAGTCAGTCGGGGGAAACTTAGGCCAGTCGGGGGAATTGAGAAGGAGGCTATAGGTCAGTGGCATCATGGAATTATGATAGTCAAAAACACAGATGAAAATTTTTCGCGCGCTACGCGCGCATATGTCTTCCCAAAATGCAATATTCTTTGGTACAAGCTTGTTTAAAGCTAAAATGTAGCTCAATCGTGCAAAAGAAAGGTAAATTCGAACATTTTCGCGCGCTACGCGCACAATTCTTTACTCATAAAATCAAGTAATCGAGTAATCAAAGAGTGAGATTGGATGACTAGACCACACCCATTAGAGCTTCGCGGCAGCTACGCCTGCACTTCACGGTATCTCTATTTTTATATAGTCGGGGGAATTTCATTGATGGCCAGGTGCCCTGCCCCCCCCCCCCCCCCCCCACTCAAAATATCCTGCGCACGCCACTGATTAGCACCAGTTAATGAAAATCCTTGACGTTTCCAAATTCGCATATTCAATACACTATAACGTATGTGGGAGAAAAGACCGAAGGTTATGCATATATCAGTTGCATGACGCACTATACGACCCTCGGGAGAAGAGCGTCATGGGTGCATCAGTTACCATCATCATCATCATGCGTACAACAAAATAACTGCTCACAAAAAGTATCGAAACACTTAGAAATGATCCAATCGGCTCGAAAGGGCATGCATTATTCGAAGCAAAGAACCAAGTGCATAATTTTGTTCTGCGTATTTTTGACACCTCGATCGTTGAGATACGATGTTGCGGAGCGGAGTTATTGTCATTTCGATGATCGTGGGTCCAGTTTCAAAAGTGACACTCACCACGGGCAAATTATCCTAGAAAATCAAGGATAGCGGTGGTAGGTTAGCCTGCTAATTGACCGCCAGAGCTCTGTAGAAACAGACCGCCGCCCGATTAGCCGTCTAACCGGAAATTGCTTTGTTTGTTTATTGCCAAGATATTTGTGTGTTGTTATATAATTAATCCGTGTCATTTCGAAATCAGCCGTTCCTCTACGCACACACCCTTACAAAGTGATTAGTCGTCTTTTACGTCGTCTGTAGAAACAGCCCAGTACTTCTACCACCGCCTTTTTAGCAGGCTAAGTTACCACCGGCAAAAGGCGGAGGCTCTGTAGAAACACACTCTATGACTTTCTTGTGTTAAACACATTTAGGGTCATGTAAGATCATATACAGGGTGTCCCAAATGTTTCGAAAACATCTTAACGATTTGTATCTCTCTTAAAATAAATCGCGGTACCAAATTGAAAGAAAAAGAAAAAATTGGAAGCGAAAACTAGTAGAATTAATTCGGGACCAAACATGACACTTTTTGGAGGCCTCTAAGATTTGACCATGACAAAATTGCCACAGAAACTAATTGTATTGCCAATAGTTCAGAAATCATCTCTAAATAATATATTGAAAATCGACAAAATTCGAAATTTACATATCAAATATATGTACTTTTAGCCATATATCTAACACATAACAGACGTATCTGCTATGTTGCAGGGGAATGGCATTTGGCTCTCATATCATTCATGTTTGACAAATATTCATTACATCCATACCATTAAACAACAATGTTGATGTGTCAATTTTCTAATATAGTGGAACCCAATAGTTAGCTTTAGAGAATGACATCAGAGCAAGCGACCATTGATGTTTAGCTGTGGTTCGATTCCTATTGTTCAGCTGGTCGCTAGTGGGCGCTGCATTCGATGTCCGTTATATTCTTGCGGTAGCACTTGGGGTATATCAGTTTGGGGACACCCTTGCACATTAGGAATCATCAAACCACTTTTTAAGATTAATGTTAGGGTTCGAAATCGCATTATACGCACCAAATGATCAGATTACTGTTTTCTGTTTTAAACATCTGTCAAATTCAAGATGGCTGAAGAAATTGTTTCAAAAACATGAATTACATAATGGACGCGTATAACATTGTATTGACTAAGTGGTCTTATAATAGCGCAAAATATGATTTTAAACTGCAGAGAGATATTTGAGACATTCATGAATATTTCACAAGAATGCCGCCAACGATGTTAAAATGGTCTTGAAATGACCAGAAAATTACAACAATTTTGTTTCTTCTTCAAAATGGCGATTTAAAAAATTGTAAGGTGGCAACCCCCCCCCCCCCCCCCCCCCCCCCCCCTTTATGAGGACGAGGGTAAAATGGCAACAAGTTCCATGACATCAAAATTATCAACCAAAAGCGTAGCTATATAAAACTGTTAAATTATAGCAACGCTTAAAAATCACAGTGGGAAAATGGTTTCCAAGTAAATGGCAAGTTTAAGGTGCAAAATACTTTTATTAGCATTTCTACATATTCTAATATTCTAACAATGATAAGATTGTTACCGAGACGAACGGAACTCCACCTGCGTCATGGTTTACTCTTACGAATGAAAGAAACAAACACAAGTGTCTACATATCTGACTACTTTGTAACTCACGACATTGGTACCAACAAATACCAAAACGATGAAATTCCTAATCTGTATACACCTAAAATATCAAATTGTACGAATGTTACAATCAACCTTATATTGAAGGAGCTAAAAATTAACATTCGTTGAAGAAATCACAAATTAACATGAATCACATGCATTACAGGTTAATTATAATACTATATTTATACGTACCGCCCTCTTTGGTAGAGAAGCGGTAAATATTAGCGGTAATAATAGCGGATGAGGGCCACATCTGGCACTGTGAGTGCAACACTATAGGGAAATTACAATTTTTTTTGGTGGCTATTTAATGAATGAATAAAGTATAATACTTCATCCATAAAAGTACACAATTCTTTGAAGAGTCATGTGGGATACAGGCTACCGGCTGGCGTAATTTGTGGATACACATAGATTTGCAATGAAAGACAGTGAGCAGGAGAACAGCGATGACATGCTAATTAAGAGAAACTTCGTACTTTCAGGCTAAATTTCTCAAAGAGAGTAGTTTTAATTACAAAAAAAAGTTGTGGTAGCTGATAAAATGTGCTTTAAGCTTTTCATTTATATCAAATCTGTGGTATTTACCAGCCTAACAATGTGTTAAACATGTACACCAAGGTATACCTTTTGAGTTGACCTTAGGCGTGAAAAGGTAGGTTGATGTACAGCTATGTACAGCTATGCACAGTCTCACGATTAACTATAGGGGCATGTACATTCCTATGCACTCCATGTATTTGTATTTGGCGCGCATATTTAGTCTTGGTACAGTGTAAAACCCGAGAAAAGTGCTTCCCGTAAGACATTCCGTTACCCCTATCGTGTTGGAGCATGCGATTGATATAGACATGTGGAGTATTGTCTCCTCGATAAGAATATCGCTGTTGGTAAATTAAAATCATGTGCTAGTTAGCTTTAATTAACCAAAATAAAGAACCAATACCTAAATTTAATGCAGTAATACTATTTTAGCAACACTACTCTATTGAATTTACGGCGAACTCACTAATGTGTGTCTTTGTGCTGCTATTAAATGGAGTTGCCACCTCCAGTTCGAATCCCATTGATCATGAATATTTTTAAGGAAACAAACGCGAGTTCCTTTTAGGAATATTTACAGGTATTGTTCTCAGGTATGCAGCTATCGCTCGTAAATCCGACGTCATTCGTCTTAGCATGATGTATTCAGCTATGTGTACTAAAGTGTGACACGGAGGGACTGGATTCTCTGACAAGGTTATTTTATTAAATAATTTTAGAAGCATAATCAAAGCTAGCTACGAGGGTCATTCAATAAGTTCTACCTCCTCACTCATAACATCGTTAATATGAATGTCAGCCTCATGACATTTGTCATATTTATAGCTTTGAACTATAGCTACACATTGATAGTAAATGATAATTGATACCTGTTTCACTTTTGTTATGATGCGATCATAGCCAGAGAGAGATTTTGGACAACGGACACGGACAATTACCCTAAAGATAAATACATGGTTTTTCGTTTTCTCTCCCTATTGTATGATTAGATATAACAGCCCGATCTAAATACTGACAATAGAAAACAATGAATGATTTCTGAATATAATACTGTATTATCATGTATAAATCAAATTGTAAGCAATATTAACCTTTGTAGGTTTTCAAAAAGTATACTATCAACTCGAATGTATTGCTACGCCTTTAGCATACTGGAATACTGCTATTAGGTCAAATTTTCGTTGTTACAAGTCAACCCACAGTGATGTCTCGAATGTGAAATCTTAACATGATAGTAACTTTACGAGTTTTCCTTATATGCAATAGGGCGGGGCGTAAATAGGGAAGGTATTTTGTTCAAATCGGCCATGGTCAAAATGTATTCCACTTGACCCCACATGAACAAATATGCACTTTAAACAAATTTCGGAGGGGGTCTTCAGTCCCCACCACTACCCTTTATCCCCTATAGGGGAATACATGGTCAAGTTGCCAAATTGGTGTAGCAAAATTAGGTTTCGACCTAGAACAAATTGATACATTTTTTTTCTTCAGCTTAATGCATTTCTATAAGGTACCCATAATGACATACTAAAAGTTTGAAAATATCAGAGTGTTAGAAATATGATAATTTGCATAAACTTAAAATGGCCGCTAATTTGAGCATTTTCATTGTTTTGGACTTATTTCTTATCTTAGATAGTTGTTATGGCACTTTAAATAGCTTCAGCATATATTTTATGAGTGTATAACGTCTCCATGGACATACATAGACATATCTGCCCTAATATGTGTATCTTAAATTGCATAAATAAAAAATGGCCGCCAAAATTCTCAAATTAGCGGCCATTTTAAGTTTATGCAAATTAGGCATATTTCTACCACTCTGATATTTTCGGACTTTTAGTATGTCATTATGGGGACCTTATAGAAATGCATTGTGCTGAAAAAATTATGTTTCAATTTGTTTTAGGTCGAAAAATAATTTTGCTACACCAATTTGGCAATTTTACTATGTATTCCCCTATAGGGGGATTAAGGGTAGTGGTGGGGTCTGAAGACCCCCTCCGATTTTTTTTTAAAGTGCATATTTAATCATGTGGGGTCAAGTGGAATACATTTTGACCATGGCCGATTTGAACAAAATACCTTCCCTATTTACGCCCCGCCCTAATATGCAACCTTTAGAATAGACAATCAGGTACTCAGTGATATAATATTATCTCTTCGAGAGACTTGAAATCCCTCCATTTGGTCCAGTATAATGAAGATCTCTTAGTTCTTATGAAAAGCAAATGTGACTTTTGCAGTGGTTCTCTATAGGGTAGGGTTTAGATTAATAGCTGTTCTGGGTCTAAACTGCTCACAAAAAGTATCGAAACACTTAGAAATGATCCGATATATAACGGCTCGAAAAGGTATGCATTAATCGAAGCAAATAACCAAGTGCATAATTTTGTTCTGCGTATTTTGACACCTCGATCGTTGAGATACGATGTTGCGGAGCGGAGTTATTGTCATTTCAATGATCGTGGGTCCAGTTTTAAAAGTGACACTCATCCCTATTGAAAATCACGAATCTGATCATTCTAAACAGTAATGCAAACCTCTTTCTATAGGATGATTGTCACTTTTGAAACTGTACCCACGACCATTGAAATGATAATAACTCCGCTCCGCAACAT
>CM069450.1:27622043-27675057 GCA_035610835.1 Ophiura sarsii | reverse complement strand
CGTACGAAAGATCGTTGTAATTTTTAATGATTATAACTTAGCCATATATTATTCTTTCAAAGCGCGTATAGTAGGCCTAGGTATTTACCAATCCTTGCGGGTATTTGAAAGAAGAAATATGTTTGTTTTTTGAAAGATCGCTTCAAGAATGAGTGATAGGGGTGTAATCAAAATCTGTCGTTTTTAGTCATGCCTTTTGCAAATGAATTCGCTATAAATTGTCGATCGTGTCCTAAATATCAAATCAAATCCGATTCTATTATAGAATTGCCTCTGCATCTGCATACGTTTAATATTATAGGCCTAATCGATGTAAACAGTCCTTATCGTAATCATCGTATGATTTATTATTTCGAGGCTATAAAAGGAACGTCTGGCTTTTTAAATATTATGATGACTTTTAATTAATTTAATCGTGTATATTATCTTGTAATTATCTATTGTATTTATCTTGTGAAGCGCTTGGAGATGCGTATCAAGCACTTGAATAAAGGCTGTGTATCTATATACTAATTTTCGGTCCCTCGCCTGATTAGATAGTTCAATAATAATTTTACACTCGCGTCCCTCTTCAACTGAAAAAGCGTGGTAATTGCGCCTCTAATACACGAGCTAATTAGATAGTTCAATACCCGTTTTTCCCCGTTTTCAGACATGCGCAGAAAGGATCACACGTGAAAATCGAAAATGTTGAATTTATTTTACTCGGGTAGCTACTGTTCGGACACAAATTGTGGTTTTCGGAGTGAGTGATGACATATGGTCTTCACCCAAAATATTTTCTTCAGGGATATAGCTACATTTCTGTATATGCGGCTGTTTGTTATTCTTAAAGATCGCATAGTAACAAGCATTTATACGTCCGACAAATAAAAATATTTCACGACATTTTCTAAATGTAAACAAAAACTCTTACACAGATCTTAAAGTGACACTTTCACATTAGTAACATAGATGAATGCGACGTTTGCTAACGATAAAGAAACTGGCAGTACCATGTCAACCGTTTCTATGTTGTGCTGCGCGACCGCGTTTACCATGGCGCACGCGGTTCGGCGCACACGTAATGACGCAGACAAAAAGTGTACGCGTTTGAAAAAGTGTACGCGTTTGTGGCGCAAACCGTGCACATTGTAACGGAGCAGAGTGAAAGCAGGCAGTCCGTACACTCTTAGAAAAAGGATGCTTCAGGCTTCAGGGGTTCTTGGCTGCCCCGTATGGAACCCTTTATATCACCTTAAAAGGTTCCAAAAAGAACCATTTTAAGGTTCAAAATAGGCAAATATGGGCAAACATTGGTCTTTCGAACCTCTAAAGGTTCTCTACAGAACCTTTGGGCCTTTAAAATCAAAGAACCTTTAAACCATTATACGGGACAGCCAAGAACCCCTCTGAAGCACCCTTTTTCTAATAGTGTACCCTAAAGCCACCTCCTCCGCACTTCCCTTACTTGATAATCTGGATATAAGGGCACATGGGGCATCTGGATAAACGGAACGTGTGGTACATTATCATGATTATTATAGAGTGTCTGGATTATTCAGGGCATCCGTGGTATCTGGATTACGGGGTTCACTATAAAACGAGTCTCAAATTACCTGGATATACTATGCGCAGGTGGGCCACCTGTGATAACTGGATTTTAAGGGTGTACACTCAGGTAGTATCTCGGGAGGCTTTATAGAACACAGCAAACATGATAAAGGGACTACATACTATACGTTAAGGCCCCACATGCCTATTGGAGGACTAATAATTTAATGTAAATAGGCCGAACAGAACCCGGATGGCACACATTGTGCTCAAGTACAAGCGTGAAATGGTACAAGTGATCTTGATGATAGACTCCGCCGACCATAAAACTAAACGACCGACTATAAAACTATAACGCTCAGAACGTAGGCCTACTGAATTACCTGGATACAGTATGTGCATATGAACAGTGGCGACACTTGCACGGGGAGACATTTAAAAGCTAATTTTAAGTAACTTTCAATTTTGACATTAAAATTCAACTTTTTATAATTATAATATAATTTGGGGTACAAAATAGGTAGAGACATGCGCTGACAGGAGTATAACTGGGGGTATTAAGAACACGTTGATGGAGTAGGCCTACTCGGATTAAGATCTTGGGTATCTGTATTATTTAAGAGCACATTGGGCAGGGCTCATGGTGTATTAAGGCCCGGTATTAAGGGCACCATGTTACTTACATTATATCAAGGGCACCTTAGTACCTGAATTATTTGAGGACATACTCTTGATTGATATTTATATAAACATTTATAACGCTTTGATATTACTGACCTCTGCCTATTGTGATATGACTTTTACTGTCCGCTATCTTCGCACCCGCGTTTAATTTACTTGACTATGATAAAGTAAGGGCACCTGGGTATCTCGAGATAACGGCACACTGCAGTGGGCCTACCTTGATTATGTGGTATCAAGTGCATTATTAAGGGCACCTGGGGTAACTGGATTAGGGGGTAGGGCTTAGGCCTATGGGGTCCCTGGATATAATGGGGCAACGGGTACCTGCATTTCAGATCTCATGGGAGGCCTACTGGAAACACAAACGTAGGCCTACCTAGATTAAGGCAATGTATAACCTGGATTATCAAAAGCACCTGCGATATTCGGATTATTTAGGGCCCCGTCTGGATTATGTGTATAGGACATGTTCTTGATTATTGTATCAAATTTTCTTACGCTTTGTTTACTTATTCCCCGTGAAATCTTCTAGCGGGTCCAGCGCGAAGCGCTGGTGCCCGCTAGTTATTATTATTACTAGGCGGTCACCCGGGGTTTGTCGGTTCTCGGGTTTGGGCGGTCAGCCCCGGGGTTTGTCGGTTCTCGAATTTGGTGGGTTGTAGTATGCATGCATAAAGCCCGATCGGACAAACTTTGAAAATTCGACCCTTAGACGACCTTTGACCCCGGACGACCCAAGAAAAGCAAAGCCGTTTCATTTTTTCCACGCTCGACTCGTATTCGGGCTTCCCGTCACCGAGTTTAAGCCCGATTGGACAAACTTTGAAAATTCGACCCCTAGACGACCTTTGACCCCGGAAGACCCGACAAACGCTAACCCGTTTTATTTTTGCCACGCTCGCCTCGCATCGAGCATTGTGATCACCGAGTTTAAGCACGATCCGACCAACTTCAAAAAGTTGACCCCTAGATGACCTTTGACCTCGTATGCTCTAGCGAATGCGAACTTGCTCTTGCGGGGACCGAACAAACAGATCACCGAGTTTCTCATCACCGAGTTTAAGCCCGATCGGACAAACTTTAAAAATTCGACCCCTAGATGACCTTTGACCCCGGACGACCCAAGAAAAGCAAAGGCGTTTTATTTTTTCCACGCTCGACTCGCATTCGGGCTTCCCGTCCCCGAGTTTAGGCCCGATCGGACAAACTTTGAAAATTCTACCCTTAGACGCCCTTTGACCCCGGACGACCCAAGAAAAGAAAAGCCGTTTTATTTTGTCCACGCTCGACTCGTATTCGGGCTTTCCGTCACCGAGTTTAAGCCCGATCGGACAAACTTTGAAAATGCGACCCCTAGACGACCTTTGACCCCGGAAGACCCGACAAACGCTAACCCGTTTTATTTTTGCCACGCTCGCCTCGCATCGACCGAGTTTAAGCCCGATCGGACAAACTTTAAAAATTCGACCCCTAGATGACCTTTGACCCCGGACGACCCAAGAAAAGCAAAGGCGTTTTATTTTTTCCACGCTCGACTCGCATTCGGGCTTCCCGATCGGACAAACTTTGAAAATTCGACCCTTAGACGACCTTTGACCCCGGACGACCCAAGAAAATCAAAGCCGTTTTATTTTTTCCACGCTCGACTCGTATCCGGGCTTCCCGTCACCGAGTTAATTAAGCCCGTTCGGACAAACTTTGAAAATTCGACCCCTAGACGACCTTTGACCCCGGGAGACCCGACAAACGCTAACCCGTTTTATTTTCGCCACGCTCGCCTCGCATCGAGTATTGCGATCACCGAGTTTAAGCACGATCCGACCAATTTCAACTTTTGTTTTATTATCATTTAAAAAAAAAAAAATCTTCATGGTGGTGATATATATTCTCCAAGAAAGCTGAGTGAGAGGAAGGGTATAATGTTACAAATATCCCGAGTAGCAAAATTGCATGTGATCTTTTCTATTTACAACATTTACTCCTTATAACAAATAACACAAAACGTTACAATTCTCATTTCCTTTTTCCGTTATACTTTACAAAAAGAGATTTGAGTTCAAATTATGGTTAACAATGAAAGTAATTCCTGTAATTTCCCGGACATTATTCCCAAGATCTTTGAAAACAGCTTGCGTGACAATGTCTATTTTTTCAAGGAATAGCACTTTTATGAAAATGTTTAATGACTACATGTACATGAAATTGCACTTTCACGAAATTGTGTAATGAGTGAATGAAATTGCTCTTTTATGAAACTATTCAACGGCATGATATGCCGCTTTTTGGAGGCGAGGCAACGGCCTTCGCCTCCTCTATGGGTAGGTTTTGACATATGGGAAAACGACATCTTACCTACGGTTTACATGCTACAATACATCCCTTATGTTTTACGTATGTCACACTACATAAAATAAAATCCTCTCTGTTGTAGCGCATTACTATCACCAATGAGTGCTACTGACCTTTTTCAACTAAACCTTGTTTAACTATGGTTTAACGTGTGCTTAAACAGGTTTTGTATGTATTGGGCTACCTTTTGGCATTGGCTGAGATATTTTAGGCGACATTTGTGATGTTGTCTGGCAACACTGCATATCTGATCAAATAAAAGTTGTTTACACCAGGGAGGTGTCTGTTTACACAGCTGCGGGCAATTCATGGACTGTATAGGACCAGCAATAATTACATCTTGATTGAGTGCCTAAGATAAAGTGCTTTAACAAAATCAACGTTTTTTTTATTGTTTTAGGTAAGTTTAAAGACAAAATATGAAAATAACGTGTCTTTACTCTTTATTGATATAGTTTCTCGTTTGAACGGTGGAAATCGGTTGGGGATTAATAAAGTTACCGAATTCCGATGTTAAAAGATATTGAATCAATTACATGCAAAGGGTATATTTTGCGACGTTATTTGTTCACGATGTTGTCCCAAGTAAATATTGTTGTACGAATTCACTGTGTATCAAATATTCATTGGACTGTATTCAAATATTCATTTGAATTTAAAAAGTGATGGCTTTTTTTGTTAATTAACAAACAAAAATGAAGTTATATGAACATCTGTAATATGTACTTATTGTTATTGTTAAAATAATGCTTAAGTATGTATAAACAATAACATTTTTATATACAGAACTAAATAGAAATACGCAAATTTATTGGTTGTAGACAATCTTTAACAAAGCCACTTCACTTGACGTTCCGAGTTACAGATTGAAACAATCAAATCAAAATCATATTTGTTAGACAACATTTCACCTGTTGTGCAACCAATCTGTTTTCAACCCTTAAAAACCATAAAAACACATATTTTCAAGTATAATGCTCATATACAGGGTGTCCCAAAAGTCTATGCACGACTTTGAAGCTTGGTATGTCACAAAATATAAGTCGTATTGAATATATGAATACATATTTAGAAAGAGGAGATGTGGGAAATAATTTTGATACCAAACATTGGAGTAACATCTGCTTGTAATGCCACCCTAGATGTAAAATATGTATTACTCCAAAAATGTAATTTTATACTTCGGAGGAATAAAGTTCATAAATCAATACCTATTGAGATTAACAAAAAGACGGGTAGAGTTGGTTACACGGAAAGTGATCCGTCAATTGTAATATTTAAAAGTTTACATTACAGTGATCCCACCATAATAACAAACTATATTACACATAGTTTTCGTTTCTATAGTGAAATCTAGTTTAAATGTTTTCCATTTATACAGAGACGTGTGCTAATGCAAAAACACAGACCTAAAAAATTGAATAACGTAACAGAAAAGTGAACACACATATCACACAGCGAATAGATCTCTTTGGACTTTTGACTACTGCATGTCTTATGATATCAATGTGACTTGTTGATCTACCAGTCTTTTTTCTACCACATCGAGACAAATCATGCACAGTTCCTGTGTTCAAAAATGTATCCACCAGGCTTAAGAATGGATATTCTTCCTGTTTCTGGTGCGCGTTTCACTTTAAAATGTTTTCTGAACTTTTGTTGAGTAAGTCGAATTGAATTTGTTTCAGCGTAGAATCATAAAATTTGTATTCGCTTATCTTATCTATCGCTGATGACCGCCTCTTTTCCTTTTTAAAGGAATTTTTATAAATCATATGGTTTAAAACTAAGGGATCGTGTTCATAAATACTTTGGTGGGCGGTTGGAAATTTTTGAGCCTCAGACATATATTTGTTCTTGATCCCCCAAACAGCGTTAATGTTTTTCTTTATCACCCCCCCCCCCCCCCCCCCCCCCCCCCCCCTGTGTGTCCAAGTAATCGAGCAATAGTAGATTTGACTGCGCGCGAAGCGTGAAAATATGAATTTGTTTTCGTGCGTGAATCGTGTGCACGAAGCGGCCAAACAATGTAGGACTTTTTTTATCTCCCTATCAAGTACCAATTTTGTTGTGATCCCCTTTTGCGGGATTTTTTTCTTCTGATCCCCCTCCATTTTTTCCAACCCCCCTCCCCCAAAGTATTTATGAACACTCCTTAATTCATAACCAACTTGCATTTTCCAAAAGTACATTCCATATCACTGTTTGTCTTGGGTACTTGGGCGGTCAATAGTTGGGCGGTCAATAGTTGGGCGGTCAAAAGTACTTTTTGAAAGACAAAAATGGCCTGCCTCGTACGATTTTGCCATAATGGCATGGAGGATCGAAGAACTGTAAGAACTTTTTCATGTTTAATTTGATCAAAATTGAACACACAAATATTTTCATGCGTTATATAAAACAAATATGGACAGCTCTTTATTCGTGAAATGGGGTGAGCTATAATTGCCCTCGGTGATATGGAGACCTAAGCCTACTATTTTCCCTCAGCCTTCGGGAAAATAGTTGGCTTACAGTCTCCAGATCACCTTGGGGCAATAGTTCACCTCATTTCCCTCATGAACAGTCCATATTATTTGTATACTATGAGGCTTATGTATAATAGTGACCATTATAACGGAGAGTGTATCAAAGGTGCAAGACCAGGTGTACGGTGTACCATTACCGCCAAAGAAGAAAAAAAATTAAAAATTAAAAAAAAATTAAATAAATTTAACAAAATTTGACAACAGTGAGAAAAAAAATGAGAACATTTGAGAAGAAAAAAAAGTATATGAAAAAAAATATATATATTGAAAAATATATATATATTTGAAGAAGAAGAAAAAAACGAAAAGAAAAAAAAATTGAAAAAAAAAAAAAAAATTGAAAAAAAAAAGAAATTACCAAAAAAAAAGAAGGTGTCTTCAGTGACCATTCACGGACAGTCATTCATGTCTCGCGTTTCAAGATAAATACTGTTGTCTCTAATAGATTTCACTCCAGTGAATAACTTCAGTCTTTGCAGACGACAATCAAACTGTTTTTGTCACGTAGGAGCTGCCCCCGGGGGTGCTTAGAGGATATGAGGTCACGGGGATGTGCCGCCAAATAGGGTCCCAGTTTTCAACCCTCTGGTAAATGAATGACCACTTTTCATATCAATTTTTGGTAAATGTACGGGTCTAAATTCTTGAAATGTTAGCAAAATATGTCAAATATGTAGGACAATTATGGGAACAGTAAATTGGTAAATGTTTGGGTCATTTTTCATTTTGCTGGCGGCACATCCTTACCAAAAGATATCTGAGTACCCCCTCCCCCTTCTTTCTCTCCCCCCCCCCCCCCCCCCCCCCCCCCCCCCCCCCCCCCCCCAGTGCAAAACAAAAGTATTTCAATGCATTTTGTAAGTTTTTGTTCATGAAATTTGATTGTAAATGTTCTGGCATCTGTACATTTCTTAACTTTTTTTCTGATAAATGAGGGCGCTACACCATTTGTCCAACTCCGGGGGCTCATTTCTCGGAATTTCAAGGTTATCATTTATAAATTGTGTGATTAAATGATCAAAGATATCAAGAATAATTAAAGGAAAAATGTCAAGTTAAAAATCCAGTCGCTTTATAAGCGATAAAATGGGCTTTTGTTACACCCCTATAACATGTAAACGCATAGGGAAAACCATTTAGTGGTGTGGAATCAATAGACGGGAAATCGTTCGTCAGTGGCTGCACTACAGGGGTGGCACGGAGGCCCAATCAGGACATTTGCACCCCCCCCCCCCCCCCCCCCCTCCACTTGTGACGTTAACTTATAATGTCATAATTACTTGACCTGAAAAGTCCAATTCAGAACAAATTAAACTAATTTCAAGCAATGTTTACAATGAAAGCCCAAATGTTCGCGCGCTTCACGCGCGCATATCATCTCCGAATTGGTGTGTCTTTCCCATTCCACCACTCGCCCCCGACTTTTGCTAGCCACCGTTCCCCCCCCCCCCCCCCCTCCCAATTGTTGGTGGTGCCGCTACTGAAAACCTTCAGACATCTTTTAACAGACACCTGTCCACAGTCCGTCATTGTAGAGATCCTCAGATTGACCGCCATTGATTGATCCTCAGATTGCCTCAGATTGCGTTATTCACCAAAACAGCAATAAATAGTTTAAAGTTTTGACAGAAAGGGTCAAAGGTCATTATAAACCAGATTGGTGACAATAATCTTATGGGTAACATGGGGTGTACACAGATTGACCTCTAATGACTCTACATGGCCTTTGACTCCTTTCTGTCAACACTTTAAACCAGTAATTGCTGTTTGGGAATAACGCAATCTGAGGATCAATCAATGGCTGTCAATCTGAGGATCTCTACAATGGCGGTCTGTGGCCAGGTAATAAAAAGTGGGAGAAATGTGTGACTTTGCACAGTGACTTTTTAAAGATGTCTGAAGGGTCACATATCAAAATTATTATCTTTCAATATATCGACGGTGTTATAAAGTCTATCGATAATTAGAATATAAAGGAAATAATTGTACTTCAATGCTCTCAATTTACCTCGAACAGAAATAAATTCAGTTGGGGTGCGATTTATATTACCAAAACTGAAATATTTATTTCAAAACTTGCGCATTTCCTTTTTATTAGAATTAACATCTGGAATTTAATCTGACCGTTAATTCAATTAGAATTGCGGTGCTGAATTGCGCAATATATCCTCCCTAATGAACGTGAATAGAAAATATGACATAAATATTGAAACTGCAAGTTAATTTGAAAAGTGTGCTATTCTATTGCCCTAAACGTATCGGAAACATTTCGGCGTGCCCCATTAGATACTCAGGGGGCAAGCATACACGTATGTTTAGGGAAACAACATGGCAAGGGGGCAGGGGATATCTTAACCCAGTAATGAGTAGTGCCAATCCAACTTTTTGAACACTTTTTGTGCCAGTTTTGACAGGAATGTCTTTCCTGATAAGAGTAGAAAAATCTCTGTAAAAAGTTTGAAAAATATCACATAATATTACATATTTGCATCTATGAGGTTTACGTTTTGCCGACCAGAAGAAGAAAAAAATTCCCAACCAAACACAATGACTTTCCAAAATGATCTTCGATAATTATTCATTCTGCCAAAAATATCTTCCCAACCAAAGCTCCTGTGCATGTAGCTTTGAAAAGTTACCTGTACAAACTAATTTTTGCATTCACAGAAAATTTCATTTATAAGTCAAAACAATTGGCAAAATCATGCTTTGTGACTTACATCTATTTCATCCCTCTCAAGTACAACATTATGACCATAATTGTACATGCACATTTATGTGCAGGTAAGTATTGAAATCTTACATGCACAGCCAAAAAGTTACCTGCATGTGTGCATGCATGCAGGTGTTATTTCTAACATTGGTCATATCATGTAAAATTTCACACTTTGGTCATTTAAAAATTATTAGCACCACTTGCCAACCCTTTTCTGTTGAAACAATTATTTTTTCCCAAAATTCATTTTTCTCTGCAATGCAATCTCTTAGCGCCCTTTAAATGATTACCACAAATTACAGAAGTGTTTGCATTCATGGTGGTTGAGTATGATCAATGGCAACCCCTTTTTATGACTGATAAAAATTGACAGCAAAATAAACTTGAATTCATGTTTTATAAGAAAATTTATTCACACTTTCAATAAAATACAAAATTGAATGCACATATCAATAAGTAATAGTAATCAATTGCTACAACTAGGTTAAAATGGATATAAAACATGTTCTCTAAAAGATGACAGAATTACATCTGTATATCAAAACTGTACAAATGTGTTGTTTAAAAAGGCACCATAAATGACTTGTAATACTGGTATTCTCTCTTTGCATTTGCGAGGAGAGCATCGAACTGGTATACCCGCATTGAATGGGACTATCCCATAACATTATTTAACTAGTTCGACTCTCTCTGCACAATATGACTTGTCATGCAGTGAGACATTGTGAAACGATGCAACACTTTCATTTAATCTGATTCTAGATTGAGGCTCTCCCCACAAATGGCGGAACCGTGCAAAGAGCGAATAGGCCTGGCATCTGTGGTTGGTAAAAAAACAATTACATTCTTATGTTGAGTATCAAAATGCTTACAAATCTAAATGATTTTATGGGAAGTTCTCTTTGTCAGGGGGAAAATATACAAAATAACCGTTACAATGAATTTAATGAGTAGTTGAAATTATTTTAAAATCATGAGATGTATTAAACTTTCAGTTACAGCAGCATACACAAAACATGTCACAAAAGTTACAATTAAAAGCCTGAATCACTCAAGTTCTAGAAATTAACAACAACTTATCAAACAAGTTTATGGTATTCAAAGGAAAGTGATCTATTTTCACATTTATAATTTGAGATCCACGATTGGTTTCTTGTTTGATTTTATCACAAGTTCATCTTTTTAACAATTATAATAACTTATTCCAAATGTGTGCATTCCCATGGTTTAAGCCCCTGAGAACTACCTGTCGATAGGTTGAAATTAAGGATGTGTCAAATACTGTGCCAATCAGAGAAATTGTTAGAAAAATTACAATTTTCAAAAGATTGGCATACAATATTTACAAGCAAAATTGTCATTGGTTGGTTATCGAGGTGATTATATCATGAAATTGACCAATGGTAATTCTTGTACGAAAGACTGGTAGTGCGCAGGGGTTTGTTTATAATACAAATATTTAATCATATAACAGATATATATACGTATTATAATCTTGTTATCAGAGATTCGGAAGAACAGAAGAACAATGCCGGGTGGATTTTTGTGGTAAGCCCAACAGGCATAAATTCCATTCTATAAATGGTTTATAAACAGTTTCATAATTTTACACAAAAAGAGATAAAAAATTGAAAAAAAATTGATTACATTCAAATAATTCCATAATTCAAGATGGATTGAGATTCCAATTGCAGTTTTCTTTTACAAATATCACATTTCATAAATTAGAATTAATGTATTACTAGAAATCAATAATTAATTATCTAAACTATCATCACATATTTATACACTCACACAATAGGACATACATTATCAACTCCTGGGACAAAGTTCATCCAATTATACAAATAGTTACATTGACCCCCCCACAGGTATGGAACCTGGTCATCATAAATGGTACCCAAAAAGGAATAAGGCACATGACCACATAGAGTCCGGTATAAGTGTATGGAACTCTGCCCCGATGATTGATAATATATTTGTCCTACTACTGAATACAACACTAATCAAGGTGGCATACAACTGTCACACATATAGAAAGACTATGGTTTACCCTTTATAATGATTGTTTAGAAGCATCATAATTATTTTGTATATTTTAAGTGTGAGGGTTCGCCCTTTTAAGTGAATAAAAGAAGGCGACCAAAAACATCCTGCTCTACCATACGGGCAAACAGGCTGCTCAGGTAAGGTTGGGTTGGTCAATCTGTGTGTGTTTTTTTTCACACATTTTTTTCAGCAATTTTCAGGTTGTTCTAAAAAAAATCCAAAATTGTAGAAGAACAATAATTAAAAATTTAAAAAAACCACCAAATGTGCAAACATTTACCAAAATTAACTTGTTTTGTTGAAAATTGAAAGAAGAAAAAATAGGTAATTGGGCCTGTAGAAAAGGGGTTATTTTCGCTGTCGCCTAAGCGTATTTTCTTAAAAAGAGTTCAGTGTTATCACACACACAGCCCTCATAACTTCAAAACATTGTTGGCACTTCATCATGAAATATGATTATAATTTAACACATTTACATAATACTGACCTGCAGTGGCATAGATTCATCATTTGGTTGTTCACAGTAAGGGGACATTGCTTTTTTTATATGGGTTAGGACGAAAAACACTGATCCATCCAAATTCAAAACTGCCCTTTCTCGCCCTCTCCGTTCCTCGAACTAACCTTCCCCTCTTTCGTGTCGCACCCCCAATCAAAATTCTAGAGAATTTGGAGGTTCACCAATCCAAGATCCAAGATTATATGAAAATTCAGGAAGTAGAGGTAACCTTAGTCAAATAATAATATCCAGGATACTTATATGTGCGAGAAGTGTTTAATTTGTTGTTTCCCCCATCAAAACTTAAATGATTGACTGTGAATGTAGCATCCTGATTTCCTGACAGGCATTAGGAACCGCACCCAGAGCCATCCCCCCCCCCCCCCCCCCCCCCCCCCCCCCCTTTACGGGCCTGGGGCCACCTGTACTGAGTAAGTAGAGTGCTAGAAAAATCTAGTTTCACAACATTCAAACCAATCAAGTAAATATAGCTACATCCTCTCTAACTTTGGTACAGGGCGTAACCAGGGGAAAGGCTTGCCCCCCCCCCCCCCCCTCACCCCAACCACCACCGATTCTTCCCTAAATGATATGAAAAACTATGTATATAATACAAAAAATAGTCGGTTATACCCCCCCCCCCCCCCCCCCTCCACACCACAATTGAAGACCCTAGTTACGCAACTGCTTTGGTATAAAAATAGATTTCACTTTCTTTTCTATCATGTTATTTATAGAAAAATAAGCCTCTTTCAATTTACATAGATGATTCAAAGTTTACAGGTGTGGGAGCACCATCTTGTAATTGTCCATTTTTGTTTTTCTGGCCCAGATCGGCCGGTTCCTTGTTGAAAATATCATCGTAACCAGGTGGATCATCAGCTTTTCCATTTTGCACGGGCATTCTAAAGACGCCGGTAGATTCCAGGTCGGAGAGCACTGGATAGCCGGCTTCCAGACGATGTCGGTTGAGAGCAGGTCCCCAGTCGGCAGCTGGAGTGATGCCGAACCTCAGGCGCTGATTGAAAGAGAAATGGTAGTGTTAAGGTTAATTAAACAGTCCCGATTGTGGATATAAATCAAATCAAATCGAGATAGGAAAACTTTGGAAAAACAGGTCACATGCAAGGCTTAAGATAAAAGCGGGCGCTGGGCGATTTTTACCCGTCAGTCCTCCTGCCATAGCACCCAGTAATGCTGAAAAATAAACAACAGAGCGCTGATATTTTTTACCAAACCAGCGCCCGTTGATGATTGGTAAGCTTGCCTAAGACATCGAATTTCGATTTGACAATACGATTTAATAAAAAGTTAGCTCCCGGTAGACTGAAAGTAGCTCCTGGTTCTCAATAAATCCCATGATCCGGGCACTATTTTTGAAAAAAGTAGCTCCCGGTAAAAAACTGTTATCTTGAGCCTTGGTCACATGGACTAGGTGCGTACGTAAGCTGCGTAATGTAGCGGTTGATTACATTTCATAGCATTGGTTGTCCCATAAGTGGTTAACTTATATTTACATACAAGTGTACACCCATGAGAAGTAAAACTAGTAGCGAGACTATTTTGTTTTGATCAACAATGGCGTCGATACCGGCAACTTCAAAATTTATCGAGCTGAAGGTTTTACCCAAAATCCCCTTTTTCTCAGTCTTGTTCAAACCTGCATCAATATTGTATTTCTCAGATCATTTTTCTTTACTTAAAATCAAATTTACCAATTATTGTCATCTCATTTTTTATACCATTCTATGAGGACATATTTGCGAGTGGGATCTCACCCTAGGGTACTTCACTGTGGTAATCAATTAAAAAAATATAAAACTCCCAAGTGAAAAAACTTACCTCCATAAAGGTTCCAGTGGCCTTGAAAATCAGGAAATAAACCATGTAACCAGGGACAGCAACAACGGCGGCCAGTACCATGAGCCATCCAAGTGCCTCGGCAGCGGGTGGATAGGTGTAGCCTTGATAGGTCAAGGGTCCGTATCCAATGCAGAAGAAGATAAAGATGCCGAGGAGAATGACCGGTGTTATGAACACCCAGCAAGACACCCAGTAGTAGTTCATCTTGGCTTTGAGGATGACGGACATGTCCTTGATGAATCGGAAGGCACCTGGTGTTAAGAGAATATATATGAGATGGACAAAGGTTAGTTTAGTGACAATGCGCATTGTAAATGTCAGTTCATCTTGGCTTTGAGAATGACGGATGTCTTTGATACATCAGAAGGCATCTGTCGTTAAGAGAATGCACGTGGAGGAGATGGACGAAGGTTTAGTGACAATGTGTCTTTGAGAATGACAGATGTGTCCTTGATAAATCGGAAGGCACCTGTTGTAACTGAAGATGGACGACAGTTAGTGACATTGTGTCCTGCGCCAATTGCAGGAAAAAGAGGGGGATTTGGGTATATCCTTGGTGTAAGACATTCATAAGTTAGACTTGTGTAAAAAATATACAATTACGGAATAAAGCTGTATAATCCTTTAATCCGTCAATAGAGGATTTTGTGCTAGGTTAATTCGTTGCTGTCTAATTACACCAAGGATAAACCAGGGATTTGTTCAACTCTTTCTCAGGAAATAATGGTCTTTAGAGGGATTTGTTGATATTTGAAGTGCAATTGTGTTTTTTGTAAATGCATAGATTGGGGACAAATTGTACAGATCGCTTTCCCCGAGAAATGAACATTGCTTCCAGCCCTGCCAATCAAGTGCTACATAAAAGTTGCCAGAGGAACCTACTATCAAATCAAGTATTACACATTTCCTTTTCAACATCTGTAATGAATTAACACAGCGGCATCATGCACCTAGATTAAGGAATAACAACATTTATAGTGTTTTGGCAAAATTTCAAAATTGCCATGTGTTTGCCATGTATATGGCCAGTTTTGGCAACATTTCAAAATTGTCATGATATGTATATGGCCAGTGTTGGCAAATTACAACACTTGCCACTGGCAAATGGCAAATTTTTCACACCGTGTGATGCCTATCATGATGTTTTGCATGCCAAATATAATTTATAAATTGTATTGTATCGGCTAGTCCAATCTATAACCCTTAGGCCGGTATAAGTTTAACTTACCATACACATAGGAAATGACAATACACTCCAGCATGGCAACCAACAGGAGAGAGAAACCAGCGGAATAGTTGTCCATTAATGTCAGTAAATAGATACCGCCCTGGAATAAGAGAAAGGAAAAGGCCAAATGGGTTATTTAAGATAGGATAAGGTGAAGAAAAAAAACAAGACATGTGTGGTCATTTGGAATAACACTCGGGACTCACGATACAAAGGTTTCCAGTTCTAGCCCGTTACGGCCAACATGTTTTTATCCATGAGCAAGAAACTTAGGAGATGTTAATAATCAAAAAATATCATATTTGAAAAATTGTGTGGATTTGTTTTATAAAACAGGAGTTTTCTCTCCCTTGACCGAATGAATAACTTAAATATAATCTTGGTCGAAAATTTCACATCCTTCAATAAGATCAGGAGCATGAGCAAATTTTATAGACCTTTTAAGGGAGCGGATCGCAAAGCGAGCCGACCACTTCTTCCATGGATTTGTGAAAATGGCGAAATTAGGGTATTTCAAGATATAGATGGAGGCAGCCATGTTTATTTGTAGTAGCCTATGTCACAATCGTAAAATAAATGTATAATGCTGCTAATCCTAAGAATAAATGTATAATGCTGCTTATTGTTTACAGTACCCACAGTATGTGACGGAGTCAAAGCTATATTTGTTGAGTGTGTTGATGTTTCAATACTCCTAACAGAGCGACATCAAATAGTTAATTTTTGAGGTAAAAAATCAATCAACCATTTAAAAACTAATCAGGAAACAGATATTAAATAAAATAATATAAGTCTGGGTTGATTTAATGATATTTCTATAATGGATAACGACGACCGCCGAGTGCCATTTTCAATAGTATAGGACTTCCTGGGCGAACGTTTTAGACTATTAAATACAACATTTGGTACCTAGATTGTTATCATAGGGTATTTTACATTGTTGATGACCTGTCACGCCCCCCCCCCCAAAAAAAAAAAAAATCAATGCTATGGTTTCCCTATACTATTTTTAGACAGTGTTTTTGTGGATTTGTTCCCGTTATGGTATTATGGAAAATACATGGTATTTTGGTATAAAACATATAATTTAAATTACTTCCCATTCCAGAAAATGGTTACAAAACATGCCTCTTTCTCTTAGACCGCTCCATTCCATTTTAATGGAATTTTTATTTCCTCTTCAAATCGTAATAAATATGTATATAAGCTTCCTGGAATCATTCTATTAACAGTAACACAGCTGGCCAGGGTCATCGTAAATTTAAAATAAACATTGTCACACAAATTTTCAGAAATGTCAAGATTATTGAATTACATTCCATATTTGGAATCACCATAAGAAATGCATTAAAATAAGTGCAAACATGCCTAGTATTGGTTCAGTAATTCTTGAGATAAGCTTTGAACATTTTAAAAAGGTTTTGAAAAATCTTGTTTTGTATACATGATAATACTAATAGCCGTAGGGAAAGTGTTAAGAGAAAATTCCTGAAAGCCACTCCACCCCATTTTCAACCATAAGAATTATCCGTTCCCATTCATGCCATGCCTTAAAGGTATATTATGTGATCTTTCCAGGGAACGCCCTCAACATGGAAAAAAAAATTGAAAGCAGATTTTCTTGCAGATTTACATTTCCATTCATAAATCGTACATACATTCCAAGTTACAGGGCGATACGATTCTTAATTACTTCAAAATCATGGTTTTAGAGTGAAAATAATCTGTCTGGTTAACACGACAGTTTATATTTTCACTCTAAATTCACTCTAAAACCATGATTTTGAGGTAATTAAAAATCGTATCGCTCTGTAACTTGGAATGTATGTACGATTTATGATCAGAAATGTAAATCTGCAAGAAAATCTACTTTCTAAAAAAATCATGAATAGAGGGCGCACTCTGGAAAAGATCACATAATATGCCTTTAATTTCATTTTAAAAGATTTACAAGTTAGTAAACCTCATGGAGGCCAAATTTGCAGGGAAAAAATGAGTACGCCCATAAAGTCCTAAGAGGTGATGTTTGTATTATTCCTCGATCAATACAAAGGTATGCCATATTGTTGACACAACAAGTTTGCGGTACAAAGGACTGTTTGCACTATGTTAGCTTTAAGTTTAGACTTGGCTCAAGTCTGTCTGACCAATCTTTTTGTGTTTAACCCCCTGGGGTCTACCTGTCTATCTTACAGTGGTTCCGATTGGTTTATTACAATATGTACTCATATGAATAGCCAATTGAAATGCAGCTTGTAAAATGTTTCACTCCCATCTTTATCAGGGATACAATTATTCTAACAATGTCTCTCATTGGTGCAATAAATGATGTATCCATCTTTTTAACCAATCGGCCGGTAGTTCTCAGAGGGTTAACTTACATTGGTGGTCATCGGGAGCCCCAATAAGAATCCGAGGACGCAGGCGCCGATTGTGATGCGTAGTTTGTGCTGGTAGATATTAGGGAAGTACTCCTTGAGCTCATCGACACAGGCTGTGATTAGGGTCTCTAACATCACAAACTGTAAGAAAAATGGAAAAAGGGGAAAAATTTAATTGATGTACTATAATCAAGCCCACGTTTGTATGCAGTTCTTTAAATCGTCCAAAAGACAGTAAGTTTGAGCATGAATTATAAACTGAAATTTGTGTTTTAAAAAGTTGTGCCATGGCACTTTTTTGGCATATATACATGTATATATAATTAAAAATGATCAAAATGTGGTAAATAAATAATAAGACTAAGTCCGTAATGCATGTCTAAATATTAAATCCAGGTCACTATTGGTTCAACATTAGGTACTTAAGTAGAAATACAAACGAATGGTCACCTGGAGCTAATGTGGGCTATAAAGCCAAATAAAAGGTTAGGTATTGGTAGGTACAGTAAATATCAAATATGCACAGATTATACTGCTTGCCAAAAAAAAAATGGATTGCAGATATACAGTTTTCTATGTCCCTTTGTATTGATTGTATGGAGCATATTATTGTTGATATTCTGTAAATCAAATTTTCACAAAATTAGACCGTATGAACGGTCTCCTGTTTCCACCTGCTTTTTTTTAATCCCTGAATTGCACATCTTTAAATGATATGAGAACATACAAAAAACTACACTGAATTGCTTCACAGTAGTCCCAATTTTATTTGTGGAGTATAGTATATTAGTATTTTTAATGTAAAACAAACACACCTGCCCAAGTATTTACCTAACTACTTTTTACCATCATAAATTTCAGTTTATTAAAGTGAACAGAATTTTGGTATATTTAACTGTATTGGCGGTTGACTTTTTTTAGTTTAAATTCCTTCAAGATTAAGATATATGTGAGTTTGTGACCCAGCACAAGTAAATGAGGCACAATGAGGGATATATGAATATTGAGTTATTTACATATATCATGATAATATACATAAGTTAAGGGACATTTTAGTAACCAAGTTAATGTTATATCACATCCCTAACCAAAGTTATGGATTATTGAAAATCACTTTATATACCTCAAAACATCAAATACAAATTGCCAAGTTATGGACATTAAAAGTTTTGGTTTTGTTAACAAACAATGAAGTAAATGAAAATGAAATACCTCAATATGTAGTTTTTCTTTTCAAGGATAAGAGTATTTGGTTAGATAGAAGATGTATCAAACATCAGAAATATGACTTTTTATGAATTTGATTTATTATGACCGTGTCCCACATTTTTGCTCTTAAATCAAATTGCTACATTGTGCCTCATTTACTCATGTTGGGTCACATACATGCATCAAAGATCTGAAAGGGTTCACTGTCCTACAATTGGGTTAAATAGCATGTCTAAACATTTGAAACCATTTCCCGGTGGTTTTTAGATAGGATATGATGGTCGTGCATCTTTCCCTGTTTGCTTCCTTTTAATAATGCCAAATCCCTATGCACGCAATTGAGTGAGATCATATCCTTGTGGTTTTGATCTAGCATGAGATTGATGGTCTACCTTGGCTTTTGTTGGCGTCTTTTCATAGTTGTTGTTTCAGAAAATCATGTGGGTACTTTAAGAAACATGTTGGTAAATGAAGGCCATTTATGTGACAATAAACAAAAGTGTTGTGACAAACCTGATGTCACAGGTCAGGTTCAAGGCAGATGATGACTTGAGTCATACAAAACATGTTTCCAAAATAGGTAAAGTCACTGTTTAAGGCAAGTCACTTGAAACCATGTCCTTGTGGTAACTAATGCGGTTTGATCAAGGATGTGATTGATGGCATATCTATGTTCACCCTGAATGCTTCCTTTGTATCAACAAATATATAGGATTTAATAACGCACGATTGTGGTTTCGATCAAGGACAAGATGGTCTATGTTGGCGTCATTTGTTTCCTTTCACAGGTATTGTTTAAGGAAATGCTTAATGCTATATGTGTAATAATGTAATAAACAAACCATAACATAACTCACAAATCACGACTGGTCTTTCACATGTTTTCCCAGTCATGCCAATTCACTCAAATAGATCAGTCATATCATTTGTGGTTGCCTCAAGATAAGGCATTAAAAGAAAATTGTTATGTTGCCCTCTAGTGCCAAAAGTCTGGTAGGTCGGTCGATTTTCCTTCTTTTCCCCCCTTTTTTATGACAAATGTTACTGACAGACGGTGGTTCATGTTGTCAAGACAAAATTGGTAAATGCTGAATTGACTAATGTTTCTAGTGTGATAATAGTTTAAAACCAATTTATTCAAGATTATTCATTTCAAACAGAAAATAGTAATATTTTGACAATTTGGGTAACATTTAAATCTACAAAAAAAAGAGAGGAAAAGTAGACGCTAATTTTTTGCTCCCAAGTCACTACTTCACACACCAGTATGAAAAAGTCAACTCTCAACTTCGCTTCTAATTAATGAATGATCATGACAAATAAGACCAATTACTATAATCAAGTCAAGTATGACATTGGATTAGGATTAATCCACAATATTCTTTCTCTGAATAGTACAGTATTTTGATTTATTTGAAAAAATAGATATTGTTGATGCAGATTCATTGAGAGTCTGGGGTACATGGGCAAAGACCCCAGGGAGGAGATCGAGAGAGGGGGTATTTGTTTAGAGAAATATCTTACCTGACTGTCCAGACCAAGGGTGAACAACATGAAGAAGAAAAGAATTGACCACAAGGCGGATACAGGCATACGAGCAAGAGCCTCGGGGTAAGCTACGAAAGCAAGACCAGGACCTATAAGCAAATACGATATAAAGAAAAATGGATATTAAACAATGCGCACTACACAATATGTATTAGAAATCAACAGGCATTCACTGTGGTATCAGTTCTGATGGAAACATGACATATGGATCCCCAACCTTTTCTTTATGCTCTGAACAAATCGTAAATATATCCCACACAAATTGACCCATTTTTGAATACAATTTTACAATCAAAATTGAAACTATATTACCAAGATCTCAGAGTTCTTCCCAAAGGGGTTAACTTTATTTCCAAGATCTTCAGGGAAAACGGAGGAAGAAAAGTTTTACCTGTGTTTTATGAGCAATGTTACGGAGAGGTTAGGACAACAAAATGTAATACTTTGTCTCAGCGGCCTGTGCGCATTGCTTTTAAAATGGGATTTTGCATGTAGCGATAAGTGCGGCAGCCATTTTGTTCAATTTTTTTTTCTTTTCAATTTTTTTCTTTTTCAATTTTTTTCTTTTTCAATTTTTTTTTCTTTCAACTTTTTTTTCTGATTAGCAGCCATTTTGTTCAATTTTTTTTCTTTTCAATTTTTTTCTTTTTCAATTTTTTTCTTTTTCAATTTTTTTTTCTTTCAACTTTTTTTTTCTGATTAAAAAAAACCTTAGTCAGTTTCAGTGACACTCAGCAACCTTGTGACTGAGAACACACATTCAACTAACTTTGTGAAGTTAGGAGATAAAGAAAACACAATCATACAATGTGCATTGATCATATCTGATTACTTTTATTAAAAAGAAAAAAAGCAGAACTATTGACTATATATCATAATTTTTATAATAAATAAAAAAAATAGAGCGCATAGATCATAGCTTATTTTGGTTAAAAAAAAAATTGCATTGCACATAGCTTTTTAGCCATAAGGCATTATAACAGAATTAGCCGTGTATGGAATTTTCAGAGTACTTTAAAAAAAGAGTTACACAGCTTGATTCACTTCCTCAACTCATATTCCCATTCCAACCGCGGGTCAGGAAATAGGATCCCAGGTATGCTATTTATATAAGGTGAACAAATCTGAAATTCCATGAATTTTTTTTAAAAAAAGCAGACTATTGCGGAAAGTTGCGGAAATGTTGGCTAAATAAAGGAAAATGTAGGCAGAAATATCTACGTTTGAGAGTTAAATATATATCTTTATCTACAAAATATCATGCCTGGGATTCCCAATTTTCTTTATATGACAGGTCATCAGAAATGCCACTACACTCACCAGAATCTGCTACCTGGTCAATGGGAAGTCCTGAGTCGTGTGCCATGAATCCGATCACGGAGAAGATTACAAAACCAGCAAACACGCTGGTACCACAATTGATCATTGCAATGATGACGGCATCCCTGTATAGAATCACAAGGAAACAAAGCAGACCATTAATATCTAGATCATGACGGTGCGCCTCTATATGTTTGAATTTGAATTTAGTCCTGTGATTGGATAGAATTTTGCTCCAGAGCGCCAGAATTAGTTTTGATACTCATTTGATTAACTATCTAAGTAAAACCTGAGACGAATATATACCGGAAAACTAGCCCCAACTTTGATTCACAAAATTCATGTACAAGAATCTTTGCCAGAATCATATCATGGATTCTTATTCTTATTTCAAAATTCTAGCCCTGTACAATTATGCATAAATATGAGCCATAATTACTACGGAAATCAAGGTTTCTAAATAAACTATGGATGATGTCCATTTTTACTGATGGGTATTATCTTTGCACTGTTTTATCAGTTTTTAAATGAAGTAGCAAGTAACAGAACACTGAGAATCATAGGAAAATGATCGAGACTTACCTTTGGAAATTGTTGTGGAATTTATTGTAACTTGCGAGTGTCTGTAGACCACCCCATGCAGCTCCCAGCGAGTAAAAGATCTGTACTGCAGCATCTTTCCACACCTGTAAGATAAAAAGTATCAAGAAAGTTTTGAATTTTTACACTTTCCATGCGGCAGGCGTCTGCAGACGACATTCCAACATTTCACAAAATGTTTCAAAAATGTCAAAATTATTGAATTTCATTACCATATTTATTTGGAATCGCCATGAGAAATGAATTGAAATAAATACAAACATGCTTATGACGAAAAATAGAGTCTTAGGAACTGATTTTTCAAAAAAGTAGGTCTTGAGAACTGGCCTATAGTTCAATTTTGATTAACAAGAATGGAAATTTTCGATTTGGGGCTTTGGAACGCAAAATTTCTTGATTTTTGACTTTCAATAAAAGTGGGGTCTTAAGAACTGATGCAGGCTCAAAAGGGGGGTCACAAGAGCTAGCAGCAGAGGGTGAAAAAGGGGGGTCTTCAGCGCGGCACATACCTATACCCTTTTCCAATGTCAGTGCCCCCCCCCCCCCCGGGATTGGACAGCTTTTCAAGTTGGTTCAAAATCCAGTTGACACACATGTCAGCATGTTTAAACTAGTTTGGAAATCAGATTGTTTATAATGGAAATTGTACAGAAGTTTACTGAGATCAAGTGGAATTATTTTTAAGACTCTTTAACAACATAATGAACTGCATCATCAGAGGGTGTGTCACTTACGTTTGCATCTGCCAATTTGGCAAAGTTGGGTTTGATATAAAAGATGATCCCATCGATCGCACCAGGAAGAGTGACTCCGCGGAAAAAGAGAATAATGAGTACAATGTAGGGAAATGTTGCGGTGAAATACACAACCTGAGGATAGAAAAGTAAACATGAAGTTTGTTAAAAATGTGTATTCTTGATTAAATGTTAATTTCAAACTGTACTGTAGGGATGGTCGACAACATCATGTATTTTCAAGAGTCCTGACTGACAAGACCACAACTTGAATTCAGAACCTATACACGTATGATCACATATTCCTATTCAAAGGTGTACATGTATGTTCCGAGCACTATAGTGGGTTTTCTCCCATCAAAATACTTTGATATCAGAAGAAACCCCATATTTTTCTCATTACTTCTTACATTTTAGGCCCAAGATATGTTCCATTTAGAAATTATAGGCCAAAAGCAGTGAATTACTGTCAAAGGTGGTTAGCCACCTGGCCAGTTTACTAATCAATGGGCAAATTTCAGGTCACCTTGTGCTTCTAAAATAAAAACCCTTGGAGTTATGCAACTCAAACTTGGGAATACAACTATTTTAAGGATGATCACCCTTCATATAATAGAAAATATGAAGTTGAAAATAGGGCCAGAAATGGGAACACCTTTATTTAATATCAAAGCTTAATTGAGCTCAACATCAAACCATTTAATTTTTGCCCTAATCATTGTCCCGCGTTTCCTCCATTCTGTGCTCCCTTTTCTTCGAGGAATCTACACTCCCTTCTTCCCTTCCCTGTTCATTGTCTTCCTAAACTTATCAGTTTCAATGAACAAAACCCTATTGTTTCCCAAATCACTTTACAGTCTCTCACTCTTTTTATTGAGTTTTAGTTTTGTTGCAATTGACAGTCTCTTTATTGAGATTTAGTTTTGTTGCGATTGACAGAATCGACATCCTGGTTTTTCTATAAAGAATGTTATGCTTATTGAAGGAAACACCCATAATTGACACCTTTTCAACAATTTCTTGACTTTTTTAAATTATGGCTAATGATATTTTTTTATGATGCTATTTTTGTTGTTGCCAGACTCACCTTTCCGGATGATTTGACTCCTTTGATGATGCAGAAGAACACTATTATCCAAGCCAGTAGAAGACATAGACATAACTGCCATCTTATCGGTCCCATGTCATGCATACCTTCGCTACGTCCTAGTACATAGTTGCTATTGGAGAGACAGAAGCAAACGTAGCTTTTATTAACATCTATAGCATAAGTTATATTATATGTAATAAAAAAATACAGGTAAGATACCCTCTAACATATACCTCAACTTTTCTAAAGTTGAGGAAGTTTGTTGTTTCCGTCTTGAGGATGATAAATGGTAATATTTTGTTCTCTTTTTTCATCACTTACTTCACACTATTTATAACAGCAATGAAATGGGAAATAGGTAGTTAGTATTCTACTATTCTTGTCACCATGGAAGCCTTAAATACAAAGCGTAATTTGACAACAGTAGGGGTGGTCTCCTTTTGTAAATTTTCAGCTTTGACCTGTTTCTATCCATAATTTCCCGAGTGTCCAGGGTTACCATCAGAATAGATCTCATACTATGATCAGTTCCAAATTGGCAAAGTTTCATTACAGCAGGGATTGAACACAGAATGATGCGGGCACACATGAAGGCAACAAGTGCACTGTGTATCAAGTGTGACGCGTGCGTCCGGCCAAAACTGTGTGCATGTAAGTACAATCGTGTGCATATGCTTGGATTACTTTTGCGCACAAATAAAACCGAATATTTCTCTCAAATTTGGAACTATAATACACATGCACCTGCTGATAGATTTTCCGAATCAACTTAATGAAAAAACTTACTCCCAAAACTCCAGAGATGGTCTTGTTGCATTAGGAGATAGCGTGCCATTCATGGTGCTATTCGCCGTGTTGATGACGCAGTTCTCCGTGTTCCAGTAATTATCACATCCGCTCCAGGGCATTACTTTATTAAAGGATGCGAAGAAATAGAATAACGTGTACGCTATCACCATGTTGTAGTAGATGCACACAATGCCGGTGATGATACACATAGCAAAACCAATACCTGAGATGGGGAAAGACAGAAGTTTTCTTAACACAGGGTTCTAAGTGAATAACATTTCAAAATATACAGATTTATCAATGAATGAAGCTAGTTAGATTTGGGAATAAAATTAATGTATCGTGCAGAAAAAACACTAAACTAACACAAACTTCAGATTTTTTGTAACCGGCCAGTTGGGCAGTAAACTCACAAGAATACCTGCCCGACATAAATTCCAAAGCCAATATAACTCACTTACACTACGAGTTAGAAAGAATTAACCCGCCAGTTGGTCGGGTACTTTTGCATCCTTACCCGCCCGACGCAAAAGTTACCCGCTATATGGGAGGGCGCTATTTCCAGGTCGGAATACATTATGATTTTTGCAGACTTCCACGTACCTCTTATGTTTTACAATTTGGACGATTAAAAAAAAACTTCAGGAAAACTTAACAGAATGAGAAATCATGAATATATATCTGCTGCAAAAATGTGACTAACATTTTAACAATTTGTGAACAAAATATTAAAACCTTACCTTTGAATAATGGTGTAATTGCCCATACCCATAATATATTAGGGGTATTGGTTGAATTGGTTGGTACGCAGTGGGTAATATATTAGGGGTCAAAACATTTTTATCTGCTGTAAAAATGTGACTAACATTTTAACAATTTGTGAATGAAATATTGAAACCTTACCTTTGAATAACGGTGTAATTGCCCATACCCCAATGGCCCCTTTACTCGCAAATTGTCCAAACCCCATCTCCAGACAAAAGAGAGGAAGACCAGCCAACAGTAACATGAGTACATAGGGTATCAAGAAAGCACCTGGATTGATAAAAAGGTAGAAAACAAACACAAATTAATTAGGAGGTGTTTACAATGTACTTATTTAAATACCGTGTGTGCTTTTTATATTTGAACTACTTAATACAATCCTAAATCTTCAATGTTGTTTCTTTATGGGGTATATACGTACATGTAGACAAATGTGACCAATCTAGGGATGGTTAGAATAAATTCAATACTTTTTAGGGAGGGGGGCATCCATCATCCGCACCACAGACTATATGAAAGGAGGTATTCATCCTGTTTTACGTCAGCATATGGCAACTATTTGCAGGGGTGTAACTAGAGAGGGGAGGGGCATCCCCCTGCCAGAAGGCTTGCCCCCCCCCCCCCCCCATGATGCCCCCAAATAAAATGACTAACTATATGTATTATTAATCACTATTTAAAATACAAAAAATAGTTGGTTATGCCTCCTTGATCACAGACCTGTCCCCAGCCCATTCATACATGTCCCCCAAAATTGAAGACCCTGATTTACGCTACTGATTATTTGTAAGTTACATGTATGGATGAAAAAACAAAAAATAATAATACAATAGATTTACTATTCAAAAGGCTAACTGAAGGGTACAAATAACTGGGTTTTTATTTGGCCTAAGTTATTATTTATATTTACTTGCGAACATAAGTGAAACGTAAACAACTTAGTGCTCACACTACAGTAACACATTTTTTTCACTCATAATTGGTGGCAGTGGTGGGATCAGGGACTAGTACAACAAATCATACTTTAGTGATATTTGTCATCCGTTGGTATTATTCATCATAGGGTATTTTGCATGTTTCACTATCTGTCCCCATAGGGAAAAAACAACAACACACCAACGTATGGGTTTCCTGTACTAATCAGGGACCATCTCTTTGAAAATGCTGAATTGGTTGGTTGGTCTATTATGAAAGGTAATCATCCTGTTTTACAGCGGCATATGGCAACTATTTGCAGGGGCGTATTATTGTATTATAGTGGGTAGTATATTCAATAACTTCATGAACATTGATACAATTGCTAATGTCATGCTTATTGCCTTGTTCAAGGGGCATGAACAGATATGTTGGAGGATGCGCCCACAATTATGATTTGTATATTTTTACAATTGTATTACATGTATGAACTTACACCTATAAGTATTAAGAAAAATCAGCCCTCTTTGTACAACAAAACGTTGATTCCAAAATGCTGGTAGAGCCATAATCAATCAGCATTTTACCGTAGACAGTGTCCCCTTGCAGCACGTGTGATAAATAATGCGAACCATATTTACATATAGGGCGTTTTTAAAAAAGGTTCAATAAATAGCGATGGTATTGTTTTAATTAAGTTTTGCTGTGTTTTTTGTGAGTAGAAACAACAATAATGGTAATTTTTAATGTTCATCATGAATTCTGAAGTTAATCAATTTTTTAAAAAATCTTCAACACTACTTCGTGTCCTTTTAATGGAATATATATGTTTCACAGCTTATTCTGTATGCATACATTGCGCATGTGCGGGGCACAGAACACGACATTGCCATACAATTTATATACATGAAAACAAGAATTATAGTGTCAACCCATTTTATCCGATCACAATTGGTGGCCGTGGTGGGATTGCCTTATGCTATAGTGTGGTAGAGGTATAGTATATTTTTTATTTCCTATGCTGAAAATGGGGGCAGTAGTGGTCCATTGATACAAATGAGATGTATAAAAGTTAGCATACATAATGACACGCCTAGTACAGAAATCCCATACGTTGGTGTTTATTTATTTTTTCTCCCACCAAGGACGGGACAGATAGTGAAACATATGAACATACCTTATGATGAATAATACCAACTGATGACAAATTATACTAAGTATGACTTGTTGTACTAATGACACGCCCCTAAATTAAAACATACAGTAAGGCGACAAAAAAAGAAACCCATTTGTACGGGAAAACGGACAGTCTCAGGTCAGGTCGGTCAGCCCAGCCGGGCTTTTTTCTTTTTCATATTTTCCCTTGAAAATGACCGTAATATTCCTGAAAAATCTGTACATTTTTCCCCCAAGTTTTCTAAAATAAATGGGTCGGTTGAGCCCATACAACAGGGTTCCTTTATTTGTCGCCAAACTATCTACTCTAACTCTTCTTCTTCTTGAATACTTCGCAACATTCCTAGTGGAATAACACGAGAAGGGGGCTTGAACACACAGGACGTGTTAACTGTGCAACCCCTGCCCTGTGACCTAGGCCTGATGTATGTACAGCCACAGACCGGGATGATCCCCTACTCTTTCCGAAGGAGTCTGTGACCTTTTAACATGCTCGGATTTTGCTCTTCCGATACACGAGACCACCATTTCTATGCGACTTCTGAACCACGAGGCAATTGAAACTAAGTACCTTGCCCAAGGATACAAACATGTTGGCCGTAGTGGGGCTCGAACTCACAACCTTTGTATCGTGAGACCTGCGATAGACCACACACGCTCTTATGCTAGTGACACCAAACTAAAGTAAAAGTATATTATGATATGAATTATGATTATGACTGATCTTACCTCCACCATTCTTGTAGCACAAATACGGAAATCTCCATACATTTCCTAACCCCACGGCGAATCCCACTGACGACAAGATGAAGTCAAATTTACTCCCCCAGTTCCCCCTCTCCATGTTTTCGTCCCCTTCAACGCCGGCTCCGGCAACCTCCAATTCTTTTGGCGATTTTGGCGATGTCGGGGTCTGTAGCGACGCCGGTGGTGGCACTTTGGTTTGGTGGCCATTTTTTAGTCCAGGTCCCGAGTCCACCTGTAAAATTGGCATGTATTGGTTTACATGATTGCAGCTAGACGGATTGCATTGATCATTGCACGTGTGAATAGTTAAAGGCGCTGGAAGAGGCGCATATTTCTTTCCTCCGGTCGCCATAATAATTTACTTAAATATATATACAGTAGCACAATAGGTATTATTTCAGTTCAGATTTAGTAAGCACATATATACTATAGATTGAAGCTTGGCCGGTTTTGGCAAAGACCACAACAACAACACACTTGTTTTACAGAGACTAGTATCAAGGACCGGTGTGAACTACTCTACAACATGGCTTACTATGATCTTGAAAACACAAACACTCACCTATTTATTTAGTAAACCCACAGCTATTTTAATCACGCATGTCCGCATTGTTTTCCTAGAAAACTATCCAAACATTTCTATAGAAAGGCCAACAGGTCATGACGTCAAATAATGGCTTGGTATATGTATACACCCAATAAAATCACTTCTATGTCATTAACGCGCCCAATTTGGGCGTAAACATCGGGTATTTTGGCGCGAAACCACAAGAAACCAGGGCAGTGATTGGTTGGAAAGTTTTGGGATCGATATTAGGTGGTTTATTACGCAGAGTCAGATGATAAAGCCCAATATTGACTCGGAAGTGGTTTATAGTGGAAAGAGATCTTGAAGATAAATACAGTTTAGATTGATTACTCATAATCATAATTTGTGACGTCTGCATAATAGATTTCCTTTGAAGGTCACGACTTGTAAATAGGTACGCGCTGTTTTCTCGTGGTTTTCTGTAATCATGATGGTACTGATAGCTTATAATTATTATTATTATGCCTGATTGTGTATAATTATTAATTTGTGATTGATGTGTGGGCGGGCCTAAATAGTAACATCTGGTCATCGATCAGTCTTGCTTTGGGGAGGGGTAGTAAATTATAGATTTATTCGACATCCGCTTTTCGTAGGTCAAGATTTCAAAGAAATGAGCTGGAATGGTGTCAGGAATTCAAACTTGAACTTGAGGGGGAATTTGATTCGTACTTGGAACTTGAAATGGGTCTGGGTATGGGTTTTGTTATTATTCAAATTGCCTATCAGGGCCGTCAGCAACTTTTGCCAAAGGGGGGTGCGTTTTCACGATTTTTTTACCGGAAAGGGGGGGTGCGTTTTCACGATTTTTTACCGTTATTATTCAAATTGCCTATGCTGTGTTTGTTTGTTGGGATATCTGTTTTGCTTTATTTCTTTATCGTTTAATTAGGTCTGAAAAGCGTAGGCCTATATGCCGGGATGCGCCTACTAATGACCCTGGATACCTTTTTTTTAAATTATAGTACTAGTAGTAGTTGTTTGTTTGTTATTTTATTTTGATATTTTGTTATTTTATTTTTTGATATTTTAATGTTATCTTTGTTTGTTTGTTGTTTTGTTGTTGTTTTGAACATATTTTGCTTTTGGCTTGCTTGTTTTCTTCTTTGTTAAAGGTGTATGTTCCGATCACTTTTTGGGGGCTAATGATTTTTTTTCTTCACATCATGATATTCTGATATCAGAAGAATCCCCATATTTTTCTCATTATGTCTGTAAAATCTATGAGGCCAGAAATGGTCCATTTATAAATTAGGCTAAAATGTGGTGAATTACTGCCAACGGTGGTTAATCAACAGCCAGTTTGTGTGCTACTCAATGGGCAACATTCTTGGGACCATGTGCTTCTAAAATTAGAATTAGAACCATTAGAGTTATGCAACTCAAATTTGGAGTGTGACAATTTTAAGGATGATTTTAAGTCAGACTTTTCAAAAAATAGAAAACATCAAGTTGAAAATCAGGCCAGAAATCAGAATGCATCCCCCTTTAATTTTGTTTTATAGGCCTACCGACTACACGCGTCTTTAATTTGTAAAATATATTTGCGTCTAACGTTTGTTTTGTAATTTCTATTTGGGGATTACATATTGGTGGTGTAACAGGTGTAGGCAGGTGAAAAGAGTGGAAATGTTCAAATAAACTTCAATAATAACAATAGCAAACCTTACCGTGTATATATCCAAATCGGATACGTCCATTCCTGTGTTGATAAAAGACATCTTGATAGATGCTTGATTGATGCTGATTGAATCAAAACTACGGTTTCACTGTAAAAAATATACACAAAAAATGGAAATATTATATAATTCTATGTCCTATCCGTTGTCATGTTCGTGGCAGCTTTTAGTAGTGCATGGACTTTCAGGCTGTAAATAAACAAATATACCCCCTATCAAACAAACAAGCAAACCAGTGGCGTAGCCAGAGGGGGCTGGGCGATGGGGGCAATCGCCCCCCCCCCCCCCCCCCCCCTCCCCCCAATATTGACGTCGTGTCGGTTGAGATTGGCACTGTCGGTTCATTTGACCAGAGGAATCATGGAAATTATGATGGTCAAATGTACACAGATGAAAAATGTTCGCGCGCTACGCGCGTATTTTACCCCAAAATGCAATATTCGGTATAGAACAAGCTTGTTTAGAGTCAAAATGTATCTCAATCGTGCCAAAAATAGTTGTAAAGTCAAAAAAAATCGCACGCTACTCCGGCGCGCGCACATCTTGACTCATAACAATCTTGTCGGTTCATTTTATTTCTCGCCCCCCCCCCCCCCCAATATCAATACCGGTACCTAGTTACGCCACTGAAGCAAATAGTAAATGATAGGCCTAGATTTAGTTTTTGATGATATCATGTGTTTGAAGTCAGAACTCAGAACGATTTCTTTTGGAATATATAGTGCTTGGATCTTCTAATTGGTATACAATATGGATTAAACTGTTTGACATTAAGTGACTTATTCATAATTAATTTGAAGATAGGAGTTGCGTGTATAAGTATCACAGTACAGTATGTGGTCAAAATCAAGTTCGAAAATGTATTCTGATATAGACAGGGTTTTTTAAATTATCATTGTAATGCATTATTTGTTGAAACAAACATAGTTGTTATGACCATATGTATGTATTTTGAGTACAAATGTAGTTACATTATATACAAAGAGAAATAAGTTATAAAACAACAATTTAAATTAAATGAATGGGTTGATAATATTCCACATAGATAACAAATGGTTTTGTAGTCATTCATCCAGTGTTTGTTACAAGTATATTATTTTTTTGTATAACAAATATTTATATTTGTATAAACAAATTGAATAAATTATCAGGGGAATGTCTGTGTTTGGTTGATTATCTTGTAAAAATATAAGTAGTTTTGTTTGGAAACATTATTTGCTACAAGGATACATGTATCATTCAATGTAATTGTAAACTGCTCAAACAAAATTGGAATATTTTTTCAAGCACAAGAATAGATTTTCAAATATCACAGGATATGTTCATTTAGTGTTTTATCCATGTAAAGCTGATGTGTTCATCTTTACCATGACACCAAATTTGAAGTAATCCCCTGCTCCAGTGCTCAGCTACTTGTGTGAGAACATGGGGAGGTCGCAATCTGAAAGTGCCAAAATAACACTTAAAGGTATATTATGTGATCTTTCCAGGGAACGTCCTCAACATTGAAAAAAAATAGAAAGCAGATTTTCTTGCAGATTTACATTTCTGATCATAAATCATGCATACATTCCAAGTTACAGGGCGATACGATTCTTAATTACTTCAAAATCATGGTTTTAGAGTGAAAATAAACTGTCGGGATTCCGACAGTTTATATTTTTCACTCTAAATTCACTCTAAAACCATGATTTTGAGGTAATTAGGAATCGTATCGCTCTGTAACTTGGAATGTATGTATGATTTATGATCGGAAATGTAAATCTGCAAGAAAATCTACTTTCTAAAAATAATCATGAATAGAGGGCGCTCTCTGGAAAAGATCACATAATATGCCTTTAATGAACATATCCCGAGATATTTGAAAATCTTGTGCTTGAAAAAATATTCCAAACTTTTTTAGAGCAGTTTAGAAAGATATTGATTAACTTTTTTAGTTTAACTTAAAATGTACAAAATACCTTTTGAAGAACTACAACCTTAGGCCTATACAATATAGGGTTACAGAACTATTTACAGAAATATTGTTGAAGAAGCCTATTAATATGATTGCATACACTACTCTCTAAATTCGAGAGATTAAAAATAATAATCTATGGAGCGATTACAATTTTTTTAAATCTATTTTGATTATTTATTGTCGTTGTCAATCCGAAATGGTTTACAAATCGACAAATTCGCGCGCATTTAAGTAATCGAAATATCCATTTGAAAGTATACAAAGTTTCAACCAATGAAAATACTTAAAATGTGTAGACTGATTTTTTTTAATCGAAATCTTTCTTTCGGTAAGCGACGCGACGGAGCATAGCGAAGCGACACAGATCATGGAGATGGCAGACACTTATCTACAATCAGATTTGATTAAAGACTATTTGGAAAACATGTCTCACAATGCCGGCGTCTAAATTAGGCAAAAATCATCTCACAACTAACATGAATAACACCATGGAAAGTCGATTCGTAGGATAGTATAGGTACATATCTAACCAAAAGAATTCAAGACGTCACTGCTTGATGGCAGGCAGTGATTGTTCATTCTGTATATTAGAAGCACATTATTTGTTTTTATGAAGTAATAAACACGATGTTTAAAGCCGTTATACAGGTTTTCTTGACCTCGTGTTTCCCGACTTACAAATTAGAATAACCAATCTAATACAAAATCTAAAAGAGATTTAAAGTTAATCCATAAGTGATTAGTTTTTAATCCAATTTGATTATAACGGATTTTTTTTATATAGTGCTGTCAAAGTGTGAGGTAATCTAAAAGAGATTTAAAGTTAATCCATAACTGATTAGTTTTTAATCCAATTTGATTATAATTGATGTAATCTTTTAAAAGATTTAAAAAAAGTAATCCAAGAAAAGATTACTTTTTAATCCTAATAGATTTGTCCTTCAGGACAATCCGAAATAGATTAAAAAGTTAATCTTTTAGATTTAAATTTTAATCTTTCAAATTTAGAGAGTATGCAATACATAATGCACATCGAGAGCTTATAAACAGGCTTCATTTTCATGATTTGTAAAAATGAGATTTTTGTATTAAACTTTCAGAAACAAACTCTTTCCAGTAACAGCTTATCTCCATAAAACAACTACTTTCAAAGTTATACATGCAGTATTTATACAAGGTTTCATTTCCAATTCTTCAGTATGTATACAAATATTCAATAGGCCTAGTCATTTATATCAAAATGGTCAAAATGGAGATAAGGGCCTTGTGTTTTTGAGCTCTTGACATATGCAAGTATGACTTACTTTTTCTCGCGAAGTGAGTTTGTTCTACATAGATAACCTGTACAGGTACAAGTTCAGCACGCTCGTTGCAGAGATCAACTTATTTTCTGACAAGGTCACATCATTGGATATATTGCATTTGGTTCTCTATAGGTATAGTGTTAAAATAAGGCCACCTAAACCGTCAAGTACCCTTGATTTCATTTGTTCACACTTTCACCCATACAAGTTAACAAACAACCTTGTCAACCAATCATAACAGCTGATTATAACTATTTCCAATTATCCATACACAACCTTTTCACAATTTTGCAGATATACTTATTTTAAGGAAACTGAAAGTGCATGTTTTGTTATGACACAATTCTCTTTAAATATACTCTTCCTTTATTCTGCCTGCATTCAAAATTAACCCCTCTATCGCTTAAAGCGAGGATTGTGTTTTTAACACTCTTCTTGTATGTATAAATAAGTATTTCTAAATCATGATAGGTCACCTTTGAGTGCACTGACTGTTAAAATGCGATATTCTTATTTTACAGATCATTTGAGATCAGACCGTGGTGGAGTGGACTCCGTGGGGGGGGGGGGGGGGGGGGAGGGGGGGAGGGGGAGGGGAGGGGGGAGGGGGGAGGGGGGAGGGGGGAGGGGGAGAGGGGGTTACTTAGTGAATATGAGGATGTATCGCCAAATAGGGTTCCATTTTCACCCTCTGGTATTAAACTGGATGACCCCTTTTCAAAGCCTATTTTGGTAAATGTATGATAATAATTATTTATAAAGCGAATCAAACAAGTGGGTCTAGTAAATCCTTAATGTTTGCAGTTTTTCGCCGAAATGTTAGCAAAATCTGTCAAATAGGCCTATAGAGAAAAATTATGGGTCCATTTTCCCCCGAAAATTGATAACTGTTTGGGTCAATTTTCATTTTGCTGGCGGCACATCCTACCAAAAATATCCGAGTACCCCCCCCCCCCCCCCTTGCCCGGTGTACTAGGCCTATTATTACAGACCCCCCCCCCCCCCCCCCCCCCCCCCCACAAAACGCTTCGAAATTTAGCTATAAAGCTGTAAAAGCCTTGTATTTTTTTGTTTTATTTATGTTTTATTCAGGATTAACCTTTGGATAAAAATGGGCGCAAGCAACTCTGTACTTAACATTTTCACGCCATTAATCCTCTATTAATATGGTTTTCGATCTAAAAAAGCCGAAACAGAATGCGCAATTTGTATGAAAAGATAACATACATTTATAACAATGGGTCCGTTATGTTGGTGGTTAAGGCCTATTGATCCGAGTCCAAATTGAATTAGCTCTAGGTCAAAACACCCGACTACTGCCGACTACAATATACATTTTCACAAATAGTATAATGGTGTATGCAAATAATAAATGCTAGAATGTAAGGTTACACGAATTCTTTTGAAGGTAATCTGTGATAGGAATGTACATGTACATGTATTTCAATGCCGCGTGTATTAAGCAGGTAGCCCGGCAGGTAGTCCCCTGCTGGATCACTGCCTGTACAGTAAAATACACCTAGCACATAAAGTCCCTGACCAGATGCTTTGAGGTTGGCTAATTCAAAATATATAATTGGTACCAAACATCTGAGATATACATTAAATGAGCAAATTTCTTCTCCGCAGTTTGATACCTCATTCAACAAAATCAAATTGATACTTTTAAAGTTATGGCGATTTCAATGACCGCGCATGCATAACAACAGCAAGTTGCTCTAGGATAGGAAATCATTGATTTGTGTGACAGTTATGACAGTAATCACACACAATTCAATGAATACCTAGTGCAACTTTGCTGTTGTTATGCGCGGTCATTGAAATCGCCATAACTTTAAAAGTATCCATTCGATTTTGTTGAATGAGGTATCAAACTGCGGAGAAGAAATTTGCTCATTTAATGTATAACTCAGATTTTTGGTACCGATCATATATTTTGAATTAGCCAACCTCAAAACACCTGGTCAGGGACTTTATGTGCTAGGTGTATGTTGGTAAACTTGGTAAATGGTCCACAACTTCCACTGGAGGGGGGGTCTGCCCACCCCCCCCCCCCCCCCCCCTAAAAAAAAGGAAAAGAAAAAAGGGAAAAGAAAAAAGAAAAAAGGGAAAAGAAAAAGAAAAAAAGGAAAGAAAAAAAGGATCGAAAATAGGGAAATAGTTAGGAAGAAGAGGGGAGAAACGGAAAAATAAAATAAATGTGGGGGGTGGCACGAAAAGGTGGGCGGGAAGGCATACGAGAGACATAAGAACGTTTGGAGTTATTGGACGTCGGTCGGGATACGCGTACGTTGACGAGAAATCTGATATTTTGGAGGTAGGCCTATATAGTAATAAATAGTATAACTATCGAGTATCGATGCTTTTTTAAACCTTAATTTTTTTCAACATACCAATCTTAAATAAAGAATGTAAGTTATATACATAATATTATCAGTATAATATGCATAACTTCTTTCTGGCATGCCTATAATAAGTAAAAAGCCAATATTGATTGAAAATAAAGTGATTGCTTTTCAATAAAATATCGGTCAAAAGTAGGCCTACACAACAAAATAATGGTTTCGAAAATTGGAGAAAACAAATCCAATTCTGGGGTACATCCCCTCAGACTCCCCTGACCGGGCTTTTAAACCATCTATACTTAAATCAAGAAAAATATCAGTAGGGGGATTAATATGTATGCTCAACTTCTTTCTTGCGTTGATAAAAAAACACATATTGATTTGGAAATGAAGAGGTGGCTTTCGATAACATTTTGGTCAACAGTAGGCCTATAATACACCATCCCGGGGAGGGTACTCGAATAGTGTAGAGGGTAGGGGTGTGCTGCTGGGCAGTCTGAAAACGGGGGCTTACCGAACTGACGGGCACCAAAACAGGGGCTAACCGAACTGAACAGTCGCCGAAATTGGGTCTTAGAGAACTGAATTCTTATACAAAATTGTGTCTTATAAACTAAATTTTAGGCAAAATTTTGTCTTATGAACTGAATTTAGGCAAAATTTTAGGCTACATCTCAAATTCATAAGATTTTCACACATTTTATGATTTTTGGTTGAATTTGGGGTCTAACTGCCAGTGGATGAAAAGGGGGTCTTACGGAGCGGCCGAAAGGCGTGAAAAGGGGGCCTGACAGCCGCACATGGCCAATATACGTAAGTATACATCAAATGAGTTCGAAAATTGAAATTTCCCCTCAAAAATATTGTTCAATCCCTTACGCGCGCATGTCCATGAATATCATTTTGCGCAACCCTCTTGGGGGTATTTGCCGGGGGAAGGGGTTGAGTAGCCTACTGAGAATAGGATTTGCTCACCCTTTTTTTGGGGGGGGGGGGGAGGCGAAGCCACCTAACTTACACATTTTGGTCTTTCTAGACATACGTGGGGGCCGCCATGTTTGTAGTCTTTGTAAATTACATGTACCTTGCAGTTTATTTCAACAGTCCTGCAGTCTGTGCTGGAGTCAAAGCTATTATATTTGTTTAGCCTTGATGATTCAATCAGAGAGATGTTATTAGACTCCCAACAGAGAGACATAATAGCTTATCTTGTTTGACTAAGGAGAAATCTCCCAATTGTTGTGGGGTTGTCTAATAAATCAGAAAATATTTGAATAAATGGTGAGTTGTGGCTGTCATATACCTAGATTGTATACATACACCATTTCCATGGTATTTTGTTTGGTATGCAACAGAAAATGGTTACAAAACATGCTTCTTTCTCTTGGATCGCCCCCATTCCATTTCACAATTCACGATACACAAAATATGATGGAAGGCACTATTAATTATGGCCTGACATGCCGAACTAAATATCAGGGGTAGCACTGGCTCAAAAATGTGAGGAGTCCCATTGAATTTTTCAGGACCCTTTAAGGACTGCAACAACTAAATTTAAGGGGTCCCCCAGAAATATAAGGGGTCCTGAAGTTTGAGCCTTTGAAAATGGTCAAAAAAACGATTTAGAGAAATTAGAGGTCACAAACTAACTTATGATTTGGTTAGGGGATAGGGGTTAACTATCTCGGGTGAACTGCAGGGTCGCAAGAAATTGCTAGTGAACGTGTAACTCATGCCGTGTCCATGTTAATCAGTAGAATATAATACTTATAGAATGTTTTTGAAATCGCTTGAAACTTGTGCGGAAGCAATTCGGAAGCGATTTAATGTGTTAAAAAACTTTTAAAAATACAGGATTTGCATTATATTTATCTTTTACGGGCATTAACAAATTTACAATGTAGGAGATTGACAATTTTCAGAATGTCTTAAGGTTTCCACGTCCATACATCGTCAGATTTAAGGGGTCCCTTCATTTTCGATTGGGACCCGTTAGTGAAGTTCAATATGTAAACTTACGCGTCCCACAAGAAAATGAGGGGTCCTAGGACGCGATGACGCGCAAGAACGCGACCCTGGCTAAATATGCTAAAGATCTTTGAACAGAATGCTGTATCAATCATCAATAATTTAATGATAGACTTGCAAGTTTATTTCGTAACAATGAAACACGTACCCCGTAAATTCTTAGTACAAGTAAAAAACATTGTGGCTAGCAAATACTATTGTAAACGCATCAATATAAATAATATTAATAATATAAGTCTTGAAAAATCGAAGAATTTTGGTACGTTTTAATAAATAAAATATTGAACTTACCTGCAATTGAGGCCACCCAAGGCTCCAGTTGTAATGTCAGATACCCCTTACTAAAGAGGAAAGTGAAACCGGATTATCCGCACAGTCCAGGATGTTTCGTTGAACTACCGGAAAATGGTGGTCTCCTCCTTACACAGAAGACTCGGCCCAGACTGATCTTGAATTTATTCCAGCATGTAATGGTAAGGATCGGGTGTTTTTTTAATCAAACAAGGATTTGTATGTTTTGACCGTACCATCCAATAACATGCCCCGAAAGAAACCAGGTTAAGTGTTTGAACAATTTTACATACAAAACGGTAACGTCATTTTATTGTATTTCTCCAATCAACGTAACAATAGGCATATCGTTTGCTCATACATTATTCCAACAGAGTGAGATTAAAATTAAAGGGATGTGACCCTGAGGTGGTGCCACTATAAAGAGTTTGTGTGTGTGGACTATTCCTTTATTACGACAAAACACCGGGACAAACCATAGTACAGCGTGTCCCAAAAAACTGGGTTCAAAAGTTTGCGAGCTTATAACTAAAAAATACTGCAAGTCACGACTTGCGAATCCCCCTGGCTGGGAGATCAACTAAATGAGGTCAGAGGTCATATATGGGTCATGTTCCCCGGTGTTCATGTTTCTTTTCTCCAAGTTTGAGGTCAATCGGGCAACTTTAATGATTTGACCTCTGGATGACCTTTGACCGCAGATGACCTCTAATTATTTGTTTACATGTTCCCACGGTGTTCATTGCACAATTTAACCCCTTGTTGACCGTTGACCTCGGATGACCTCTAATTTATTTTAGACATGTTCCCCCGGTGTTCATGTTTCTTGTCTCCAAATTTGACGCCAATCGGGCAACTTTTACGATTTGACCTCTGGATGACATTTGACCTCAGATGACCTCTAATTTATTTTAGACATGTTCACCCGGTGTTCATGTTTCTTGTCTCCAAGTTTGACGTCAATCGGGCAACTTTTACGATTTGACCTCTGGATGACCTTTGACCTCAGATGACCTTGGATGACCTCTAATTTATTTTAGACATGTTCACCCGGTGTTCATGTTTCTTTTCTCCAAGTTTGAAGTCAATCGTGCAACTTTTACGATTTGACCCCTGGATAACCTTTGACCTCAGATGACCTATGCAAATTAGACCCAAACAAATAATCACCCGGCGTTCATGTTTCTTAGTTTCTCTTAAGTTTGACGTCAATCGGGCAACTTTTACGAATTGACCTCTAGATGACCTTTGACCTCAGATGACCTTTGCAAATTAGACCCCCATGGCCTACCTATCACTGAAGGTTTGAAGTCAATCCGTCCATCCTTTCAACAGATACAGCATTTGGAAAAAAAGGCTAACCAAAAGGCACACCCCTACACGCCCACAGACACACATTACATGATGACAAAATCCCCTTCTGGTTTTACAAACCAGAGGGATAAAAAGTAGGAAACATGGATAGTTCATATTTAGGAATATTAAACAAAATATACCTGACCTTAATTGGTTAAACTCTGTGATCAATGCAATATAAACTTTTTGAAATACAAAGATTTTAATAGAGCGTGGTCAAAACCCATTTGTGTGTTATTTTTTCTTTATGTACAATCAGATGGAGTTCTGTTGCAAAAATCAGCTGCTTTGTGTTTTAAACAACAATGTACAAAATGAGAGTAGAAAAAAATATGAACAGGGCTCAATCTGACTACCTATCAGTGTTGAGTTGATTTGTTACAACGGACTTAACTCTATAGTCACATTTTCAAAAAACTTGACTTCACTCAAGTAACTTTTCTAAAAGGCTTGACTTGACTCAAGTGATTTGAAACTAACTCAAAGTGTTGAGTCTAAACATTTTAACACTTTCCACAGGGCTATTGGTTTTACCCACAGATAGTCTTTTACCATAATACAAAACAGATTTTTCAGAAACCTTTCCAAACTTTCCAAGGTCTTGCCAAAGGTATGTGTGTACTAATTTCAATGCATTTCACATGGCGATTCCAAAATATGGTAATGAAGTTCAATAATGTTGATATTTTTGAAACATTTTGTGAAATTTTAGAATGTCGTCTGCAGCCAGTCGTGTGGTAAGTGTTAACTATCAAAATGAATATTACTGTAAAAGTAGAAATTTTCGCGATGTTTTTATTTTCGCGAATCAATCCTCATCCGCAAAAATTATTGACTTCCATTGACTTTTGTTCACAAATGATGAAAATCGCGAAAATAAAAAATCGTGAAATGCCTGTTATGGTAATTTTCGTAAAAATATCTTATCGCGAAAATATTGACTTTTCAGTATTATGCTTTTACTAACTACTTTTAAAATTGACCTGAACATGTCTTCCTTCATAGGTAATCAGTTCACGAAGCTGAGTAGATAGCTGTGTGTTTAATGCAGGGATCAAAGAGCAGCTTGAACTCACCCTCCTCAAGTCTTCACCTCTCGTTCACCTTGTCAAAAAAATTGTAGGGTCAAGATTCACCATTGATTCACCTCTTGAAAACAAAAATTAGGTCAAGATTCACCAACCCGAAGAAATAGCTAGGTGAAGATTCACCATGCTGTATTTATTCATAACGTCAAGATTCACCTCATATACAAAAAAAGGGGGTCAAGATTCACCATCGGTTCACCTTATGCATCAAGTGAACGGTATTTTATTTTCCGTAGTTTGGCACTATACTTTATTTTCCAGTTTGAAAACATTGCGCACAATCGTGTATTATAATATAAAGCTCTGAGGGTGCGGGCCGACTCTTCTTCTTCGGATAAGTGCAGAATTCATTATTATAAATATAGTTGCACTGTGTATCCCTGGAACCTAGGAAAACATATGAGTGGGACTCGTGCGGGACTAGTGGGACTTGTCTATAGTTTGCCACTACTATAATCACTAATTTACGAAAATTGAAAATTTGTCGATAGCTCCGCCGTCTGATGGCATTTTTCAGAAAAATGCCATCGAAAACTTGAGTTTAGAAAACAAACATTAAAAATATATTGGTAGTTTTCGATGGCATTTTTCTGGAAAATGCCATCAGACGGCGGATCTATCGACAAATTTTCAGCAGTAAACTTTAGAAAACAAACATAAATATTGACGTCAGACGGCAGAGCTATCGACAAATTTACAGACATGCTGAAAATTTGTCGATAGCTCCGCCGTCTGATGGCATTTTTCAGAAAAAATGCCATCGAAAACTCAAAATTTTCAGCAGTAAACTTGAGAAAACAAGCATAAATATTGACGTCAGACGGCGGAGCTATCGACAAATTTACAGACATGTTGAAAATTTGTCGATAGCTCCACCGTCATGGCATTTTAGAAAACAAACATTAACAATATATTGACAGTTTTCGATGGCATTTTTCTGGAAAATGCCATCAGACGGCGGAGCTATCGACAAATTTTCAGCAGTAAACTTTAGAAAACAAACATAAATATTGACGTCAGACGGCGGAGCTATCAACAAATTTACAGACATATTGAAGTTATCGGAGTTATCGCGCTAAGTTGCGTTTCTGCGCGTATAGCGCATGTTTTCACACCTGAGCGCACAAAATAATCATTACCCCTCGGTTCAGGGGCTTTTCGCGCGCAACAAAATGAGCCTGACTTCCCGTACCAATTATACTCATATCGGCGTCCCAGCGTGTTTGCCGAATAAACACCCCCTATTGTAAATCTAAGAGTCTAAGGTTTGTGTCAAAAGTCAACAAATCATATTAAATTATCTCTTTTGCATGCCCTATCGCGGTCGTTTCTACACAATAAAATACCCGATTTCGATTGAGAACATCGCTACAGAGACTGGTTTATGACGGTCTAGGTAGCCCATTTTGATCAAGCAAAAGACCCCCTAACTTCCGTGTTGTTCAGCACATGTGCTATTATTATAGATCGTCATTTGACTTTGGCGAAAAACCATTCAGAAAAGGACTATAGGCCTAATTAGGTGACGAAAGTACACGAAACTTCAGAATTCATTAGATAACATGAATCCAAACCTTAGTCCGTTATTCCTCAAATTCATAAATGTTGCTCGTTTTCATAAAAATAGGTTCGAAAGTTGGTGTCGATGTTGGTCAAAATTCGGAAGCTTTGCAATTAATCAAGTGACAGATGTGTGTTTGAATAATGGAAAGTAAAAAATAGCAGGTTTTGATCGGCTTTTAGTTACTGGAAATTCAGTTCAAATGATTAAAACTTTAGCATAAACATGATGGGTAGACATTATTTCGACGGATCGTGCATGAGTTGGAGCGAAAAAAGTATGATTTTCGGCAAATCGGCGAGGTTTTCTTGACAAATCTCGGGTTGTAGCTTTTGTTTTTCATCGATCGGTAAAATCATAAAGCTTCACCTCTGGGAGTGAAGATACGACGCGCATTCGACATTGCCGATGTTCGTGTTCGACACAGTTTCACTCGGTAAAAAGAAACGTGCGTTCAAGATTCACCATGCTTCAAATAAAACTAGATGAAGATTCACTATGGCGGAAAATAAAGACGGTAAAGATTCACCTTTCCCAAAATATTTGTATCTAAAGATTCGACGTCGAGATGGTGTCGAATCTTTGACGACCCTTGAGGAGGGTGAGTTCAAGCTGCTCTTTGATCCCTGCATAAAGGGACATTAAGTGGTGTTGACATTTTTAATTTTTAAAATTTACTGGAGAATTCAAGATGAACATTAAAAATTGCCATTATTGTTGTTTCTACTAACAAAAACACAGGTAAACTTGATTAAAACCATACCATCGCTATTTATTGAAAAACGCCCTCTATGCAAATATGGTTCGCGTACTGCAGGGTCAAGAACAAAATCAATGACTTGACCTATTGAATTGACTTGACTTGAGGCCATCTTAAAAACTAGACTTGACTCAAGTCACATCTGTTTGTGACTTGACTTGTGACTCTAGATTTAGTGACTTAGTCGCGACACTGCTACCTATGATTTTTATTCTTGTTTTATGGGAATAGAACGACAACATCTATAGGTGGGGCATTATTTATTTATTTATTCGGAAAACACTTTCAAAACAGCGGCACCCACCAGAAGGTGGTGCATCCAAAAGAATAAGAGTAAAATACACAAAAATACAAGGTACAATAACAAATATTATATAGACAAAAGAGAGAAATAACTACAAAATAAACATACAATCATTAATATTAGGCTATATTTAAAAAATCTTTTGTCTCAAAGCTCTTCAGGTTTTTTTCAAAACCTAAAGCGGAATGCGGGTTTTTTTTAAATATAAAATATTGTAATCCTTTTAAAAGTGACCTTTTGTATTCAAAATGATGTAATCAATGAAAAATCTGTGAAATTTTGGGATTTTTAATTTTTTTTAAGACATTTGTTTTTCTAATGCGCATCAATAAACTAACGCGCGCGGGAGCTTTGAGACAAATGATTTTTTTTTAAATTTAGCCTTATATCATACACGGAGATGTTAAAAAAGCGGAACAACATTTTGGAATGCTCAAACAATTCCTTTAATAAGATATTGGACAAGTTGAAACAACAGACTTGTCTCTAGGTCTATGCTGGTCAGAGACAGACTTGTCCAATCCCTTATTAAAGAAATTGTTTTAGCATTCCTTTTTATCGGTTGTTACTTTTGCCTTTAAAGGGGCACTAAGAGATGTGTTGGAGGCTGCGCCCTCAATTATGATAAAAACTGGGATTAGTACATTTTTATAATTGTATTACATGTACGAACTTACACCTATAAGGATTAAGAAAAATCAGCCCTCTTTCTACAAGAAAACGTTGATTCAAAAATACTCGTAGAGCCGCAACGAGCATTGTACGTCCGACAGTATCCCCCTGCAGTATGCGTGATACATAACGTGAACCATATTTGCATAGAGGGCGTTTTTCAATAAATAGCGATGATATTGTTTTAATCAAGTTTTGCTGTGTTTTTAGTTAGTAGACACAACAATAATGGCAATTATTAATTCTGAAGTAAATTTGTAAACATTTAAAATTGTCAATACCACTTAATGTACTTAAATGTCTCTCTTTCTAGCCCACGCCACTGAACCAGGCTATTTTGTGATAGTTGTCATCTCTGAATGTTAAGGTGCTGACAAATAGGACTGCATTTTAATACACCCTATGCATCTTTTTAATGGTAAAAATACCCACTCCATTAGATTTGTTGGTTGCTTGGGGAGGGGGCAGTTGGCGATGATGAAATAGCACCATTTATTAAACTTGATTAAAGGTAGATGTTCAGATTGCTGGCTAGATTTTCAACTTGATGTGTTCTATTTTACATGGAAGGTCATCCTTAAAATTGTCACTTTCCAAAGTTTGAGTTGCATAACTCCAGTGGTTAAGAACCACAAGGTCACATAATACTTGCCCATTGAGTAGTACAAACTGGCTGGTGGTTATCCACATTTGGCAGTAATCCACCACATTATAGCCTATAAGGGAATATTTCTAATCCCTAAGATTTTCTTCTGATATCAAAATATCTTGATGTGAAAAAAAAATCATAGCCCCCAAAAAGTGATCGGAACATATACCTTTAAGTTCCTAACATACATGTATTAGTTCCTAAAAACAAAGCTATTTTCTATGAGCTAAACTAGAGATGAAAATGTAAACTTAAGGAATGCAAAGTTATCAAAATATAATTATAATATACAACATACAAAAATAATCTTATGGTTATGAACATAATATCGGCATAAATGTAGTAGAGGACACCTGAACTATAGGATAACATTAATAAATATAAACATTCTAAAGTACTTTTTCACATAAGCAGCCTTCAAACATTCCAAATCTGTTTTTTGTTGAAAGAAAAAAGTCTGAATTGTTCACAAAAATAACAAGGGAAAACTGCCGAAAATCACTCTTTTTCTCTATCACCTTCGAACCCAAAGATCGCACATTCAATTCTGTTAGGATATTCAATTCTTCCAACATGAACAGCCAATAGGAATAGTTCTACAATACTGCGTCAACTTTTAAACTAATCAGAGATCGCGTAAAAAATACAGCATAAAAATCTTGGCAAAATGGTTGTTTTTCATGGAACATTTTATGCTCGTTATGCTTGTTGTTTTACCCCGTAATTTTCCTTAATAAGCCCTGCCCTCTTTCCAAAAATTAAATCTTGTAACATAGAGGGTTGGAGAGCTTTTTAAGCTTGTTAAAATTGTTTTGATGCTTTAGAATGATAATAAAGTTACTTTTAATCCCTATATAGCTCAGGTGTCCTGTCCTACACTAATGCCATAATATAAGAACTGGATTTGATGCGAGTTGAGTCAATTAATGTTCATGTCTAAACATATTTTAAACATTCTAGTTAGTTTGTGATACATACCATTACATTTGTGGTTGCTTGTGGGAGGGGCAGTAGGTTATGATGAAACAGCACCATTTATTAAACTTGATTAAAAGCTTGATTAAGTTCCTAACATATCAATTCCTGAGAACAATGCTATTTTCTATGAGCTAAACTACATATGAAAATGTAAACTTAAGGAACGGAAAGTTACTCTATTCTATTTTGGCCTATATTAAAGGTATCAATCAAAATAGAATTATATACAACATACAATAATAATGCAATGGTTATGGACATACAATTTGTTACAGTATTGTTAGAAACACATTTAATGGGAGTACTTACTGGATTGGATGTGAGTTGAATCAAATGTTCATTTCAAACATACTTGTTAGTTTGTAATACATAGTATAGATATAAATCGGAAGACCAGGTTTTCTATACCAGTGTATACTGCTATATGCAGCTGGCAGCATAAAGTGCCGGCTCAACAAAAGAAAGTCATGCAGTTTGTTTAAAAAATATCCTATAGAGTGACTTCAAATTATGATTTGACCAAACAGGCTAGATAGACATTTGGATGAATCTTTTAGGTACCAAACTTGCCACAAACCCATGATTAGCCCCAAGAAAATCTGTGATGTTTCCAAATTCTCATTTTCAAAACACCATGCGAAGAGAAAATGCTGTGTATGCATTGCATGGCCTGGATGACCGCTGGGGATATCATTATCAATCATACATGCTACACTACCCATTCATGACAGTATGAATTGAATTAGCCCGCGCAGGGGAAACTGTCTTTTCTCCCGCGTAGTGTAATGAATATGTGAATTTGTCAACGTCACAGAAATGTCATTAACTGGTGCTAATCATGGCTAAATAGGCTAATCTGTGTTGTTTTGTGGCAAATTTGGTACAAAATTGCGCCAAAAAGATTCAACCAAATATCTATCGAACTTGTGTGGTCAAAATAATTGGAAGTCACTCTATAGCCTAGGCAGGCCCGTAACTAGGGGGACCCTCCCCCTCCCCCCAAATCTGAAAAAGTCTTTTTTTTGGTGCCAATATACCTTTTTTGTACCAATGTACCTTTTTTTTTGTACCAATGTACCTTTTTTTGTACCAATGTACCTTTTCCTTGTGAAAACCCCCCCCCCCCCCCCACCCCAAATTTTCCGAAAAACGGCCCATTTCCCATTGTGTAAAGCGTTTTTTCGGGCCGTTTTGGACTAAAACATGTCCTAATCCCCCCCCCCCCCCCTCTCAAAATTGTCTGAGATGACTAAAAAATATAGGGGCAACCTTTTACGAACCTTTTTTGGTACCAATGTACCTTTTTCCAGAAAATACACCCCCCTAAAAAAAATCCTGCTTACAGGCCTGAGCCTAGGACATAAACAAAGTGTATGACTTTCTCTTTTTGAGCACTTTAGTTCCTAACATGATGCATGGTGCCTTAAAAAGTGTACCCACTGAAAATCGGTCCAAATTGAATGGTAAACATCAACTTTACTATAACATTACTAAGACAGGTGAAAAATGGGACCCTATTTGGCGGCACATCCCTGTGACCTCATATCCACCCCCCCCCCCCCCCATCTTTAAGGGGTCGTCCATACTTTTCGCCATTTTCAGTTACGTACAAAGTGTACGTAAGAGGGGGGGAGGGGGTCGAAATATACCCCAACCGTACGTAACTTAAATGGCGATCTTGAGAGGCGGGATTTTTTTTTTTAAAGTACAAAATAAAATAAAATTTCGCCATTTATTGCGTACGTAACTCGAGGGGGGGAGGGGGTAAAAAGTTATGTACGCTCTGTACGTAAGTGAAAATGGCGATAATTTTGGACGACCCTTAAGGGGTCAAATTGGGGGAGAAAACACATAAAAACATAAATTTTTGGTGACTTTTTGCTTCAGAAGGAATACACGTTTGAAGGGGTTGTCACGGTCTGGAAAATCTTTGATCACACATGCTTCTATACACAGCATGATAGTTGAGTGGTCCCTGGCAGTTATGGCATGGTCGTGGTATGTTGAGGGTATTAAGGGACGCACCATTTGATTTTCAGGGGGGCGTGGAAGTTGGGGTCGAGCGGATTTTTTCATCTAAGTAGGCAATTTCTTTTTTTACAGCCTTCCGGCAAAGTTTTGTTTTTTAAGGTTTTACTGTTTTTCTAAACATTAAGTTGGGCGAGTCATCCTTTTTTTTTTACTCGGCAGTGGGTCATCTCTTTTTTTCCCTTCTTTTTAAAACTTCCATGCCCCCCCCCCCCCCAACCCCTGAGTATCTAATGGTGCGTCCCTAAGATGCCTTTGACAGCAGCAATGACAGCAAAGTCTGGTTTCTATAGATTTGATATATACACTGAAGATGAGGGTTAACATTACTGAAAGGCACACTAGATACAGTATCACAATTCACAATGTCACCCGATTGTCAAAATATACGCTACTTAATTCTTTGACTACATGTAGTTGCTATAGCTGATTAAATACTATTACAATATCACTAAATGGCTAGGTATAAAGAACCAAACAATAACTACATATACTATAATACACATCATCAGTCCCCTTAAGTACGCTTTTCTGTGGTTTGCAGCAACATTTGTTATGTTTGGTAATATGCTTGAGGTCAACGATAGGGTCGTGTTTAGTATCAAACCATTTTAAAAGATTGCTCTACCTATAAACATGCTAACGTTGTAGCTATGGAAATTACATACTTTGAGAACTGACACATTTTTAAGACCTTTGAGCCACCCTGTACTTGAAACACTTTATTTACAGACCTTGAAATTAAATCAGTTAGACCACAGAGAAAGCCACTAACATGACAACAATCTGTTGCTCCAAACTTGCATATATAGCAGACTATACAACTAAGTGTTACTGACACGTACGTGGCAGAAAGCCAAATATACACAGATCTTGCTTCTTGCAGCTTCAACATAGTACCGTTATAACAAGAATTTGTAAAGTAATATCCGGGCTGAACATTACATACTTTACAAGAAATGTTGGAGTTCCTTTAGTATGCCCTACCAGGCTACCACTGCATGTCTTCAATGGGGACTTCAATGAATGACCCATACACTTTACACATGTATTCTAAATCTTAGCCAAAAAGTCTATGGAAGATAATTTATCACAGAGTGACATGAGGGAATTTGTACACTGCCCCACCATGACAAAAGGAAGTAACTCCATTTTGATGATTTTGAGATATATAGGGGAAAACAGAATTTGTCAATGTATCTGTGAAATCTTTAATTATTTTGTTGAAATATTTGTTTTGATAAATAAATAACACACACTTAAAGGTAGATGACCCGATCACATTTTCGTAACACAGAATTATTTCAAACATACGGAGATTTTCATATCATATGAAAGCTCGTATTTTTCTCATCATCATACTGAAATTTGACGGCCTAAATCGGTATAATTACGGAGAAATTGATGAAATAACGTCGAATTACCGCGAATGGTGGTAACCACCGATATAGTTTGTGTACTATACTCAATGGGTACAATTCACAGCATCTTGTGCGTCTACAATAAGAACCATTAGAGCTATGCAACTCAAACTTTGGAACACAACTTTTTTAAGGATGACCTTTCATGTAGAATAGAAAACTTCAAGTTGAAAATCGGAACATCTACCTTTAATCAACATATGTCAATTGGTCGAGTTTGTAATTAACTGAATGGGAAAAATCAATATGCTTTAGAAAGAAAAAAATGGAGTTATTTCCTTTTTGCGTGGTGGCAGTACAGACAGGAAGCTAGACATGTGTAATCTGACAATAACACTAATATGTAATGCAATTTTCAAGTACTTCCCCTCCAATTCAATGATTTTTGGCTCACAAGTTTTTAGAAAAATACATCGATGAGATCATAGCTTTTTAAAGCTTCCATACGGATTTTAAAAAACTCAAAACAAATATGTTTCATACCACGAGCTGCCAATGCTGAGGGTTGTAATTTTAGAATTCAGAACCCAAAACTGTGGGTATTTTATTTAGAAAACGGAATTTGACATTTTAGAAAAAGGGGCACAAATGTGTGTGTGGGGGGGGGGGGGGGGGCTGGCTGCTTCTGCCGTCTATGGCTGACCTTAGGTCAGTCAGGAAATACAACCGATTGATACCTTACTTGAAAATGCATTGTAATGAAACATCTGCTTGTTTGTAACAGTACACCATATCATTTATAAAAGGATCTTGGGTTTTTTCTCTCCATTTTCTTTTTAAAATTATCCCAACTCTTAATCTTCATTAGGCCCGAATAAATTTGGTTATAGCACCTATAGCAATGAATGATTTAACACATTAAAACATAAAACACTGCCATTTTCTAACCAATGAATATACAAATATATAGGCAGATGGACGAACTACAATAATTCAGAATAATTACAATTTGGCACACTTACTTCTTTACCTGAGTTAATGAGTTGCAAAGCAAATACAACTACCTAATACAGCCATCAATTTGAATCTTGAGCCCACCCTCTATCGCTCAAGCCTTAACCTGCCTTCATGATAAAACAGGTTTTCCTGCTATTTTTTTTTGGACGATTCAAAGTTGGTGTACTATGTTTGTTCTATAGTAATATATGTGAGAAGATGAAAATACAATTAGGAGGGGAATGTTTGTCATAGATTCAAATTCACCTGTTCCAAATATAAATTAGTTTAAGAGTCACCATTTCAATTAAAAATTATTACTAGACAAAGATGAGGCGTCAAATCATCTTTGAGGAGGGAGGGTATAGATTCAAGATTAACATTGAGGCCTGCATAAACACTAAATAATACTGTAACAGTGAATAAGTATAGCTGCAGTACTGTAAAACACTATAATTTTGCGGACACTTTATTTCGGGAATTCAAAAAGACTATTTTAGAGGGTATTAAATTTTGCGAATCTGGAAATTGTGCTATTACTTTAAAAGCAAAAATAGTTTTTTCGTTGGCATTTAATTTCACGAATCCACATCGCGAAATTAAGTGGTTTTACGGTATTTAAATAATTGTTGGGCAATTGTCAGGGGATTGATTGCTCTACAGTCAAGTTCCGGGGGGGGGGGGGGGGGAAGGGTGTTGGTACTCAAAATTATTTTTTGATGGGGATGTGCGGAAAAAGTAAAATATTCTGTTGACTGGTTTTTTTTGCAATTTGGGACCCATGTCTAGGTTTCCATTCCAGCACACAATCATACCCCATGTTTAGGGAAAGGTCTGCAAAAATCCGACCTATTAAAAAATCTTATGTTCTTGTGTAGTATCGTTCCCTTCCACCAAAAATAATTTGACTGACTGACCCAGATGTTGGCACTTAAAGGGGAAGTCAACTTTAATTGTTTCCCCCATATATGAGTACCCTCCCCTCCGGATGAAGTAATCTGTACTTCCCCTACACACAACATGGATTCCACAACAATCAACCATATGGTACACTTGTAAGGCCAAATAAAAAAACAAGTTTGTTTCTAGTAGTAGTGCGCGCACATTTCACTAAGACGCTTGATTCTTACGCATTTAAAATTCTTTTAATAGAAAAAGGGGGGATATTGTTAGGGCGTCATCTTTTGTCGAACATACGGCAAACAGGAGAGTGAAAATCTGCGAGAAATATCACATTTTAGCGAGCATAAGAGTAATAAAATAGCACAGATTTGACTAAATAAAACCTTACATTTTAAGTGAATCTCCACTATGAATTTGAGCAAAAAAAATATTAAACCGCAATTCACATTTGACTTTTCAGGCTTGCTACTGGAAACGAACTTTTTTGGTGGCAAGTGTTTTTACCAACGCTGAAAAAGTGTGGGGAGGGGTGTCTTGGAGCTGCCTAACATGCATCATTTCTGAATGGAATGCTCTTACTGCCTCCAACTTTTATTTCAGGTCGAGAAAATATAGCAACTTTAGCAGGTGTTTCTAGAATTTAAACTTTAAACACTGTCCCATGCTATAAACATTGAAACATCAAACACACCATGGTAATAATACTTGAAATACAAAATAGTGGTGCCTTATATTTGAAAAAGTTAGGCAACGGTTTGAATTGTAGAAAGGTAATAATTGCAATTTGATACGTTCGGCAAAATCGTTTTGGCATGTAACAATTTTAAATGTTAAAACAACTTACATAGTGACTGCCCTGCATGTTGGCAAGTTAGGCAGTTCACTTAGCAATGCATGTTTGGCAAAATCTTACATTTGAGAAAGTTAGGCAAGAGGTAGACACTAGACATTATGCTGCCTTGAAACTATACAAAAGTTAGGCAACTATTGTTTAATCAGTTCCAAATTGGCGGGAATTGCGAGGCTTGTATTTGTCCGTGCGCATAAACAGTGGCGTAGCTAGGTTATTGGTATTGGGGGGGGGGGGGGGGGGGGGGGGGGCGAGAAATGAAAATGAACCGACAACTGTTGTGAGTCAAGAAATGTGACTTGACACCAATTTTTTGCACGATTGAGTTTCATTTTGGATCTAAACAAGCTTGTACCAAACAATATTGCATTTTGGGGAATAATATGCGAGCGAAAATTTTTCATCTGTGTACTTTTGAGCATCATAATTCCATGATTCCTTTGGTCAAATGAACCGACAGTGCCAATCTCAACCGACACGACGTCAATATTGGGGGGGGGGGGGGGCGGTCGCCCCCCTCACGCTACGCCACTGCGCATAAAGAACCCATGTCCTTGTGCATATCTTTTGATGAAAGTGCGTGTTTGTG
>CM069450.1:27566378-27621943 GCA_035610835.1 Ophiura sarsii | reverse complement strand
GACCGAATTATGCGTGCCAGAGCCTACAATGTTTAAAGATAAAATTAAGCTGTAATGACAACATGTAATCACTTGATTTCATTCACACGGAATATTTGGAGCCACATGTGCGTTTTAATTACTTTTTCCGATATCAGGAGGAAATCTTACATTACGAAAAAAAACTGTGTCAGATAAAATTGAGTCAGGTCAGATTAATTGAGTCAGGTCAGATTAATTGAGTCAGGTTACGGAACAACCCCGTAGATAGGTAGTACTGATTGTCCAAGATAAACCTTGACCCCAACCCCTGGCCAGACATTTGTTGTTTACTCTACAACTTATATTTTGACCTTCATTAAAGGTAGATGACCCGATCACATTTCGTAACACAGAATTATTTCAAACATACGGAGATTTTCATATCATATGAAAGCTCGTATTTTTCTCATCATCATACTGAAATTTGACAGCCTAAATCGGTATAATTACGGAGAAATCGATGAAATAACGTCGAATTACCGCGAAGTGGTGGTAACCACCGATCAAAGACTTTACACATTTGCACCGATGTAGTTTGTGTACTACTCAATGGGTACAGTTCACAGCATCTTGTGCGTCTAAAATAAGAACCATATAGAGCTATGCAACTCAAACTTTGGAACACAACTTTTTTAAGGATGACCTTTCATGTAGAATAGAAATTTAAACTTCAAGTTGAAAATCGGAACATCTATCTTTAATATAGGCCTACAGTTACTGTGCACTGGTTACACTTGGACCAATGAAAATGACGCTATCAAAAAATGCCAATACTATGACCATGTTCCATTGCGATTTCTTTAAATTACGATTAGAATTATATTCAATTTATATATGGCCAATATTCTTACGTAAAACTACGGTTGAAGTAGAATTTATTTGTTTATAAAAGATAATTTAGACAATTTTCCATTATACTAAAAACAAAATGGCAGCCTCCATGTATGTAGAAAGACCTAAATGTGCAACATTTCACAATTCCATGCTAATAGGTTGGCGGGCTTTCGCCCGCCACCCAAAAAGTGTCCTCCATCCACTGCTCACCACGCTCCCTCACTTTAAAGGGACACAATGTCATGTTGAATTTTTTTAATTTTAATTAATTTACTTCAGAATTCAAGATTAATATTAAAAATTGCCATTATTGTTGTTTCTACTAAAACAAAACACAGCAAAACTTGATTAATACAATGTTTTAAATATGTTGGAATACCACCCTTACACATGTAAAATGCTGGTTGCGGCTCTACCAGCATTTTTGAATCAAAGTTATGTTGTATAAAGAGGGCTGGTTTTTTCTTAATCTTTATAGGTGTAAGTTCATACATGTAATATAATTGTAAAAATATACAAATCCCAGTTTTTATCATATATTTTTGTAATTGAGGGCGCTTCCTCCACCATATCACTTTTAAGTGACATGGTGCCCCTTTAATTAAAATATATATAATATATACGATGGCCATTCAATAAGTTCTACCTCATACCTCATAATAAGTCAGTCATATGAAATATTTCACAATTGTAGCTTTAAATCTCAGCTACAAATTCATAGTTAATTGGTTTGAGTATTGGTTGTACTTTTCTGGAGATGCAGTAAACTCCAAACGTACATTAAGTGCAACGGGAACGGATAAAAAACAGCAAGACTCCAAATTCTAAGAGACTAAACGTACCTATCGGCCAATTTAATAAAACCGTTCTAAATTACAGATATCTCTTGAACAGACTATAACTATAGTGACTGATTTCTTGGGCATTTTAATGCCCTCTAATTATCCAGACCAGACCCAGACTTCGACAGCCATTAATGTTAACACTACCCTAGTGAACCGCTGCAAAGGTTATTTTCTTTTCATAATTGTCATAGAACCAAGACTTCTTCAATATACACAGGACTAAATGGCTAGATTTTAAGTCACTCGAATCATGCTAATTTTCTACACTGACTACCTGATTGACTATTGTAACGGTTGCATGTAAGAAAAACTCATAAAGTAACTATCATGTTAAGATTTAACATTCGATGCATCACTGCGGCTTGACTTTTAACAATGAAAATTTGACTGAATAGCAGTATTCCAGTATGATAAAGTAAAAAGACGTAACATTCAAATTGATATTATACCGTTTGAGAGCCCACAAAGGTTAATATTGCCTACAATCTGATTTATAAAATATGATAATACAGTATTATATTCAGAAATCATTCATTTTTTCTATTTTCATTATTTAAATCTGGCTGTATCCAATCGAACAATACAGAGAGAGAAAAAACCACCATGTGTTAATCTTTAGGGTAGTTTTCCGAAAATCCAAAATTTCTCTCCGACTTTGATCGGATTAGTGATGTTATGAGTGAGGAGGTAGAACTTATTGAATAACTTTAGTATATAGGCCTACATAAAAAAAAATCGAAAAAAATGTCAATACTGTATTCTGAATTTTAAACATTTGGGAAATACTATTCATGCATCAATTTTTTGACAGAATAGGTGCATAATAACTTATATTTTACATTGCAAAGTTGTATTTTGTTGTGCAATTGATGCATGCCTAAAACTTAAAGTGCACTTTATGTAAAATTAGGTTTGTGCTTCCACACATTTTGGTCATTTAAAAAATAATTAAATGCAAAAAAAACCACTTTTGGTTAGTTTATTATTATTATAACCCATCATTTTGACAATCCATAAAAATAATTTTAAAAAACCATTTCCCAGCACTCGCCTGTTCCTTCTCATGAGTGATGAGAGAGGTGTGTGTGGAGGCAATCGAGGATGACAAAATTGGCTATATTCCAGATAATAATGAACCCCCTAATAATGACCCCCCCCCCCCCCATCTATAGAGGACAAATCCAGATCAAACTTTTAAAAAAAGTATGGAATTCCAGAATCAAACTTCAAAAAAAGTAAGGAATTCCAGATCAAACTTCAAAAAAGTATGGAATCGGTGGAAAAAAAGTCTGGAATTCCGATGTCCTCTATAGGGGGAGGTCTAAATTGTGAAAAAGTCTGGAATTCCAAGAACATCTGCCAAAATGGTGTGGAATTCCATTGAAAAATTGGTGGGGGAAAAGTCTTGAATTCCGATGTCCTCTTTAGGGGGGGGGGGGGGGGGGGGGGGGGGGGCATTATTATCTGGAATAGCCCAATACAATACAAATTAGCTCAATTTTTAGTGGTCTGAATTTAAACATTTCAGACCAAGTTTTTCTCTCGATTATTTGGGGACAAAAAAAGAATTGACTAAATCATTGTAAAATTGGTCACATATGCTCTTATTTACACAGAGAACAATAGAATGATGACTACAAAAATGGCATGGAATTGTGCACGTCAACCAACCATGTCAACCTGCCATAAAATCCCGGATACTCAGAGCCATCAAAAGTAATTTGTAAAGTTCTTTTCATTTGCTATTATCCATTTATCACAGAGTAGGCCTAGTATGTGTTTTTTGAAAATTGCAAAAATCAGCTTGTTACCGGGCCAGCTAGCCAAGTTTTAGGCAAATTATGATGATGCTAACATTTTTGGACTGTATGTAATGTGAAAAGTACAACTTCTTACAATACTCAGTTTTCTTGCGAACTTTAAGATTTAATTTGTGTAAGATACAGGGCGTTGCAAAAGAGTGTCCCACGAGAAACAAAAAATAATCAAAAATACATCCCATGTTTTTATTGTTTTCAACAAAATTGACCATCGGTAATTAATAAGCTCCCAACATTCCAGGCAAAATATCATAATTTCACAGTTCCATCCTTGCACAAACCTGGCACAACATGTCAAAAAATAATTAGAGGTCATCTGAGGTCAAAGGTCACCCAGAGGTCAAATCGTAAAGGTTGCCCGATTGACCTCAAACTTGGAGAAAAGAAACATGAACAGGGGGGGGGGGGGGAACATGACCCCTATGTGACCTTTGACCTCATTTAGTTGATCTCCCAGCCAGGGGGATTCGCAAGTCATGACTTGCAGTATTTTTTACTTGCCCAACTGTGTTTACTTGTATTTTTTTTCCTTTTTCTGAGTTGCAGTGAACCAATTGATTGGCCCATCAGAGCTCTCTGTGGGTTATACCCCCAGAATTCGAGACTCACGCCACTGCACAAAACATTTGTATTGTGTGCGGCACTGAAGTGGATTTATGAATAGGAACCCAGGGACACAGCAAAATGAAACATTTTACCAACAAACTTTACCATATGAGGCCTAATTAGGAAACAGAGCTTTGTCTCTTGCCCCTACGCCTATATATGTTTTTAATCTCAAAAACAAGTTTGTTATATCAATCTTTGTTCTGAAGAATAACCTGAAGATCGCTTTGAAATTTCAAGCTCGAGAAAATTCTGATTATGCCTAACCCATAGCTTATTATTTTGTCAGTAAAACTAAAAACTGATGGTACAAATTGTGAAATGTGAAATTGCATCGAATTATAAATCTGGGTCTTATTCACAACAAAAACATACATGTTATTATTACAGGGTGAGTCAGACAAAGCAGGCACGTTTTGGTAAAGGCGTACCAAAAATATCTGGCGTGTTTATTGAAAATCATCATCAATTGTTTTTGCTTTCATTCAAAAGATTTGTTTTAATCGACCATTTGGTCTATACTTTTACTTTCACTAAAAATGTAAGCCAATCCAAGGAATGGCAAACAATGTCAGTTTGCATTCTTTTAACATTCGTTTAAAAGAGTGGGGGAGTTCCCAAAGTGGAAGATGGACTAATTCTGTTGTTGAATTCTGGGAATTTAATCTATGAAATGCTCTTTACATAACTGGGGCGGAGGGGTATGGAGATGTGTTTGTTTTTGTGTGTCAGTTCTTGGAGGGGGCCACGATATAGTTGTACCGACGAAAGCCATGATGTACCGACCAAAAGAAATTACAGACTCCAATTTTTTTTGTAAAAGTTGCCCAATTTTTTCTCCGTCAGCAACTAAAATCTTGATAAGATAAGTGTGGGGGGTGGGGGTGGGTAGGAGTAACCTTGTCCTGAAAATCGGCAGAACAAAACTCATGGTCAAATTCAGAAATGTGAAAAGATGAAATCCATGATAGATCAACATGGAATCTTTCACACTATGTTTCCTTAATATTATATATTGCATGAACTCTTGTTCAGGGATTGCACACCCCCACAAATATACACACAAATCAAGGTTTAAATGCATATTAACTGGCACACAAACAAACACCTCCATCTCGGCATCATCATTAGGGTTCTAAAAAGTAACTGGCATACTAAAATTATATGACGCTATTATACTTTTTATATATAACTTTTTCCAACAATATTTTATAATATCTCATTGGTACAGTAGATGAAGAATAATTTTAATTTGTGAGTTGCACCACGGCGTATCCCGGGACACATTTTTCGTGTTAACGATGTGTTTGAAAGATACCAAGGGTCAGAGGGTCTTGCAACTATGATTTTGCGCGGCCGCCACGCTATCGTCTGATCCCCCTCCCCCGGCCGCGCCTAACGATTCCCGATCCGAACTAACCACTGATGATAAACATTTATTTTCTTTCGAATTTCTTTTCTCTTCCTTTCTCTTTTCTTCCTTCCCCTTTCTTTTCCTCTACCCTTCCCCTTTTTCTTTTCTTCCTTCCCTTTTTCGCCATTCCCCTTTCTTTTTCTCGAAATCATGCCCCCGAGCCCCTATAATGCTACGCCATTGGTCTCCACCACAGTCAGAGAATGATTTGACCACATAGCTATCATATTTTTAATGGAATCCAGAGCTTTTGTTTAATTTATATTCACCATCCTTAAGGTTTGCACTAAAGTTTCAGTTGTTTTGGTTCCATATGCATCAGGTATGTGTCTGCACGAACTAACCAGTTTCAAGCTTGATGCATGGGTTGATTTAGGTTAAGATTTGAATTATTTTGCTGCTATTAAATACACTAATATTACAGTAGCCATTTTATTTGCTATCTATAGATAACATTGCGATAATGTTATACTGAAGAAAGCATGTTATTCATTCAATTTGTTTGCTATCTACTGAAGATAGCAATATTATGTAACATATACCGTATAGCGAATGGTATCACTGGTATTCTATAATTACTGGAGTTAGGAATCTTTGTTGATTTGGTATTTTGCTTGTTTGTTGGTTGTTTTATAAATAAATATGCCAAATATCATGTAGGCATTATTGGAGAACTATGAACAAGGTTGAATTGGTTTTCCCTTTATAAAACGCTCTTGAACGTAAAAAAACAAGGTTTTTAAATAATTTATTTTATGCCGAGGCTATTTGTAGCGATATTATTAGTCATTATTATTTTTATGGTTATGCCACAATACCTAGGCTCTGAAACTACATACCCCCCCACCCCACACGCAAACCAAACCAGTTTGATGTATAATCATAACCCTCCAAAACCATTTACTGTGGCTACTTAATTAACCCCTACCTCTCAAACTGCATGAACCACATAAATCCCCTACACCCCACCCCCTCCCCCTCACACACACCAACCAGATTTATTTATTATCATAACCCTCCTAAACCATTTCCCGTGGCTTCTTCATTAACCCTCGGTCCCTTGGATTGTTTGGCACGCCAATTTAAAGTTAAAAAATCAGGTTGCTTTATTAAAGGCATATTATGTGATCTTTTCCAGAGAGCGCCCTCTATTCATTATTATTTTTAGAAAGTAGATTTTTTTGTAGATTTACATTTCCGATCATAAATCATACATACATTCCAAGTTACAGAGCGATACGATTCCTAATTACCTCAAAATCATGATTTTAGAGTGAATTTAGAGTGAAAAATATAAACTGTCAGGATTCCGACAGTTTATTTTCACTCTAAAACCATGATTTTGAAGTAATTAAGAATCGTATCGCCCTGTAACTTGGAATGTATGCATGATTTATGATAAGAAATGTAAATCTGCAAGAAAATCTGCTTTCTATTTTTTTTCGATGTTGAGGGCGTTCCCTGGAAAGATCACATAATATACCTTTAACCCGCTACTTGTACCTCGTCACTATAACCATGATAACCCTATGCCTATTCTAAACCATTTTTACGTGGTTTTACCCCCACCCAACATGACACCATAACCCATAACCAACAGGTCTATAACTTTTCCCGTGTGGCTTATGCGCCATGTGTAGAAGTGCGTAATGCCGCGGCAGTGAGCCCTTCCGCAAACATGTACGAGACGCGTTACCACACGGTATGATTACGCAATAGTATGCGCAACGCACAATATCGTGCACTTCTAGTGGCATTTGTGAGCAAAATTGGAGAGGTTTTTGAAGTAATTCTGTTATACCCTTCACAGAGGTATTCATAGTGCATACTTTTTAAGAACGACGCATACTATCGATGTTGGTGTGTAGGGTATAACAGAATGATGCCAGGTTTTTTGCTGTTTTTTGAGCCAATTGTTGACCATTTTCTATACTTAAAATCACACGTCCCGTTATTTCCTCTATCTTTCATGCAAATTAGGCGCCACTTTGATCAAAACTTATAGAGAAATAAGGATAACAAACGCACCCCTGCACACACTCACTGATTTGCACTATCCTCACCAAATTACACCGTGGTTTTGCCTTAAAGTTCCTCACCAATTACCCCGAATCCTGTCCACACATCCTTGCCACTTCAATGTATAAGCCCCACCCTCTCAACTCTGCACTCTGATCCTGTGCCACCCCCCCTCCCCACCCCACCAACACCAAAAAAGTACCACACCCCTATAGAAGGCATGGGAATTCCCAATTTTTAAAACAAAAAGCAGCCTGGGAATTCCCAAAAAATAAATTGCATGCCTCACACCCCTATAGAAGGCATGGGAATTCCCAATTTTTAAATCAAAAAGCAGCCTGGGAATTCCCAAAAAATAAATTGCATGCCTCACACCCCTATAGAAGGCATGGGAATTCCCAATTTTTAAATCAAAAAGCAGCCTGGGAATTCCCAAAAAATAAATTGCATGCCTCACATCCCTATAGAAGGCATGGGAATTCCCAATTTTAAAAACAAAAAACAACCTGGGAATTCCCAATTTTTGAAGCAGTTTTGGTCACACCCCTATAGAAGGCAGCACAATTTTGCAGTGGGAATTCCCAAAATTTTCAGTAAAAAAATGCTTGCCTTCTATAGGGGGTGTACCATTAATAAATGGAATAGCCCATTATGAAATGAAAGATAATGAACAAATACACAGCAAATAGATTTCCAAGTTAAATAAGTAGGTCTTAAGTCGCGACTTGAACTCCTGAATTGAACCAGGAGTTGATTGAAGGTAGTAAACGCGATTTATGAAGTTGAGTTTAGGTCATGTTTGATGTACTTTATGTGATTATAGATATGGAACAGTAAACCATTTATTATTGCAATTCTAGATCCATCGTCTCATAAGACACGAGCACTGTCATAATTGTGAATTCAAAGATGCTCTCTAGGTACAGAACACTTTGTGCTGGCTAAAAACAACATGCAGTTTTGCCTTTTTGCCTGTAAAATTATGGATTCAGTCATTATCATGACAAATGATACTATGTTTTGACACATAATTGTTCATCTTGACAAACTATTGACTCATTATTTTTGGGGTTAATTGGTTAAAAAGAGACTTAAAGAAATTGAGGCACAACTCATCCCTTCTTTGACTTAATGAATGTAGCTTGCAATCATGAAGAGCCTCATAATAGGATACATATTCTTTACCCATGATGATCTTGCACGCTCTCGTCTGGATTCTCTCAATGGAAATTGATTGATCGACCGTAATCCTATGACGCAATATGGGGGGGGGGGGGGGGGGGGGTGGGGGGGGGGGGGAGCATATTCAGCCAAGGGTCTAACAAATCCAGAATAGATTGTGACAAGATCATCATGTGGCAAGTTGAAGCGTTGGAGTAGTAGTAACTTGCTAATCATCAGAACAGTTTATTAGAAGAATTAGATGATGATTGTATGTAATAAGTAAAGTAAACATAAGTATGGGGGAGGGGGGGGGGGGGGGGGGGGGGGGAATCTGCACGTCACAATCCAGTTAACTGGAATAATAACTTCATACGTAAAAAACCAAGTTCAGTCGAAAACGTCGCTTGCTTTGTACACCTAATAGAATTACTGCTATAACATTTGAAACAACTAACATAGTATATACAACATGGGTCTCAATTACACGGGTGATATTATTATAGCAATTCGGTAAATATTTACTGGCACTTTAATATTTTATATCATGAAATATGCTTAATAACTGGTCCTCATCCTCCCCTATACATTGTCCATAACATCGATTCAGCCATTGAAATTGAATATAATTATGTTATTTATGTTCTATCATTTATTCATATTAAAAACAATGTGCCTTTTAAAATAGTATTATATTGTAGAGCGTTGAACTCGGTTTGCCGTACATTGCCTTGAAGTAAACGTGAGCCGATGTATCCATGTTATTGTTCCGAATATCTAAAGTTGGTCTAGAAAGACTGAGAAGACTAACCTCGACCCGGCCCCGTATAGAATGCTCGTAGCACAAGTACCTGTAAAGTTTCACTAACATATTTCTTAACAGGTGTGTGCTTAAGCGATCCATCAATGATATTTTGAAGCCATAACATATTCTGGAGGTGGAAAGCTTACAAGGAAAGCACATGTAAAACGATATACGCAGACAACTATTGCGTTTCGAGGGGAAAACGGCCCTGATGCAGATGAAATTATATAGTTCTATCTTTCATCTTGATATTATTATTATATTTAAGAAGGACTTTCTGAGATAGTCAGGCAGAGGTGTGCAGATGGGGGTCGGCCAATTTTGTTTGTACTTTGGGGATAAGATACATGTCCATGAAGAATTACAATGATGGTAATAACAAATTCTGGGTACCCCCCTACTGGGAGATATATGACCCCCCTAATAATGATCCTTAATAGTACATTTTCAGAAGTGAAAAAAGTATTTTTTCACAATTTTCAGACTAGTGCCAATTACTGACAACATTATAATATCATTTCAGTTATGCTTTCCATCAAACATTCATCTTTTGTCTTTACAATGCAATAATAATAAAAAAAATAAGATATTGGATTGTTTTTAGAGGGGGTATAATGGCATTTTCAGGGGTTTCATTAAATGGAGAAAAGGCAAAATGAAGGTCAAGTTTGCAATAGCATAGCAAAATTGCCAGTGATTTTTTTTTATTGTTGTTTTCCTCAGAGCACCAATAGACATAGATGAAACAATTCAACAAATAAAAACGACGGAGACTTGTTCATTATTAATATATTCACACCATATACTCGGGCCATTTTCTGAAAATACAGATTTTAGTATTTCATACTTGGCGTTAATTTACTAAATTAGCTCAACTGAATGAATGTTGCGGTTGAAATAAATATTTCTTACAAACAAGACCAATATTGTTCATTTCTACAAATAAAGTTAATAAGATAAAATAAAATTGGACTGTTCCATTATTTTCATGGGTAATTCCTACAAAAAAATCCTGAATATGTGAAAAGTCAGGTTTTGTGATGATGATGCAAATGACAATAATATTCTTTAAATGTACTTACATTAGTGCGATGGAAATGTGCTATTCCATAAGTTAATGGTACCCCCCCCCCCACCCCTATAGAAGGCAAACATTTGTTAACAGACAGTTCTGGGAATTCCTATGTCTTCTATACCATTCTGAAGGGACATGGATGTTTTCTGGGGAATTCTCACCAGCGAAAAAGTAGTTTGAAGAATTCACACACCTTCCATGTGGGGGTGGGGGGGGGGGGGGTACCATTAATATCAGGAATAGCCCAAATGAGTCTATTCCACTCATTAAAGAGGGGTGTTTTGGTTATATCCGGGCAGTATGAATTTGCAATACGTTTGACCAATAAGCTCCAATGATGACATTGTACAATTTATATTTTTAAGACAGCACTGTTCATGCTATGCCATAGTTTTCTAGGAGAATTTATAGTTACAAAAATAGTTATTTCCATGTAAGATCCGACTATCTGCCATGTTGGTTCAATCTCCCAACTATCAAAATAGTGTAGTATGTACATGTATATATATCAATACAATACATATTTTGTTGATAATATACTGTAAGCTATTAACATACGCCTAATGCTATAAATATATTGTGCATGCAAACTCCAAAAGATTTAGAATTGATAATATAACTTTGATTTGATGGCTGGTTTGATAGCTGTGTTATTGTTATAAATAAATTTGTTGGGGTGTTTGTTTGTTTGTTTTTCATTTACAAATACATAAAACGCCTATTCATAACTACTTTGTCTATATGACTACTGTTATGATCACTGCACATAATATTGTTAATAGAGCTGCGACACACATGAGCGTCAACTCCGGGTTGACAGTCATGAAGTATTTCCATTCAAAAAAGTAAAAGTAAAGACTCGCGCCGAGCATCTCTCTTTCATTAGCGTTTGGGCCAGACTCCCCCATGTAATATATGGCTGTGGGGGGTTCGCCACTCCTCCCGCACAGCGAGTCTGTGTTACTACCCAACATGAATTCAGTTAGAGATTCACTTTAGGCTAAATATTAGCCAATATATCGATCATCTAAAGTAACTGTAGTGTAAGTGTTGAAAAACACCATTTGCTAGTCAAACCTACACCCCTATTTAATATAATGGAATAATCCAAGAGTACTTTAAACGACATTCACACTTTAATTTTAGTGAGATTCAATTTAGGCTAAATGTTAGCCAATATCGATCATCTAAAGAAGGCCTACCAAGGCCTACCTGTAAGTGTCGCAAAACACCATTTGATAGTCAAAACTACAGGACGTTCACAGTTTAAAACAAACAATAAAGAACAAGTAATACCAAGACTTCCACATATTGAATACATACAGTGTGTTGCCTTCTCATTGAACGAATTGCCACACCTACAAAAACATGAATTGTTATCTGATTTTGAACATTTGAATAGTACCCCTGTGAAAGAATGGAACAATCCAACATCATTATACTTTTAAAATGTATTTTATATATTTTGTATAGTCTTTTGCAATAAATATCATGATATTTCACTGAAGAAATAGTGAGTAATACTGAAAAAATACAACGATTGTACTTCCTGTATGATACGGGTGAAATTGGACCAATGTTATATAAAAGTTGGGGGGGGGGGGGGGGTAATAAGTGGTTGTGAGTAATAAAAAGTTGAGTCTCCTTCGTTTTGAATGCATTTTATTAACCACCTTAGATGAGAGGTTGCTTCCAGTAAAGATCAACCTTCTAACTACACTGGGAAAGGTACAGTGGCATTGTAAAATATACCTACATTTCAGAGTTTTCGAAATTTTAAAAACTTTCGAAAATAAGCTCCCCCCCGTACGATAATGGAATATTCCAATGATAACAACTCTTTTCTGTGTGCGTGATAAAGACAAGGGATGAAACATCATATGTACAAAAGATAGTGTTCATAGATCTTCATCTTAGGTATCAAACCCTAGTCTAGATTTGGTATGAAACAGTATTTTTCAGGTCTGAAAAGTAGGTTCCTGGGGACCATTTTAGGGAGGGTCGAGTTTTCTGGGAGGGGCTATGTCAGATTTTGTAATAGTCATTTTTTGTGAATATTGGACCAAACATGTTAAATCACCAAAATATGTTTGAAACTGGCTGACCCCCATTTGTACACATTTTCCCATAGTGCCCGACTTAAAAGTGTCGCAAAACACAATTTGCTATTCAAAAACACACCCCTACGGAATATAATGGAACAATTCAAGGGCACTCAACAACGTTTACATTTTAAAAGAAACAATAAATAACAGGCAATAACAGGATCTTTACTTCCTATACTCTGTGTTGCCTTCACATTGAAAATGATTGACATGCCTACAAAACATGACTTTTCCTTTGATTTTTGAATATTTTAATGGTACCCCTGTGGCAAAAGTGGAACAATCCAACATCATTATACTTTTATAATGTATTACATACATTTTGCAATCAATATCATGATAATTCACTGAAGAAATAGTGAGTAATAGAGAGAAAATACAACGATTTTACCATTGGTTTGACACAGGTGAATTTGACTAATGTTGAAAGTTAGGGTAATAAATGGTTGGGAGTTATTAAGAGTGTAAAAGTCTCCGTCGTTTTGAATGCATTTTATCAATCACCTTGGATGAGGCATTGATCCCAGCAAAGATCAATATTCTAACTTTGCTGGGATTGGTACAATGCAAGAGTAAAATAGACCTAAATTTCATTTTTTTGAATTTTTTAAAATTATCAAAAATAGGCTCACCCCCCTGTTCAGAAATGGAATATTCCAAATGATAATTTGTTTTTTCTGCATGCATGATAAAGACAAAGAATAAAACATCCTATGCAGGAAAGATGAAGTTCATAGATCCTCATCTTAGGTATGAAACCCTAGTCTAAATATGACACAAAACTGTATTTTTCAGGTCTGAGAAGAGTGTTCAAGGGGACCATTCCAGGGGGGTTCCTATTTTCTGGGAGGGTGTATGCCAGAATTTTTAATACTGATTTTTGAGAATATTTGACCAAACATGTTAAATCACCAAAATATGATTAAAATTGGCTGACCCCCATCTGCACAGATTTTCCCATAGTGCCTGATTCTCTCAGAAAGTCCTTCTTAAACAAGTTAAAACGTGATCAATGTTATGTAGTTTTGTGATTCTCACAACTCCTTGTACATAATACAAACATTCGAATAATGTTAATAACCCGATCAGAGTATTCCGTCTTGTCATGATTCAATTTCAAATACTTCCTTAGATGTTGGTTATGTTTATGCTTTTAGCTCCGCAACTTACAATTTGGTGGTTGTATTCCAGAAAGATATCAAGGTAAAACCAAGTACAAATGGTAGTAAGACCTACGAAAGGGACCATTTTTACTTAAATGTCTTTCCCTCCTAAATCGAAGTTTTCCGAACACGAGTTTGATGACCTCTCAACTCTTTGGATCCGATCTGTGCGTAATAATACCATGGGAACCAACCTTACGTAGGGCACAATTTCTTATGACTTCAAATTGTCCGAATTGTTCCGATCTCTATTTGAGAAATTGGATTTTATAAGGTGTGTTAAAACGAAGGTCCTGATTGCAATCATTTCTAAATACGATGAAAACTAGGCCGCATCTGTGGACTTTAGTTTATTTGTGTTTATACAATTGTGGTAATCTGTTATTCTTGGTTCAAATTCACAGTATCAAGTGGAATTAATGTTACCTTTGTAGACTTGAAACATCAAAATGATAGAATGTATACGATCTAGAGGCTTTATTACAACAGTAGTTTCAATATCAGTTTTATTTTACGCTCGTCACACAATTGAAGGCCGTTTCTGATGTAAAAAGCTCTAGACAGCCTTGACATTGCCCCTTTTTATCAGTGCTATATACATCAATATATCTGTCAGTTGAGCTAGCGGTGCGCTTCTTATTCCTAGAACCTGCGGTGGGCAATGTTATGCAATATCAACATCATAGTCCCTTGATCTAGCCAAATTGTAACTGCGAAAAGTAACGTTTAATTTAGCATTTGGTCGCCATTAGCGTGTTCCCGTCTTTGATTTGATTTTCATAATTTTATGCATCTAGTATTTAGCAGAACAGATTGCAGATTTTCTGGAAGTTTTCAGGTAAACAACAAGTAGCTGTCGATTACCATGTAACGGTGTATTTATGAAAACAACGATTAAGGTGAATACACAATCCAATCCAATCCGTGTCTGTGTTCGTGATGAACGAATTGTAGTGACAAAAAACACCAACAGATCAGAAAATCGTACCACGATGAGTGATTTATGATGAAGCGGCGGACACTTACATTGGGGATGATTGAAGATGTTATGTGCTGGCTAGCAGGTAGCAAATGGTTCCATAAGAGGTTGACCATACATCAAGTCTGATTATTGATCATTAGTAATTTCCGCCACTATGTAAAGGCATGCTACTTTAAGTTATTGGTTTAATATAGCCAGTTTGTCTTTCCAGTGATACTCGAATTGATCAAACATAACCAGAGTTTTCCCCATGCACTTGTAATTAAAAAGCTTAATTTGTTGAATTTGTTGAAGGGAGTGCTTGAAAATGGAAACGTGCATCAATATCAATGGTCATCTTTAAGGAGTGTGCTGAAACAGGAACTCGTGTGTCAATAATAAAACATCGTACCTCAATGATTGATCTTTAAAGGTAGCGCCGAAATAGGAAAACGTATATCAATGATTGATCTTTATTGATCTCATTGACATTACATCGCAAAGAAAGGGTTATCATTTTGTTGAACGAGGGTCTTTCAGAAATTCTTGCTGCAAGTAGTACAATTGATATAAATATTTTAGTTGGGATTCAACTTCTTTTCATATCTAGCTAAAATTGCCTATTATGTACCATGTATTAGAAGGTGGAAAGTCGAGATGACTCCAGCTGTTAATTAATTTAACACATGTTTAGCTGGTCGATTGGAGAAAAGCCCTGTTGCCAGTGTAGTGTTGCCCGAGTGTTGTTAAGCATGCTGGACTGCACAAGAAATCTTCTTTGTATCGAGTTTGAGTGATCATTGGTAAATGTTAGTTTTATGTATAAGCCTACTGCTATCCTTTACTAATACTGCTGACCTTTTGGAATCTTTGGTTTTCTGGGACTTTGGCAGAACTTTGAGCTATACACACTGTTATTTTCTATCCAAGTGTGAGTCATTTATTGTAAAGATTCAACTTTTGTTTAAAGAATTGGTATTGCTTTCTGGCAGCACTGCCTTGTCCCTATGTGGTCGCACAAGCAGTTCATTCCTTTATTTTACACATTCGAGTCAGTGGCTCGGAAGGAAAGGGATACTTTCACATAATTTCCCCTTATAAATGGGCAAAAGTAAGCCATGATACAAATGGGTGTTGCTATGGCCGTTGTTCTGCTTTCTTTGAGTACTGTATTGATTTGTATGTTCTTGTGTTATGTAACTCCCATGCCCGGGGTCAGCATAGGCCCTAGATGTTCTTGGGTTTGTGTGTTTGCTTCTTTATATTATTATAATAAAGATGATGAAATAAATGTTGTCTTAAAGGAATGCGCTGAAACAGGAAAACGTATGTCAGTATAAATACAAACATAACCCTACAATTGGTGTTTAAAGGTGGAGCCGAAACGGAAAACGTATATTAATGAGTGAGCTTTAAAGGGAGAGCTGGAACTGAAAATAGGTACGTTAATAGGCGATCTTTAAAGAAATCGTTAAACTGGAATACGTAAGACACGTCAATATGCGATCTTCATAGGGAAAGTTGGCACAGGGAAATTTACATTTTGGGGTAGTCGAGGATGTTATTAGCTGGCTAATAGGAGTTCTTAAAAAAAAAAGTTGACCATACCACACCCAGCCATCGAGTTTAAGTTATCAGTTATAATGTTCACCACTATGTATAGGCCTACTTCTAGAAGTTATTTGAAACACTTATGAAAAGGAAAAACGCTTGGCTAACTATAAAATGTCCCCAGTTCAATATCATTATTACTTTTCCCAAAATGTTTCACATTTCCAAAAAAATGATGTTTTCAGAAAAAGTGGCACTTTTCATGTACGAGTTTGTTGGCATAACTCCACACAAAATTAGACGTTTTGAGAGATTAAAACACTTATGAAAAGGAACAACGTTTGGTTACCCACCAAAACAAACATTTCCCAAAATTGTTGATTCCGAATAGTGGGACTTTTGCAGGGAAGTTATTGACGTGAATGGTGGGCACTAATTGGCTAATCATACATGAACAAATATTTGTATTTTATACTTTAGATAAAGACCAGCTATAAAAGGAGGAAGATACTTTATTTTGATTGAAAATAAAGATAATCGACGTTAATTTAAAAAAAAAAGCTCTGGAGACATTTTTGCACCTTTTTTGTATAGGATCTTGAAAAGTGCACTTTTTCTAAAAACATAATTTTTGAGAAATGCGACTGTCTTGGGAAGAGCAAACATGCTATTGAAGAGAGAGAACTGTCTATGAGTATCCAAACGTTTTTCCATTTTAGAAACGTTTCAATTTCTCAAAACGTCTGTTTGTGTGTGGAGTAATACAAACTAACGTGATCTACGTGATTTTAACCTTTAATGTTTCTATCATTAAACATTTTGAGTAATGGAAATCTCACTAATTTGAACACCTTTTGCCCAAGATTTAAACAAAAACATGTGCAAGTTTAATAAAAGTGAGGCGAGTCGTTATTAAAATATTTGAAAAACGAATGTTTAGAATGAAAAGTGAAATAAGAGTTCAAAAATGAAAAACTTCATTACACCTACAAGCCCTTATAGAAATATCCCTTTTTTCCAGAACCAATTTTGCCACAGGGCATGGTGCACCCTGTGTATTTTCTAGCCCGGCTATCGCTGGCCAAGCACAAAAACGAAAGTCAATTATAAACGTAAATGCAACCTTTCTTGAAGCCAAATTGGACAGAATAGCATAATTATGATAAAAATCAGACATACATTGTTAACATTGATCATTAACATTTCACAGGCCAAATCATTATATTAGTGAAAACGAAGGTTAAAAAGGTCTTCGATCGGCTCTTTTCACGTTTTGACATTGAACTAAACCGTTTGCAAGCAACGTTATTGATGGCTTGTCGGAGAGGTAAAGATAGAAATTTTGCGATTTTAATTCGTGACATTACTAAGTATAGTTTTAAATTTTGTTTTGTTGCATTTTTACACCATATTATTAGGATCATAATATGACTTTGTGATCAAGACTAGCCCGCGAGGACGTACCCGACAAGATGTAGGCCTCATTGAAATAACTATACACAAGTCCAACATACATATTCATTAATATTGTATTTTTTCTTAAATTAAACACTTAATTGTCAAGTGTTTTAAAATTGGGTGTTGAAATACAATCAATACAGTTTACAGTGCAATTTGAAACTTTCGAAACTTGAGTACACATAAGCAAACAAATTCCTACAGTAAGTTTAACAATTTAGCGAGTTATCCTTGAATAATAGGGTCTGCTGAAGCATATCATGTTTAGTCCAAGGAGTGTTAGGGTAAAACATTGTTTCACACAATAACAATAACAATAACCGTCATGCATACTTGCTTATTCTATAGGTTTTAATACGCAAAGCGTGTATGAGTGCTGGATAAGAAGAGTATATGATTTCATGGGAGTGTCTAGGAAGTTCAATACTGAAACCAAGGTGCGAGCAGTTGACATAGGACAGCATCCAACATGTGAAAGTCGATAATGACACAGTAGATTGTGTTGATACCTTCAATTTCCTTGGATCACTCATTCTCAAAGATGGTGGAAGCTCGGGAGTTATTAACAGACGTCTGGCAATATCTTAAACATCAGCCAATGCCCTATCAACCATTTTGAAGGATAGAGGAATCACAAAGGCCAAACAAATAAGTATGAAGACATTGATCTTTCCGGTTGCAACATATGGAGCTGAAACATGGTCAGTCGGATAGCAGATTTAAAGAAAATATAGGCTTTTGAATTGTGACGTTGTCGCAAGATGTTAGGAATATCATGGAAAGAGCATTAGACCATTGCATTTGTCAGAAGCCAGATTGGGAACCAAACTTTTCTGTATACTTTTCTGTATAGTATGTATCAAATAGATATACACATTTGTTATTCGATGTGATATTCTTCAAAAATAACATTTAGAGAGTCCACAATTTAAGGGTTGGATAATTTTTACAGAATAACTCGTTTGAAAATTTAAAACTTCTAATTTTAGTGCTACTCCATTCCAGATAGTCATTTTTATAATTACAAATACAGGGGCTGAATTACAATTTTGAAATTATACAAATCTTAATCATGTAAATCCCCATTGGTGAACATGACCCATCATGAAAGGGCGAATGTGTCCCGTAGCACAATAAGTACATTGACCCAATAACCACGCATGTCACACATATCGTCGCTGTTCTGACATACCGGCACATCACGAAAAACAGCGTTTTGAGAAAATCGTGTTTGAAAATTTTCCAATTTTTAAAGACTTGTTAGAGAGCATTTACATCAAATGTCATTACTATCATTGTCAAAGAACACTAATAGTGATATACTTATGTTTGTTATGAGCATGTTACAACAACAAATTGCAATTATTAATAAGGAGTAATTATGTCATAAAGTCATGTGCCGGTATGTCAGAAAGAAGAAAAAACATATTCGTCCTACAGTGATATGCCAGTGATATGCCGGCAGCGTTCGAAATAAGAAAAATAAATTGGTTATCCACCGGATAACCTAGGTTGGGATTTTGGTCATCCGCCGATATTTTTGGTTATCCGCATTTTTTCAGTGGCAAGCTCAAAAATCACATTTTAAGCGAGTCATCATATATACACATATATTATTGTTTAATATATATTATACATATACAATGACAACAACTCCACATTAACCTCTATAATATGCTCCATAAACTACTTTCTCTTTATTTTACAATCTCCTCTCTTTTAACTACTAGGTTTCTTCAGTCACTTATTTGTTCTAGTCGGCACGTTCTTTCAGTACGTCTCTTAATAGGACGACCAGCTGTAAGCCCTGAAATGCATCCTGATGATCCTCTTCTTCACTCGTATATATCCCGACTCCATTGGATCTGTATCCAGGTCATCCTTATCTGACTCAGTCTCAGCATCAAGTTTCACAACTGCAGGGTCGGTGTCGTCCGCTGTGTCAGTGTCATCCTCATTTACAACTTCTAATGCATCCTGATGATCCTCTTCTTCATTCTCATCTCTCAACTCCATTGGATCTGTATCCAGGTCACCTCATCTGCCTCAGCATCAAGTTTCACAACTGCAGGGTCGGTGTCGTCCGCTGTGTCATTGTCATCCTCATTTACAGCTTCTAGGTTTGGTTCATTCGCGACCATGACTTGTTCTTTCAGTACGTCTCTCAATAGGACGGTCAGGTCTATAGCCTCTAATGCATCCTGGTGATCCTCTTCTTCACTTTCATCTCCCATCATTTTGGTCATCCGCCGGATGATCAGCCAAGAAAAACTGGTCATCCGCCGGTAGATGTGGTCATTTCGGATGACCGGATGGCCGCTATTTCGAACGCTGTATGCCGGTATGTCAGAACTGCAGTTACACAGAGGTCTATGGCAGATATTGTGATGTGCCGGTATGTCAGAACATAAAATGAGGTTTTCATGCCGGTATTATGTTAAAACCCTGGCATATCACACTAATTAGTGCGGTATCTCATTAATTAATTGTCTTTTTGTCTCAATTTTTTTTGGAGAATTAAGAGTTTCATTTGTAGATCATAAAATGCAACTTAACTCATTTTGCCCAAAATGGCACATGTGCCGGTATGTCAGAACAGCGGCGATATAATGACAGGTTTATGACTGCATTAAATCCTAAACCAATCCCATACCTACCTAATAATGATTTACATTAAAATCTTCTGTATGAATATCTTTAGAAAAGAAATCAATATCAAAAATGGGAGAAAATCCACTTTTGCGATGTAAAACTGTTTTTGATGATAATTTGACAAACATTATACGGAGATCAGACATGTTACTATGGGAAGAATGCAACAAACAGCGGAACATATTGTGCGTTCGTCAAATTCAACTAGCAATGATGAGAATCACGTGGTGGGCGAACCTTCCCCATAACTGTAACACTCCCCGCTCTCCCCTATATACCAGCGTATGTGGTATTTTTCAGTGCGTACATTTGCTTTGACCTAAATTGTTGGTGCGTCTAAGATCAACAATTGAGGGACAAAGAAATATTGTACACAACGGTTCTTATTATAAAGCATCTTATTTAGTACCTGATATTATTTCTTGCATACAATGCCAAATTTACCTCAATTCTTAAATTATATTTCTTAAAAGAATTGTATTTAACTCGTGACATGACATCCTTATCCAGGTCGATGACTTGCCCATTTTAAAGTTTCTCCAAATATCTTCATAAATTACGCAAGCGCAATATGCATGTGTCATCTTTAAAACAAGATTAGGGGCTGCAATTTCTTTTCTTTTTTGCAATAAACTATCCGTCAATAATGCCTTTAGACTGGAAATTGAGTTTCGCTAGGATATATAGTAGGTATCCGGTTGTTATATTAAACTGTAAGTACTATTACTAAACACTTTAAGGTCATAACCTTCCATTAGTCCATAGTATATAAGTACATTGGTAAGTAACTGATATTTCTTCTTTTCGATATTTACTGCATCATATTCAATATATTTCTCTGCGGTGTTCTTAATTCACTTAAGAGAAGTGATACTCTCAAATTTGAGAACAAATTCTCTTAACAACAATATAATGTTATGTGTATCGAATGCTTCAATTTTTATGGTGGCATCGTCTGTGTGAGAATGGTAAAATACAATAAACCGAAGATAAATTGATAGGCTTGATAAAGTTGGCTTCCTATGTGAGGTATTTGTTATTCAGACCTTTGGATTTTCCTCGGTGACTCTCTAGACATTGAGACCTATTTTTATGTCATGGGGGGAATATTTGCACTGATCTCAGTTGAATTTGTATGGGTGCTTGTATTTATAGTGACGGTAAAATGTTACTTTGGCGCCTGTCGTAAAAAGCTTACGACAACGTTACTTATACGTATGAGCCATCTCTTGTTATGCGGATTAAGTAATTATTATTATTATTATTATTATATCGGCGCCAATTATGACACGGCTGTTTGACTGTCCGATTTATAATTAAAATTATGGAATAAAAAAAAGATAACACAGTGGCCCAGTTATGGTTTGACCTGATTTAGGTAGCACTAATGAATACGAGTATACGGTGAAAATTTCACGAAAATTGTTCGAGCCATTTTTAAATTATCGGCATTTTCTACTTTACACACATTTTAAATGTAACTCTATGGGAAATGTGGCCGATGAGGGCGCTATTCTAGTAAATAATAATATGCAAAGCACTATTTCTCAGAAATGGACCAACAAAATGTTCTGGAAATGTCTACAAAAGATGACCAGTATATTCAGGTACTTGAATAAGTTAAAACCAGAACCGGGCCAGCAAGTTACGGTGTTCTCAGAATAAAACAGACAAATTATGTGGGATCAAACAGCCGTGATGAATATAGAAGTCTTTGTCAAAGACGCCTTGCAACATTTCCTGTCTATTAAGGTTCTCACACACACCAGCACAACACCTTGATGAAAGGCTATATACAGTAGCAGATATCCGGTGGCGATATTAAAAAAGTTCTATTACGAAACACATTAAGGTCAAAATCCATTAGTAATGAATTCAGTACAGCATATTGGTGACTGATATTACCATTTCGTTAAATATTTTATTTAGAGGTATTCTTAACTATTTATATTCCCAACCTTGCAAAACAAATTCTCATAAAGACAATCTAATCAATCAAGCCACGTTCACGCGTTGCCTAATTTCTCCCGGGGGCATCGTTTGTGAACTTAACAGAGCAGAAGATACTCTCCTCTGAAATGTTTCCGTTAATCATGTTAATAAAGTAAAGTGTTAATAATGTCCCCACAGTGCCCTCGAAACAACTAATACATCATTAACCCTCATCATCCTATCATATCGCCTAGGTGATCGTCTTTACATCAATTGCGCTCATTTTGACGATAAACAGTTGAACTCTAAGAATATTTGGGGAGGGGGTGTCACCTTCCAATTTGTTTAAATCGCCATTTTGAAAACAAATATCTTAATTGTATGGTTCTGAATATTATAATATTATGTTAGAAACATCATTTTCCTTAATTTGTATAAGCAACAAAACCGGGTGAAATTCCCATATTTTGTAAAATTTGTTGGCGAACATTTCAATGTTTCGTACCCGTTCGCAGGGGTGATGGGCACGATCAATTGCTACCTAGAGTGACTGCTACCAAGATAAACAGAATATGACGTCAACAAACGCATGCATGTTGCTAGTACGAAGTCCGGAATGCGAGTGAAGCGGTTTGATGACGTATTTTTAGGCCGATGAGGAGGTGGTATGCACCCGGTGTTGACACAGTGAGAACCGGTAATGGGCCCTCACATGTATCCGTGTGAGCTGGGCGGCCCCTTACCGTCTTATAGAAAAACAACAGAGTCCAACACGGTGAACAATCAGCAAAAAATGTCAACGGCCGCATTGATTTTATTTTTGTCACCGGGTTCATACTGTTCTATACCGGGTCTTTATCGGCCTGGAACCGGGCTCATACCATCTCCTCACCAGGTCCTCACCGGCCGAAACGCTTGGGTACCGACCGAACCGCCTTGATAACGTCATCAAGCTGAGCGCTCAAGCTCGCCGCTTCACTCACATTCCGGGAATCTCTGTATTACTCACATGTATCCGTGTGAGCTGGCTGGTCCATTACCGTGTGACAAATTGGTGCAGACGGCGGCACACGGTGATGTCACACGGTGGCGCGCGGCAGGAAGTTTGACCATTCTCAAAACACCTGCCGTGTGAGTAAAAGCGGCGGCAAACGGTGAGAGCCCGGTTTGAGGACAATATAAAGACGGCGCACCCGTTTCGCGCCCGTTCGCAGGGCGGTAATGGTAGGCGGCCACCTTACCGTCTAATAGAAAAACAACAGAGTCCAAACAATCAGTAAAAAATGCCAACGGGCGCATTGATTTTTGTTGGTGGTCACCGGGTCCATACCGTTATATACCGGGTCTATGCGGGGTCCTCACCGGCCTGGTACCGGGCTCACCGTCCTCATACGTAGCTAGCTTACCGTTCTCACCGGGTGCATAACACCTCCTCACCGGTCCTCGGTCCATACCGCTCTACACCGGGTCTGTATCGGGTTCCACCGGCCTCATACAGGTCTAGCTTACCGTTCTCACCGTATCCTCACCGTGTGCATACCACCTCCATACCGGTTCCTAACCGGTCGGAACGCCTGGGTACCGGCCGAAACGTCTTGATTATATCATCAAACCGCCCTTTTTAAGCTGAGCGCTCAAGCTCCCCGCTTCATTTGCATTCCGGAATTCGTACGACCAACATCTATAATACTCTCTAAATGTAAAAGAACTAAACCTCACTCTTTCGAGAGCTCTAGGAGGGACGGCTCTTCTAGGAAGTGAAGTTCACTCTTTTCAGATTGATTTTTCACTCTTTTAATAGTAATTTCCACTCTTTTCAAAGTGATTTTAACTCTTTTTAGAGTGATTGTTCTTTTAAGAGTGAACTTCACTCCAAAAAAAGAGCTGTCCCTCCTAAAGCTCTCGAAAGAGTGAGTTTGAGCTTTTTTACATTTAGAGAGTTGCAACATGCCTGCTGAGAGTCCGTTCCGCGAACGGTTACCAGGCTGCATGTGGTCATTCGCAGCCCGCGTCGCTAAGATGGTCGACGTCCACTCTACCGTCCATCACCGCCCTGCGAATGGGCGCGAAATGGGTGCGAAACGTGTGTGAAACGGGTGCGAACGGGTGCGCCGTCCTTATACTGTCTTCATACCGGGCTCCTATCGTTTTTCGCCGCTTTCACTCACCCGCCAGGAGTTTTGAGCATGTTCAAATCTCCGGTGGCCGGCAAAGTCCCCTGAACGTGTTCAACGGACGGGAAACGGCCCACCGTGTGCCGCCGTCCGCACCCATTTTTCACACGGTAAGGGGCCGCCCAGCTCACACGGATACATGTGAGGGCCCCATTAGCTAGAACAGTATGGACGGTGAGCCCGGTCCCGGTACCAGGCCGGTGAGGACCCGGTATAGATCCGGTATAGAATGGTATTGACTCGGTGATAAATAAACAACAATGCGGCCGTTGGTATTCTTTGCTGATTGCTCGCTGTGTTGGACTCTGTTGTCTTTCCATTAAACGGGAGGGGGCCGCCCAGCTCAACCGGCTCTGTGTGACAGCACCATAACATTTCCATTTGTAGCATGGGACTGCGCTTAAGGAGGCCCGAGAGAGCTTTTACTAAGCTACCTTCGCTCTTCACCTTTTCGCCAAATGATTACCAACAATGATACCAGGGACTATTATGACGTTTATGTAGATTCTGTGAAATTTAGATTGTGTTGAAATTAGATTGTAGTAAAAAAAAGAGTATACAGTATAAAAGTAGTAAAGAAGGTCCAATCTGTAAATGCAGAATTAAAGGTGAAATTAGCAAAACTAATCTGTGATTTAAAAACAACAAGTTTGGGTTTATGAAGCATCCACATATCTATTCAATAATGCAAATGCTCTAGATTTGATATTAATAAAAGTTAATTCACCATCTGCAACAACATTCTTGGCAATAACAAGGCCTTTCACGACGACCTCATAACCGTAAATCTGGTTGTTCTCTAATCATGCTAATACATGTGTCATTTTTGTATACGAGATATAAGTATCAGTATTCATTACACCGATTATGATGAATTGGTCAACAAAAACACATTAATTAAACGATACGCATTCAGGGCGTTTTTGTTTTTTGTTTTTGTTTTTGTTTATGTGTGATATAATAGAATCAGTTTCCGTTGGATAGGCAACATTACATGCATTTGTGTTCTAACAAAGATAATACTAGGTACATCCCTGTATCAAAACTACTACTAATCAAATCGAGCCATCTCATTGGTCAAATCGAACAATGACTTAGCATGATTTTACATATTATTTTTCGTCAAACAGATAAATAATGATAGCAAATCAATGTCTTTAAAACTTCTTGGATTTCAGGGAAACTGCTTAAGATATAAATTCGTTCAAAAGGCGCTTTGTTTTGGTTCATTTCGTTTCATTTTAATAAGACCGTGCATTATGAAGACATTACTATTCTTGACTACTATACATAGTTTAAATCACTATGTAATACAACACAGTTGAGTGTTCATATCGCGTGCATGTGAGATGTATATACAAGTAAATTCAACAAATGAATGTTAATGGCAATTAAATATTCACTGATGTACGATGCATCTTTGCCAATCATATTTTCAGTTGACAAATGGTTGAATACATATTAATAAAAATATGACTTTGCAACTAGAGGAACTTTCCACAGAGGAAAGTGTGAGGTATCTCAAATACGAACCCTTTTAGCCAATGCAAGGGGAATTGTTATAGTCAGATCTATATTTTCAAGGTATTAATCGTATATCGTATACCTTTGGCAGTATATCTTATACCTCATCGGTTCTCCTTGATTCTTCATGATTTGCGCCGAAGAATATATCCACCTCCACCACTACAAGCCCCATTCAGTGGCGGCACCACGTAGGGAATATGGGTAATTCCCCGCCAACGATCCTTGCACCCCATTGCCTTCGTCAGATAAAGCCCCAATCCACCTACCCCCTCACTCACAATCAAAAAAGTGTTGACTGTGCAAGTCAATATCACCTCAAATTAGCTTAAAATTAGTTTAACCTATCAACTTTCAGACCAAATTAAGCTAATTTCGGACAATTTTGACATTAAAAAGCCAACATTGTCCACCATAATAATTTCATGTGCCCCCCTCCCCTACAAAAGTGCTGGTGCCGCTACTTGCTTATCTCCTCGCCTATCAGATTTGAAAACCATACAGGTAAATTATTGTTTATATCAGAGGCTCAGAGGCATCATTTTCAATCTTTCCATAACGATATGGTCCACCCGCCTGTTTAATCTTTGCACAAAGTCAGTCTCTACTGAATACGAATACATAAATTAGGATATGAAAAATAATAAAATAGATAAAAGTAGGTCACATCTGTATTCACTACGCATTTCACGATATACGAGGAAAAATAATCCATATCCGCACAATCAGATATTGATACTTTACTGAATAAGTTGAAGTATCCTGACAATCCAGAATATTCCACCCCACCTGTGATTGGTTAATCATATATCAGATCTGTTCTATTATTGTCCAGATTCTGTATTGCAAGTACCGTATTGATCGTATTGATCATATCTTAATATTTTATTGCATTGCAATATTATGTTCTGCAATACCCTTATTCCAGCAAAAGCTTGTATACGTAGCTACTCCGTGACCTGTGTCTTTTCCCTATATCAGATGAATTCATCGGGATTTAAGTTATCTATTTCTATTGTCACTTTCATGGGCCATTTTAGCCCCTGCCCATTTGTGTTTCTTGTATTATTCATGTTTTATGAGTTGCAGTGAATCAGCGCTCTTGATAGAGACTTACCAGTTTTCATTTACCATGTTCATTTCTGTTGGGCATTTGTTCTTTATAATATAAAATGAACACGGGTCATTCTGATGATGCGTGTACACCACATTAAACAAAGAAAACGTCAAACGTGAGTAAATGTTCTTTAAAACTTTTTTGTTTTTGTTTCTGTCAATCACATATTTATTCCAGGATTCCAATTGTGGGTTTATGAATCACAGGGTTACCATATTTTCATATATCAGATTTTCTCTGTGATTGTCTTGAATATCCGCTCGCAGTATTTTCTCGTTCTCCTATATCTAACGAACACATCAAGATCTATAGTTTGATCAGCTCCCAATTGATGAAGCCTCCTTACAGCAGCGAACGAATACAGAAGGACATGGGCGTGCATGAAGGAAACAAGCGCGATGTGCATCATATGCGTGACGCATGCGTGTAGCCCTAACCGCGCGCGTACGCCTGGATTACTTTTGCGCACGGAGAGATAAGAGCCGAATATTTCTCGCCAATTTCGAACTGATTGAACTACAGGTTATCTAGATGCGTCATAAGATAATTCGGATGGCGGGTTACTATATTTTCTTCTTACCCTATGTCTGATGACGCTATGATTGGGATGCATATGCGTCAGTTTGTAAGCTTACCATATTTTAACACTTTTCAGCTATTATTTACGGGATATTTCATTTTTTGTTCAGCTATAATTTTGGAATTAAATACTTTACGCTGTGAGAACAACAGAGTCTAATATTCAAAAGGTAGGATTCACAGAAAAAAATATTGCACAATGCGAATGATCATTCATTACGCACAATGACAAAACAAAAGTGTGTAATAACTTTATGGTAAATGCTGTATAATATACTTCGCTTAAATCACATAGTTAAGACATAATCCCTGAATGTGGGTGGCCTATCAACGCAACTATATTTTGAGTGAAGTGTAAAGTATACAGGGTGGTTCAATAAAACGTTGACAGTTTTTTGAAGCCATTTTTTTTAAAATTCTGTAGATTTAAAAAAAAAATCTTTTTCAATATTCATCAACTATGATCTTGACCATCTATGCTGAAAATATCGTTACAAATAACCTTACGGTTGCAAAATAACAGCTATTTGAACAAAGTTTGTCCCATTTCACTCTGTCCACGGGTACTGATTTCGCGACGTTACATTGAATACTGAATGATGAATTGCATGCAAGTAATCTAAGATTTGAAGATCCTGCCAGGTTAAACCACTGTAATTGTTAACATCTTAACTATCTATTCAGGTGTGAAATCAATACGTTATAATAATACCACAAGTGACTCTAATTAGAATGATTAATTTTCATAGATTTGAAGTGTAATTGTCTATGATCTATGCCTTAAAAGTGACGATGCCATTTAATGTTATCTTGCTGGTCATTTCCCGTAGATTTACCCGTGGACAAAGAGATTTTGGAGAAATTCTCTTCAAAAAGTTATCATTTTGCCGCCTTAGCATTATTAACATTGAGATTTTCAGCATAGATGGCCAAGATGATATTTTTGAGGAATATGTAAAAAAAATTAAACCAAATCCCACAATTTTGACAAATATGGCTTTGAAAAATTGTCAACGTTTTATTGAACCACACTGGTTGTAACGTCGGGAAATCAGTACCCGTGGACAGAGTGAAATGTGACAGACTTTGTTCAAATAGCTGTTATTTTGCAACTGTAAGGTTATTTGTAACGATATTTTCAGCATAGATGGTCAAGATCATATAGTTGATGAATATTGAAAAAGATTTTTTTAAATCTACAGAATTTCAAAAATAATGGCTTCAAAAAACTGTCAACGTTTTATTGAACCACCCTGTATGGCAAGTATGTGTCACATATTATAAACCTGTTTTTTCGACGTAAAACCTTTTTTTCAAAAGAATGACAATCGACGATAAACTTTTTTTATTTTATTTGATGAACCTGTTTTTATCAGCCGAGAAACCTGTTTTTTTAAAAAACCTATGACAATCGAATCGGAAAACCAGGTTTATCAAATCGAAAAAAAGAAGTTCATCATCGTCGCTTGTCATAGTTTTTCTCTCGAAAAAACAGGTTTCTTGACCGATAAACTTATTTTTACAATCGAAACGATTGTCTTAGTTTACGATTGTACAGTACAGTAGTGCGGTCGCAAAGTTCGGTAAAGTAATAAAAAAACCATTTGTATCTATTTAGACACACGACTGTTACTACGAGGTTACATGTTAAAATTGGCGTTTTGTTTGTGATTCGGTCGGTTTATTACAAAGAAATTATACTGTTCATTTTCTGCTTTTGACTGTCGTCGGATTTATTCCTTTTTTTGGAACTAGTACAGCTGATTCATCTCTTAGATATGACTGCTGCGGGAAAGGAATTGCTAGTCATCGGTTCCCTCACAAAACAGATTTGGAAAGGGCGTTGGATATTGTGCAAATAAACACCACGAACAGCCGAAGAAAAATTCAGTAACATATTTATTCATGAAACAAAATTAGTAATAGTAAAAAAACCTAACTAATGATATGTAAATAAATAATATATTTGAACATCAAAGTAGAAAAGTAACCTACGATGAATTGAACCTTGGTTTCATGCGTGACAGGCGGTCGCGCTAACCATTACACCACTCAGGTAGTCGAACTACATGTTATGGGTGCAACAACGGTCGAGAAACCTGTTTTTTTTCGAGAAAAAAACTATGTCAATAGATGATAAACTTGGTTTTCGATTCAATTGTCATAGTGTTTGATAAACCTGGTTTATCGGTCGATAAACCTGGTTTTGGCAAAATATTTGCCATAAAAGTAATCTGTTTCAATTACGCGCAGTTAAAAAATTCAATTTTGTATACATTTATGTGTAAATTTGGCTTCAATTTGTGACAAATTATGGCAAATTGAAATTGAAAAACTGAAATTTAGATTTTAATGTTCTATTCCCAAATGTTTCCAACAGTTTAATTATGACTAATGCATATCTGCATACATCAGCATGATATACCTTTTCCTTGTGAATCAATAGACTCCTAAGATCAGATACAATGTCCCTACATGTATTATGGTCAGATAGACTCGCATACTCTTTGTTTGCGGTTCATTCTTTTCATTTGTTAAATTAGTTTAGTTTTGGCTGTTTGTTTGTTTGAATTTGGTTGATTATTTGGTATTTTTGGTGTGTTTTGGGGAGGAGTTCGCGATTGAATTTTGTTTTATTGTGTGACAGCCGCTGTTATGCTTAAATTCAAGGCAAAAATATGACAGATAGAAGTTGTATTTTGACTTTAGATGATAGCTACATGTGTGCAACAATAGGTATCGTATCACCACAATTTACTATTTTGCGACTAATGTGTAAGGCTAAAACATCTAAAACCGAATATAATTAAACTCTACCCCCTCAGTATCTAACGCACTAAACTCCAGAGGGCGGTATTGCATGACATGTATTATGATGATACATAGAATACATTAATAACAAAATTATATTATAAGGCTATATTATATTATAAGGCTTTCCAATGATCGAAGCACTTTACACAAAGTTTAAAGTGCTTTAAGCACTTTACACAAAGTTTGTTTGTTTGTTTACACGGTCGGTCCGTACAGACACATGCTTGGGTCCTGAAGGTACCAGACTCAAGCAAATTGCTCGGGCCAGGCTTAAAAAGCCTATATATAAGCATGCTGGTTGAAACACATGTTTCTTACAGTGGCGTATCTGAACCTGTCCCGGTCCTATAATTACATTGATGAAAGTCACTGAAGGTACGTCATGCACGCTTACACATCATCAAGTGTTTCTATGTTATGTATATTATTCTTTTCCTTACCATCTCCCCTTCATATCCCTCGTTTATCTATTTCCTTTTCCCTTTCCTTCCCTTTTTATCTCCCTCTTCTCCCTTTCTTTTTCTTTCCACTTATGTCTATGAAAACTATTCTTTTCCTTACATTCCTTTCCCTACCCTTTGTTTTTCTACTTCCTTTTCCCTTTCCATCCCTTTTGATTTCCCTGTTCTCCATTTATTTTCATTTCCTTTCCCTTTTCCCATTACGGTTCCGTTCCCTGTATATTCTGAGATTTTCCCGACCACGGCTGAGGGGCAGTATCCGCGATTACAAATCAAGTTTTTTCACTCCCGCCTCTTTGTGTTATTGCACCAGTCGATAGTGTCTACGGCGCTTTGGGTACCTGACGCTGGTTTTGACTATAGGGTTTCTGTAGCGAGGCCTTCACACTAGAGTGCGGGTCATTGTGAAATTTACTGGGTGTGGGTTGACGGAATTCTTATGAAGCCTTATGACAACGGGAAAAACACTTGTTCAACGGGCAAATTGATATCTCAATTAAGGTCGTTTCATTGGGCAAGTAGGGCTTTTTTTTGGGGGTGGGGGCGGGGGGGGGGGGTGGATTCCCAATAATGTCGTCCAATTTTGGTAAATTTCCAATATTTTTTGAAATTCTTCACACACAAATATTGTAAATATTTGTTAGTAAAGTATCAACAAAATTGTGCAATAACACATTTGAACAAATGTTATACAAAATTAGTTGAAAGTTCAAAACAAAATGGGTCGGTCGGCCCGGTCAGCCGGTTGAACAGGGTATTTTTTCGTCGCCTAAGGGAGATATGAAGTTGGCAGCAGGGCAATATATCCACATGTAGTAGACGTTCAGCTTGAATATGTAATGTAGTAAATTCAACAGATATTCGCCAGATAAAGAACGAATTGCTTTCAAAATAAGTATTTGTTAGTAACTCTGATTGCATCAGTTCTTACACTTTTTATGTAAAACTAAGTGGTACATGGAAATGAATATTGCTTTTTATTCTTTGACCATTGTTTTCTTAAAGTTGCGATGACCATAAAGGGAAATCAATAATGTCTTGTTTATAAATCGTGCAAATGAATACCGACCACAAAGATTTTAAGCACAAACAAAACCTAGACATTTACATATTATTTTTAAAACATATTTTGAGGATTTAAACGGTCATTTTTAAGGGAAAATAAGAAGAAAGAAAAAGAGCTCGCTACGAGAGGTCCATTTGCTATCTCTATATAGGTTTCAAAGATATTACAAATGGTATGCTTATCATCACGAGGTGTTTCGATCATTACATGAGGCGCTTTCTTCCTGCATTTGCACAAATATTCCACTCTCTGTTGATTTAGAAGCTGTGTCAACAGGTATTCAATTATATTGAAGAGATAAGAGACATTATGTTTAGCTAGTAATCAAATGTATTTTTCGTGTTTCAACATAAAACAGCTGTCTTTAAGATATAGGGGAAATCGTTGACCGTCCTTATCAACAATTATTTTAACAAGGGTCAACATGTGTCATTTACTCGAAATCAAGATTCTCTCCCGGTTTATTTTATTGGTGTGGTGATGACAACAAGTATGTTTCTTATTGTTTTACCCTAAGTTTATCAAAAAATTAAGATGTGGTACTCTTGTGTGAAAAATGAAAAGCGCCATGCCCCCTGGGGCTATAGTCCGACCTCCATATATATTTACGGGATGAAGCGTGAAACTAGTGCTGCGTGATACAGTAGAGATGAGTGCCGTTTACCAACATATACTTTATTGTACAGGGCAGACTATGGCTCCTGCTACACCGGCACGATGATATGAAAATTCATTGACCTTTGCGTGTCTGTAGTTGCGAGCAGACAAACTGGAAATCCTGGGTGTTTAGCATTTATAGCAAGCTGACTTGGTCCAAACACATCTCGGCTGTCTCAACCAGGGCTGGCCAGAAGCTCGGCGCTCTTTGCAAGGTTGCAAATAAATTGACGGCATTGGGCAGATCTACTGTGTACAAATCACCAGTCCGTAGTGTAATGGAGTATGCTTCACTTAGGCTGGTCTAGCGCTTCACCTACTATCCTAAGCCAGCTTGACAACATCCAAAGGAAGGCACTCAAGATCATTGGCGCTCATGACGCTATTGGTCTATCGCATCTCAGCATCACAAGCCTACTTCACCGGCGACAGGTAGCAGCAGCCACGGTCTTGTACAAAATGCACACCAACCACTGCCCACAAGATTTAGCAGCACTGCTCCCCATACCATATGTTCATCGTCGTGCTACGCGTTCAAGTGTTGCAATGCCAGATCATGCCCTTTCACTGCCGCCTGCCCGAACTTGCTGCTTAGACAGAAGTTTCATCCATACAGCTGTTCCACTGTGGAACAGTCTTTCAGTCAATGTTGTTGGCAACATCCAAGAGGAAGGACTACAATCTTTTAAATGTCGTGTTAACAGACACTTTCTCTCCAACTCTTCAGAGTATGTTGGCTAAGCTCTCTCGATGTATCAATGACCTCCAGATATTATTTTCTTCTTATTTTTTGATGTTATTCTCTATGTTTGGGTGTTTATCCTATATATTCCTATCCCACGCCACTTTCATTGGCTTTTTTTACTAGCCCAATTGTGTTTACTATATTTTTGATTATTTTCTGAGTTGCAGTGAACCAATTGATTGGCCCACCAGAGCGCTCTGTCGAGAGTTACCCGTTTGATTTGTAATTACTCAGTTCATTAACTTTGTTAATGCCTGTTGGGCTATCGTTTACATTTGCTCTTTATATACAAAAAATAAATAAATCAAAAACGCATTTATGATCTTGGAATTGAACAAGTTGGCCAAAAACGACGTATGTTAATCAACGACGCACCAATGGAATGGCAAATATTATATAAAACGGTACACATGACTATGGTTAGCTTAGCTTGGTTGTAATTTGGAATACCTAACTACAAGATGAAACGAGTTAGCGCCATCATACTGCAGATTCGAGTATGGCATTGTTCAGTTCAGCCATATCCACACATTTTAATTGATTTACCACTTTCTTTCTTTTTCAGCGCGCGTGCGCGATGTATTATATCATTTGTTCATAATGAGCCAAAACTGTACTAGTCTGGTGCATGTACATTACTCTCGTTGGAGAAATAAACCTAATTGCTAGCAAGGAAACATCATGGATACATTATGCATTTGGAACTGTGCAACTTATGTATAGTGTGTGATTAGGCCAGCCTAACGTTAAGTACACTTGGTTTCAGTTGGTTCACAGAGGCCACCGCACTATTAACACACAGCCCTGTCATCCAATTACAGCAGCAACCATAACTGGTATTTCTCAATATCCTTACACAGCTGTGCAATTTCTGCAATCATGCGTAGACATGACAAGGACAAATAAATCACATCTTACCGTCTTTGCTCACATATTATATTCCGTCCATGGTAAGATGACACATGCCAATGTTGATCATTGTACACTGAATGGCTCTGTGGACCATACCATTATATGTGCAGGTAAACCTAGATTTGTTGGTGAAGCTAAGATAAGTGCTTCATGGTTATTTCTTATTGAAAATAGTTTAACTTTTCTTCAACTTTGCTCCATGTTTAATTATTATACCTTTAGATAAAATGAGCTCTCCGATCACATTCACAAGTGCAGCAGGTTTTCCAGTTGCAAACAATTAATAAATTAATACATTCATAAATGTATGTATTTATTCATATTACAAATTAATTAATATATTAAATAATAGATGTATTAATTAATTAATCACTAAGCTTATTAATTAATAAGATTATTAATTAACTCAACAAATGTCTTTAATGAAATTAATTAATTTTAACTTTATGTATTAATTCATATTATTAATTTACTTAATAAATACATCAATAAAAAACATCAATTATTGTTATTGTCATCAATTTAATTAATTCAGGAAAGATAAAATCAAACCTGATTTAATCCTATGCACAAAATCAATATTGGTTTTAAGCATTGGTCCTTTTGTTATATTAAATTTAAATCTTTAAACTTGAGTCCTCGTTTTGGTAAAGTACAATTCACTCAACTCTTTATGTTGTGTTTGCTTGCTCAACCCCTTCTAAGCTCTGTTTGTCTTTTTGAAGATTCTTCTTGTTTAGATGTAAAGTGCTCAACAAAAGAAATTCATATACTCTCTGTATGTCCTATATTGATTTTCTTGACCAAACAGGCTATATAGGGTCATGTGTTTTAAGCACGCCTCCTTTGGCTTTCGCGACATGATTTTAACTTTACACATTTATATTTGCTTGTATACTCCCCTGAGGTAGTAAAAGTATAAAAAAAAATTATAGTACGACCAAGAACTAAAATGGTATGATCAAAAATGTTCGGAAAAATATCAGAGTTTTTTTAATTTTTAATTTGAGATCCATATATTTTGTATACCTACTCCTATCATTATTTTTTTTACATATTAGAATTCCTCATGAAATTACCAATTAGATGATATATATTTGTCAAAGTTACTACGTCGGTATGGTAATTATACCGGCTAGTGAATATCTCCAATTTTTATTTTATATATATTTTTAGAATTTTTAGAAATATTTGTTTAAGGATGAACCCTTCCCTGATATAAACTGCATTTATGAATTCCTCTAGTTTTCTAGCTTTCCAAAGATGTAAACTTTTGCTATCATAGGTTGAAAACTTATTCTGTTATAGTCATTTTTATAAATCCGGTAAATTGAGGCTGATTATTCATGTTGACTGTGTAATGAATAGGAAGAAAGCTGTTTATCATTGTCTTATCAATAATTAATTGGTGGTTACAACTAGTTGACAAGTCTGTTGAACCACATACTTAAAGACTACTAAACATCCTTTAAAATGGGACCAAAATGGTGTTTGTAACATTAGGGGATGACTAGTTATTGTAAAAAGAACAAAGCATGGGATTATCCTAATTCAGTTTGTACAGGCGGCACCCCTTCCGACGGCACCCTTCCAGCACCACCCTGGTCCCCAAACATCAAACAGCTGTATCTCCCTTTCTGTATTAGCTATACCAATGCCATTTGGCAGGCAGATGGCTTGTTATTAAGGCTTTAAATGGATACCAAATTTGTTGAGATTGCTTATGTGGTTTTAAAAAAATATTTGAGGAAAATGACAGCATGAAGCTAAAAAATGTAGCAGCACCACCCTATTGGGAGGCGAGTTCATAACGCGTGACCATAGACATATATGGATGAATTATTTTGGCACAATTTGCTACAAAACAACAAAGCACACTACGCGGGAGAAAAGAGCGAAGGTTATCAAGCACATAATCCGTATTTGTCTCGTATTGTTCACTGCACGCGCGGGCAAATTCAAATGACCTTGATTTTGTCTCGAAAATCAAGGTTTTGTATCTCTGCTGTTTCTTTCTTCTTCTTACCTTGATTTTTTTTCAAAAGTCTATGTTTTGTATTTTTACTGTTTATTTCCTGTTTCTTTCTTCTTTTTCTTCTGGCAAACCCATCATACAAAATGCTTCTTCTCCTACATCTTACAAGCTTCAATCACCAGACTTAGGCAGAAGTACCCCTACTCAAATTTTGATCGGGTTTGATGCATCGTATGTCTTTTGATAAGACAAGAACATAAGTAAATTATAACTGTGAGGTCAATGGTCAGGAAAGGGTCACTATGGGTCATTGCACTATACAAAGGTAAAATGTAGAACATGCTCCGATTTTGATCGGATTTGTTGCATCTTATGTCTCTTGTAAAGACAAGAAAAAAGTAAACATGAGCTTGGGTCAAAGGTCAAGAAGGGGTCATAACGTGTTTTTAACTTAAAATGGTCTTACTCTTTAGCGAAACGAGTCAGGACCGTTAGTATACGAATAATGAATGTTTATGAGTGCAATGGTAGGTAATAATATTTTCATGAGGTGAAAGATGCAATGTTCTATTCTACGAGGCGGAGCCGAGTTGAATGGAACATTGCATCTTTCACCGAATGAAAATATTCTTTCCATTGCACGAATGAAAAAAAAACATTCATTATTTGTTTTATTCAACATCTAAGAAAATTATTATCATTTGAAACAATATTATTCAGAGATTTATCTATAGTCGTGGGCTTACGTGTAGGCCTAATCGCGTTACGGCCGACGAGCGCTCACCGTGCAATGTATCATAGGGGTGTCGATGCACGGCAAATCGTGCAATGGAGCGGATATTTAATCGCACGTGACCTATAATCCTCCAATGAAATAACAATGATTTTCTTAGGTGTTGTATAAAATCGGTTATCATATTCATTATGACCTTATCCACAATTAATACTCCGGTTTTTAAAATGTAAACATATTTGGGGTCACTAGGGGTCAAACTTTCAATTTTCACTCCTCGCACTAAAATTACTTTGAGGAAATGACTGATAACCGTCAGAATTGGTCAATGGATCCCTTTGGTTCATTTCATATAGGGTATTCAGCGATCAAAATTGACATGTCAAATGGGGTCACTTGGGGTCATTGACATACAGGGAGAACATTTAGGACATGGTCCGATTTGGTGCATCTGATAAGACAAAAAGACATTGGGGTCAAATAAATGTCCGGAATGAGAGCAAATATCTAGTTCAAACTGTCATGCTTGGGTAGTGTTGCACGTGCTAAATTACCAAAACAAAGTAACACATATATACAATATGAGTAAAAGTAAAACATAGTTGAAGCCCAATAGATGCAAACAAAAGCAGGAAAGTTACAGTAGCAGATTTGCCAAAACACTGGCATGCCGGAGATAGTATAACGGCAAACTATCTAGTGAAAAGAAAGTACTTTGACCGGGACTTGAACTGTTCAAGAGAGGTAGCAGACCGAAACTAATTGTGCTACGTTGTCCAAATTTAAGCCCCAAAAAGTAGAAACTGATACCAGAAATGGATTCTCTGACGCATTTGCAAAATTGTATACTTTTATATAAATCACAATAAAGTTCAAAGGTTCCAGGGCTCGGTAAATTTATTTTGTGGTGGGGGGGGGGGGGGGGGGGGGGGGGGGGGGGGGGGGGGGGGTAAAATTACAAAGTGTAGTTTATCTCAAATTATCAAAACTATCACCCCGATCGAACCACACCACGCGGATAATGTGTGTTGTTTTGAATGATCGCTGTTTACATCGACTCTTGAAACTAAAAGTTACTTTTTTGTGTTAAGGTTGAAAATATTATGAATGAAATTGAAACAAAGAAATGCATTGTCTATTTATGAAATTGCGTTCAAATCCTTGGTCGTTGTTGAAAGGGATAACTTATGTTTTAGCGTAAATTAATGTGCATCACTAATCTACAACTTGCGATCTACACGCCTGCATATTTATTTCATTCTGGTGTTGTCCTCGGGACGCCGTTGAAGATTGGTGATATCTGAGACTAATATACCTAAAGAGATGAGAAGCACGGTACTAATAATGCTATTCATCACTGTGCACAAGGTCCGATGCGGATATTGTTTAGTTAATCGCCAATCGATGATCATCATTCAGTTTAATTTGTAGCACGACCTCAATATATGAGTAAGCGCGCTATTTGAATCCAGTATTATCCACACGTTTATTACACTTTTTGAATAACCTGAACGCACTTTAGCATGGGATGGCTATACCGACATACAGACGGTGATATATTTCTAAAATGAATATACAGTTATATCGCTATATTTTTGGCATTTCTGAAGAGATATGACAATTAAAACTGTATTATGATAACAAAGTTCATGATAATGTGTTTATATTTAACATGAATTGCGAAACAAATGTTATACTTTAATTCATAAACAAGTTCTTCAAAACATCACTTTTTTAGTTTTGTTCATTTATGAATCTAAATACAAAGTATGACATTTGGTTATCACAATACATTGTTTATATGTTCAATAATGTACCCAATAGGTTTTAATTGGCATATCTCTTCTGAAATGCCATAATTTTAGCGAAATAAATGCATATTATTTCAGAAATATATCAAGGTCTGTGAGTCGGTCACCATCCCATACTAAAGTGCGTTCAGGTTATTTAGAAAAGTTTAATACACGTGTGGATAACACTGGATTCAAAATAGCGCGCTACTTCTCGAAGGATGAGTCCGTGATACAGATTTAACTGAATGATGCTAATCGATGAGCCATCAACTATAACAATTTCGCATCAAACCATGGATCGCTGCACATGGCAGGTATCAATGGGCGCTTCTGATCTCTTTAGGTATATATTAGTCTCAGGTGATATACGCCGAAGCATGATCTAATTCATAAATAACTCGTCTTGTTGTTCTATAACGATGCTACCACCGCTTGTAAACAGAGTTGTTTACTTTGTCCTTCACTGCAAAAAGGTTGCTTAAAATAGGTTGTTAACAGATACTTTATCGTCCGTTGGTTGACGTGTTGATTAAAATGTATTCAATATATGTAGAAAGTTAGGCGTTGTATAAAAATTCTTAAAATCCCCAGCGTTGAGAAATCGTCGAAAACAATGTCGTTAGCATGTTGGTGGAAACTGTTTCTGTTGCTAAACATATTGCGTAGAAGTATTTCACTTTGGCAACTGTTGCCTGAGCCTTGAGGAAAATCACGCAACAGTTGTCGCAACTTACGCGAATTTTAGGCAACTGAAGTCCAAAAAACCAAAGATACATGTCTATGGTTGGAAGTGGTCGGTACAAACGTATGTATGTATGTATTATGTATGATGGCTTAATTTGGGAGTGTGTTCCACACCACCCCTTCACACTTGTATGTTCACCCCTACATTTGTGATACACCATGCCGCGCTGACATATTTGTCCATCCTTTTTTTTATGAATTCGCTCTGTTATAATATTTAACCTAGTTAACTATAATATGCAGTGATGAAAAAAAATAAACACAATTAATTTAAATTCCAGTCTCCAAAATACAACTGATATGTGCATTACTTGCAGACAGCCCATACAAAGCATGTGTATAATGTGTTTACTACCAGGATTTCAGCTAACAATGGATGGACTACCAATGACCTATATACAGGCTGTCCCAAAATGATTAGTACCGATCAATGCCCAAAGTTCATTCATTTTTTTTTTCAACATCAAAATCAATGGAATTAGGTCCCATGTTTTTTGTTATCATTTTCCCCATACATTACTTTTCGACTAGAATTTTATATCATGAATATCCGAGTTATAAAACTCAAGATACACTTCATTATGTGCGACATGGTGATTTCACCTTTTCGACAAAGTGCACAAATTGTGTGTGTTTAACAACTTGTTTGAAAGAAATAAATGTATTCTCATAATCTCTTGTCTACTAATATAATATTGTGTTTCTTCCGGTTGTAACTGTAATATTAGTTGTATAATATACTAATTACTAATTCTTTTTAATTTTAATTCAATTTAAAGGGTAAAAGAAGCTCGCCACACTTGAGTGACCCCATGCTTTGTTCTATTTTACAAGTGTTTAAGGACTTCTAAGGAGCTAAGGCCAAACAAACAAAAAAGTTTGTCTCAAAGCTTGCGAAGGCTTCAAAATCGGGCGACGCGCGCTGTTTTTTGTCTTCCATTTTTTTTTTTTTAACATTATTTTTATTTGTGTGGCAATTTTTACTCTTACTATTTGCAACCGTTAACACTTTCTGATATTTGTTTTTTCTATTTGAAATGAATATTGTGATGTAGTTGTGTATAAGAACAATTGTGCAGCGTTTTTTGAAGAACTGAGTCATGTAAAAGTTTGAGAAAAGGAAAATCTGCCGATATTTTTAATAAAAACTTGAAATAAAAATTTGTAGGGAAAAAAAAATTGATTTGACAATTTCCTGCATTTCAGACGCGGTATTTTGGCATTTCAAAACCAATGCGCGCGCAAGCTTTGAGACGAACCTATTATTTTGTTTGGCCTAATGAAGTGGTATAGGGTGAATTAGCAGTGGCTAATTCATTTTCACATTGGTGGAGAATGGAATTGGTGAGGTCGGGGTGTGGTTAAACAGTAAGGTATGATATCATTTTAAAGTTTGTACGAAATTCCATCCCTAATTTGAAGTCTAAGCCACTGCTAATTACCCATGATCACTTCTTTACCTATTTAAATGTCGCTCAAGTTTAGCCTAAAAACTAGCTCATATAGAAACAAAGCTTGGGATCCATGTGTGACGATCCATTTTTACTCTTCAAATTGAATCAAAATGAAGAATTATTAATAATTTGAAAAAGAATAAAACAAATGTCAGTATTTATATAGCGCTCTATCAAATTCAGTATAAGCTGGGGCCCATTTTTAGGTTTTTGTTTGTCCCGGTATGCTGGCACAGAAAGACATTTACCAAAATGTTCCTTCTGTAGCATACTCGGGTGTTAAGTTGACCTTTGACCTCAATTTAGGGTCAAAGTTTATATGTGTTTCAATGGGACGAAATAAAATAATCAATTACAATATCAGTAGGTTTTAGTCCTTAACTCATGCACAGCAACATTCAAGCACAGACACTTATAGATCTAGAAAAATAGTTTGCTAAGAATTGGTATAAAAAAGTTCCATTGATGTATGTATGTTACGCTAGCGTTTTATCAGTGTTATTTATCTTTTAATGTCATTAATGACGTGTTTAAAAGGTATTTTTAGCATTGAATGTGGTAGCGTAAAGTAAACTTAATTTCTTAAATTTACCTTTTGCGTTTCGGTTAAGTTAACATAAAAGACTCTTTTTGTTGCACTTAATAGAGTCGAAGAAACACCCGATTTAACTGTGGATAGATACTAATATCTATAACATTCGACAATACTTTTAATGTCAAATTACTTAAAATGTGTCTAAAATGTCGAATTCAGAACAAATTAAGCTAATTTCAGGCATTTTTTACATTAAAAGCCATTTTTTTCTCGTGCCCACAATATTTTTTCTCGCTCCACGCCCCATATACCTTGTTTTAACAAGGTATATGATACGGCACTAAAAATCTAAAAAAACCTGGTACTAATAATTATACCTAGGTATGTTTGTCCTCAGGCGAAAACAACTTCGAAATGGTTTATTTGTCTGAACAAAATGCACTCAAATGTTTAAAACTTAATAAATACAAATTTTAAATCATTCTGCGTTGATGGTTGTACAAGCATGAGCGAAAGGCTTTTTTTGTCTTATTTTTAAAATGTGTTTAAGCTTCACATAGTAAATTTGATATCAGCCCGTTCGAATCACAAACCATGCAGTTGATATGTTTACACACATATCAATTAGAACGTCACAATCCAGAAAATATCAGCTGAGACAGCGCGTAGGAGATTGCAATGTCTTCTTGAGCTGGATTGTGAGGACATGTCCTTAGGATCACTGACTCAATTCATGCTGAAATACAATAGAACTAATATGTTAAAAATGATGTACACATTTTGAAGAAAAGGGTACTAGTATCTGAAAATACGAAAACAAAAATTAACAAAAGCTCAACATATCTTCACATTTTTAAAGTTACAAACAAAAAATTTACCTTTTCTCCTTGAGTTGAATATTTCTGAACTGATACGGTATTCTCTCTCAAAATTTAGATTGGATACAAACTTGTTGCCTTCATGTTCTATACAAGACTGCCAGCAAAATATGTCCTTACTTTCATTTTATACCGCCAATATGCACAAAGCCAGACTGTGTAAAATACAACAAACAATAACAGTGTTTTTTCTTCTTCAACTTCAACAATGCACATTTTCAGACGACATTCTCTTATCATTTCTGTGTTTGCTCCTGTGTGTTTGCCCCAAAAGGGTCACAAATGTTACTTTTCACTCAAATTGAAGTGAATTGTATGCCAGTATATGTATTCATGCTCAAATACAATAGAACTAATATGTTTATATTGATGTACACATTTTGAAGAAAGGTAGAAAAACTAGTATCTAAAAATACGAAAACAAAAATTAACAAAAGCTCAATATATCTTCAACATGTTTAAAGTTAGAAACAAAAGTATTTACCTTTTCTCCTAACTTGTGAGTTGAATATTTCTGAACTTATATTCTCTCTCAAAATTTAGATTGGATACAAACTTTTTGTCTTCATGTTCTACAAGACTGCCAGCAAAATATGTCCTTACTTTCATTTTATACCGCCAATATGCACAAGGCCAGACTGTGTAAAATACAACAAATAATAACAGTGTTTCTTCTTCTTCAACTTCAACAATGCACATTTCAGACGACATTCTCTTGTCATTCTTGTGTTTGCTCCTGTGTGTTTGCCCCCAAAAGGGTCACAAATGTTACTTTTCACTCAAATTGAAGTGAATTGAATGCCAGTATATGTAATTAAAGTCATATTACATGTATGGGATATTTTCCAAGTGATGCCCTCTATCCTAGATGTATACTTTGAAAGCACATTTTCAGACGACATTCTCTTGTGTTTGCCCCAAAAGGTTCACAAAGGTTACTTTTCACTCAAATTGAAGTGAAGTATAATATGCCATAGCCTGGGTATGTAGTTAAAGTCATATTATGTGATATTTTCCAAGTCATGCCCTCTACCCTAGATGTTTACTGTAAAAGCAGATTTTCAATTTGGATCATAAATCTTAAATATCTACAGAGTAACAGAGCGAAACAATTATTAATTACTTAAAAATCATAGTTTGAATACATTAAATTTGAAACCAAAATCTAATATGCGGACGTCCTAACGAATATGTTGATCAATGCTGATGGTCCTGGGTCAATTCGCCAAGGATCAAGGGCGTTTTAAGTGAACCTCACATTTTGAATCCTAGTGAGCCTGTGTGACCATTGACCCCTTATGCTTGACAACCTGAGTAGTGGTTGATATAAGGGTGCCTCTGATTAAATATGGTCAGCATCGTCTTATTAGTTACAGGGCTACAGGTCGATTGCCAGAAGAAAGAAGAAGCGAAGAAGAAACAGCACGATTACAGTATATTAGCTGTTTCTCGACTAATATAAATATAAACTATACCGGTATTTGTTCGAATGGTTCACGCTTGGTTTCAGCTTTACAATATAGGCAACAAATACAGTGATCAGGTAAAGGTAGATGACCCGATCACATTTTCGTAACACAGAATTATTTCAAACATACGGAGATTTTCATATCATATGAAAGCTCGTATTTTTCTCATCATCATACTGAAATTTGACGGCCTAAATCGGTATAATTACGGAGAAATCGATGAAATAACGTCGAATTACCGCGAATGGTGGTAACCACCGATATAGTTTGTGCACTACTCAATGGGTACAGTTCACAGCATCTTGTGCGTCTAAAATAAGAACCATTAGAGCTATGCAACTCAAACTTTGGAACACGACTTTTTTTAGGATGACCTTTCATGTAGAATAGAAAACTTCAAGTTGAAAATCGGAACATCTACCTTTAATGTGTTTTGTACAAAACGATGCCAGGTACGTATTTATTCTATTTTAAAAAGGGGAAAATCCCTTATTATACCAAATATGGCTAGACACTTGAAATGTTGTGTTTTATTTCATTCATATATTAATTCCAACTCAAACTTTGGAACACGACTTTTTTTAGGATGACCTTTCATGTAGAATAGAAAACTTCAAGTTGAAAATCGGAACATCTACCTTTAATGTGTTTTGTACAAAACGATGCCAGGTACGTATTTATTCTATTTTAAAAAGGGGAAAATCCCTTATTATACCAAATATGGCTAGACACTTGAAATGTTGTGTTTTATTTCATTCATATATTAATTCCCTACTTTCTGGATGTAGTTACACTGACATATCTCGCTTGCAGCGGTTACAAAACAATGCTACGTGCATCATTTAAAAGGTCAACCGTTGTCACTACTCATCTGCTCCACTGCTTCATTCTCTACACTGCATGACTAGCATCATTCAGTTGATCTCTCAGTGCCCCTTTAAAGTCACATATTGGGTGCAAATCTCATAATTTATAGTTCAAATTGTCAATTGCGTGGTCCCCATCGGGACATGTAATGAATGGCCTCTTATGACCAAACTGTTATTGCCATGGTTTTGAATCCCATTTGACTTACAATCTATTCAAAGGACCTTTCGCATAACAGTGATATAACAGTACACTCTTATTCTAGATTAGTCAAATTTGACACGGAAATGGTCAAATCTGACACGGAAAATTAGTCCGCGGGAAACTACAACTTATTAGTCAAAATAACATGGACAAATGTGTCACCTTTTTTTGACACTGAAGTGTGTCAAATGTAACAAATATCCGGGTCAAAATGATCATTTTATTTGTTAAATCTGAATCTGAATACTATTCAAATGATCATTTTTGACCCTGACATTTGTTCCATTTGACACACTTCAGTGTCAAAAAAGGTGACACATTTTTCCAACTCATTTCAGACGCATAACGACCAATAAATTGATCAGTGTAACAGAACACAAACATGTGTCAAAAAGAAATGACACGGAAAATTTGACTAATCAAGAATAAGAGTGTACGTGATATTTAGACAGGGTTGAACCAATGTCATTTACGTTAAATAACAATATTGTCCCGGATAATCCAAGCATTCATCTCACAATCTTTGTTAAATGTGGGAATTTGGTGATTGCTGACACAACAAAAACTGTATTGAATACTGTCTGCCGCCGTCCAACACGTACACTATACACAATACTTTAAAATGTAGGATACACAATACTATTCAATATGGTGCCAGGTACCTCGTAAAATTTAGACAATTGAATGTTTCGGGTTCATTAGCATTGTATCATTAGTCACGATGGGTAGTTAGTAACAATGTTTAATCTACCCTCGAAGTTGACGCATAGATTTATGGACCTAACTCATCAGGATCAGAGTCCTTTCTTTGTTAATGATGCCTTGTGTGTCACGTAAAAGTAAGACAGTTGAGCAAATGTTAGTGTTTATGTTTTTTTAGCATTGTATCCCTTAGTCACGCTGGGTAGATAGTAACAATCTTATCTCGGATTAGAGTATTTATTTATAAACCTAACTTCTCACATGTCCCAATTAAAGGCACATTAAGTGGTGTTGAAAATTTTAAATGTTTAACATTTTACTTCAGAATTCAAGATGAACATTAAAAATGGCCATTACTGTTGTTCCTACTAGCAAAAACACAGCAAAACTTGATTAACACAATATCATCGCTATTTATTGAAAAACGCCCTCTATGCAAATATGGTTCGCGTTTGAATCGACGTTTTCTTGTACATAGAGGGCTGATTTTTCTTAATCCTTATAGGTGTAAGTTCATACATGTAATACAATTATAAAAATATACTAATCCCATTTTTTATCATAATTGAGGGCGCATCCTCCAACACATCTCTTAGTGCCCCTTTAAGTCGAGGATATATTACATGTACAAGTACCATTGGAGGACCTCAATGGTAATTGTATATGCAATATATCCTCGACTCAATTGCTAGCAAGGTCGCATACAATATGGATAATCGTTTGCACATGTGGAACTGTGCCAAAGGAGTGTGTGTGATTAGAAACCCGCCAAAATGTCAATTAAACTGTGATTTAGTTGGTTCGGAGCCCACGACACAAAACCCTGTTATCCAATCACACAACTGCACATATCCCTTGTATTGATAAATAACGCTACAGCCGCATACATCTGTGAAAAAACTGCAAGGGCAAATTACACACTATATTATGTAGCCTAATAGTACATCGTCCGAGTTAAATTTTGGGGTGTTATACCAGTGTATGTATAGTTTAAACCATTTTAATGCTGTCTTTATTTTTTCTGTTAAATCTTAGACGCAATATGTGTTCCATATAGACGTTATAGGCTGAAATACAGTGAATTACCGCCAAAGGTAATTAATCATCCGGCTAGTGTGTGTACTACTCAATGGGCAAATTCCGTGTCACCTTGTGCTTCTAAAATAAGAACAATTGGACTTATGCAACTCAAACTTTGGAATATGATTAAAACGTGTTGGGATTGGTAGTTAGCCTACCCGCAGAGCAGAGGGGTGTAGTAAAATGGCCATATAAATAATTCACATGAATAAAAAACCAAACCAAAATATACTCTATGAATGTAACAAGTTTCACTTCCAAGTGAAAATAAATTTCCCAAATTAAAGTTTATGCTATCCCTTTTAAAGGGATTTTGATCATGTTCTATAACTCTTTTAAAGGATACAAACAATCATTAGTCCGTAACAGAATCTTGGTAGACTTTCAGTCCATTAAATACATTATATTGAAATAGAAGTTCACACATCGTCTGTCGTCATTGATCCATGACTTTCATTCGGGTTTGTATTTATATTGCTTTGAATTATGACTCTTTTGTATAGGATCAACATAATAGTCCTACACAGCCCTTTTATGGCAAAAGGATGTATATTATGTGTACTTTCCTAATGATATACTTCCTTTTAACATGGACTGTGTTAACTTAGTTCAATAATCCTCACTTAGGAAAAGGTTGCAACTTGTAAAGACAATAAAAGTAATATACTGCCTTTTATCACTACATGATTTATGGAGAAACAAGCTAACTTTGATCACGTTAAAAGGAAGTATACTGTTAGGAAACTTCATATAAGATACATTCTTTTGCCATAAAAGGGCTGTAACACCTCATGATGTGCAGAACAAGCAAAATGTTCAAGGCTTTGCACATCTGATCATGAATAATGTTGGTTTGAGCCAATGAAATGCAGCTCTTTTCTTTCTGGTTCTTTCATGGGTATTTGTCTTTTCTCGCATGGCATACTGAGCCGCCGCAGCGTTTGAAGAATGGTAATCATTCCTTTGCAGGGTATTCATACATCAGGAAGCTTAAGTGAGCGATATAGTCGCTCGTATTGCGACTGGATATTTTTGGAGTAGGATTTTCTTTTCTCCGTTTTGGTAAGTTACTAATTTCCCGACTAGAAATCCCCAAAACAAAAAGAGCTTATGGGGATAGATTATTTTCGGCTTATGGTCCAAAGTTGTGGAACAGCTTACCAAATAATGTCCGCGATGCTCCCAATGTGAAAGCTTTTAAAAAGCTCTTAAAAACCTACCTTTTCCCAAATTAATTGCTAGTCATTGTGCATATTTTTTTGGTTGGTTAATTGTATATTTATATATATCTGTTGTTATCATATTTGCTGATGTAATAAGTAGGTCATGTATTTTATCATGTGTCATTATTTTGTTGCATGCTGTAACTATATTGTATTTTAGATTGTGTTTTATTGTAGGGGAGAACGGGGTAAGTTGAGCCACTGGGTAAGTTGAGCCACCCCCTGTATTAGGGAAACTATTGACATTCCTAATTTTACACTGCTCTCTATTGTTAGATGATATCACTCAAACCTCTCTGGTGACAACCTTGCATCGTGTGCACACATGGTAAGAAAATTGAGCTAGAAAGTTGATTTTGGACACATCTGAGTAAAGTTTTGAAAAAATGGTTCGTGGTTTTTTTCTTAGAAGTGCATAGATTGTATTAGTGCAACTTTGTGTGTGCTAAAAGGGTGACATGTGCACTTAAATTTAGTAACATGATGAAAATGTCATTAAGCTTCAGTAGGGAAGGGGGGGGGGGGTATTTTTTCATAAGTTGACCGTCGCGGGGTAAGATGAGCCATTTTTCACGGGGTAAGTTGAGCATAGGAAATAGCCATGATAAAATAAAATTTGTCAAAATTTAGTACGAAAATTGTGCGGAAGTGTTTTAAAATTCCAGTTTGGATCAAAGTATTAACAATTATGAGTATATTTCACTTTTACCATGAATAAACCAAAATTTCTGAAACTTATTTTCTGATTTCAAATGTCCCATTGATTATTGTGGTGGCTCAACTTACCCACACTGGTGGCTCAACTTACCCATGGTCCGGGGCAAGTTGAGCCACTTTACCAAATTTTTTCAAGCATCTCCCATGAATAAACAATAGCAATTGGTTCAATTATTATGTTATACTAAGTAAGTCAATACTCTAAAGTTTTACTTGCAACACTAAGTGTGAAGGTCTGTCTTTTAATATCTGCACAATAGGACAAAATGTGAAAAATGGCTCATCTTACCCCGTTCTCCCCTACAGCGCATTGGTTCATGGGAAATGCGCTTTATAAGTATCCTGAAATAATAAATAAATAATAATAATTGTAACGTCAACCCTCATGATCTAACGCAAATGTTGTTAACGCAACGTTGTATATGTTGCAATTGTCTATTGACATACTTAGTACCTTGCACATGTAGAATGCTTTGTAGTATGTCATGTATGTGCAGTGCACGGACACCATGCAGAAGTTGCAGAAGTGGCATCTTTATGACTCAACCGACATTGTTGCGTGATATCAAGATGTACTTTATTGTGGACTATAATATACAGGGCGAGTCAAACATACTGCACCTGTGGAAAGAAGCCATCTTGTTTTCAAAACCAAGTTGAAGTTTGACACTTTTTAAACGTTGCAAGAATGACGTATTTGTTCCCATCTGTATGTGAAAAAAGAAGTCAATCGCATTTTTCGTTTGTCTTTTGTGATCATTTTTGCTGCATAACCCAATTTACTTGTTTGTCCACGAGCCTATTAATTTTCAATTGGAATTGCACACATTTCATATTCACATTTGAATATCCCGCCAACAGAAATCAGGAAAATTTCATATTTATTCAAATTTGGAACATTATGAGAGATTCATAGCACGGGTTATGTCAATTGATTATTTTATCTTCCATGAAACAAGAAAGGAAGCATTAAATTCCAATTACGTCACAAATTTACTTGATTTTTTTAAATTTTAATGAGAGACGCATTTTGCAATCTTATGCATGTTTTGGGTGTCTCGTGGACAAGCATGGGAAAGGGGTGCGTGGATAAAAAGGTTTACCAAAGGTTAAAAAAAAGGCGATTGACGTCATTTGTTCACAATAACAAATATGTTATTCTTATAACGTGTAAACAAATGCACACTTCAACTTGGTTTTGAAAACAAGATGGCTTCTTTTCACTATTGCAGTTTTTTGACTCATCCCTGTATAGTTATTATTAGTCGAAGAACGCCTAATATACTGTATGCTACCTGCTTCTTCCCTCTTCTATCTTCTTCTGGCATGAGAACTATTATAGCTCCGTAATCATTTGGCCGATTTTGACCATATTTGGTTTGGTCATAAGTAGGCCTACCCTTATGCATCACTACTCAGGTTGTCAAGCATACGTGGTCAAATATCACACAATGGTCACTAGGGGTCTAAACGTGACTTTCACTTAACACGCCCCTGCAATTAAGTGAAATGACCTAGGATCACCAGAATTGGTCAACATATTCCTTATGACTGTACGCATATCTAATAATAGTTAGGTTTTTAAAATCAACAAATATTTGAGATCACTGGGGGTCAAAATGGAAATGTTCACTCCTCGCACTAAAAATGCTATTTTTTTCGGGAGGAAATGGCCGATGATTGTCAGAATTGGTCAAAAGATTCCTTGTATCTATGTTCATTAAGGTGGTTCAGCGATTAAAAGTGACATGTTATATGGGGTCACTAGAGGTCATTGACCTACAATGGGGTAAGATGTAAGAGATGTTCCGATTTTGACCGGACTTGTTTCATATTGTGAAAATTGATGAGACAAAAACAAAAGTCAATTATAACGTTAGGATCAAAGATCAAGAAAAGGTCACTAGGGGTCAAAATATACATTCTCACTCCTCGCACTCAAAATGCTATTTTTAAGGAAGAAAATGAGCTATAATGTCAGAATTGGTCAACAGATTCCTTGTATCCATATACATAGATTGTCCAGCGATTAAAAGTGACATGTCATATGGGGTCACTAGGGGTCGTTGACCTAAACAAGGGTAGATTGTAAGACATGCTCCAATGTTGCCCGGACTTGTTTTATTTGTACGCATTGATGATTCAAGAAAAAAAACCCGTTAATCATGACTTTGGGGTCAAAGGTCAACAAGAGGTCCTTAGGGGTCAAAATGGACATTTTCATTCCATTAACTCAAAATGATATTTGTTCGAGAGGAAATGACCGATGATTGTCAGAATTGGTCCAAAAATTCCTTGTATCCATGTTCATATAGGCTATTCAGCGATTAAAAGTGCCATGTGAGATGGAGTCACTAGGGGTCATTGACCTGTTATACAGGGGTAACAGTTAAAACATGCTGTCATTTTGACCGGATTTGTTTAATCTTGTGCGCATTGATAAGCCAATAAAAAAGGGAATCATGACCTTAGGGTAAAATGTCAAGAAAAGGTAATTATGGGTCAACATGTCAACGCGCCCGAATAATATCCGTGATCTATGATCACAATTTATATCTAGTTGATATTCTAATGCTAAGTGCATTTTATTTGATGGATTAATATAATGCATTTCCACTTTTCCAAATATATCACTTAACTTGTACAGATCATTGTAATCCATTAGACCGTGACATTTTACTAGTGGTTTAAATAACATGTTAGCATTTATGCCATATGAATGCGCTTATTTAAGCCTGGGGGGTTCTTTGGTGTTAGCGTTTTATATGTCACTACTCTCTTGGAGGGATAAGCAATGTGAGTTAGACCAATGGTGATAACCCGTGGCACACCCCGTAACAGCTATCTACTTATATAGCAAACCAAATCAATAATTGTAATGATTATTTATATGGGCCTTCCAAACGGTACAATAAAAGTGCGTGATGAATAATGTGCACCAAGTTCCCGGATGTGCTTCCAATATTCAAACAAATATGAATATCGATGCGCAGAGAAGGTCGGTTCGGGCTGACTTATTTAGTTTTTTTATCAAAACAGTCTGTTATATAAATAATAATAATAATATTAAAAATAACAAAAATAATAAAAATAATAAAAATAATAAAAATAATAAAAATAATAAAAATAATAAAAATAATAAAAATAATAATAATATTGAATGTCTTATTTTTCAGGTGATACAAGATATATTGCACTCGCACCCTCAAAGCCATTCCATTTTATATAAATGTAATGTAGTAAAATATCAGAATGTCATTTAGGTTTGCCCAAGGACGAATTTTAGCAAAACAATGAATTACACATTTGTCCATTAATTGATGCCTAAATTCACACATCTTTCAGCCTTAAAGTCTATATTAATCTGTAGAGAAAGTGCTTTTTAGACTATTTCAAAATAAAAGTGATCGGAACATCCACTTTTAAAATGAAAATTATGCAATATACACTTATTATATTGCCAACAGGTTATCTCGTTAAGGGTACATTTCGGCTTCATGAGAAATACGTATCAAGCGGGTATCATAATTTACGTGGTCAGTCATACATGCTTTTTTGTACATTAAATTCGTCAGCCATCCCCCACCCCCCCCCCCCCCCCCCCCCCCCCCCCTCCACCACGGTGCATGTATGAATTGGCGAAGAATTGGATTTAGATATTACTACCTGATATTAGGAGCATATTTAAATACCATGACAACGGATGAGAGAACATTTATAAAACGTGTGTTATTTTAGACAGTGAGAAAAAAGGTGAACTAATAATGACAATGTTATCTACACCATTCAATTCTGAGTGTATCGGTGTATTACACCATTTTCCTTATGATTAACCTTTAAAATAATGAAAAACCAGATAATAAAGCTATCCACTCAGACAGAATCGCTGCAATGTTGCTTGATGAAACGTTAACACTTGTTTTAGATCACTACACTAAAGATATAGAATAAACTTACATCAAACAAAACGACTTTTAGTTTCAATATTATTTACTATTCTTCAATTTGAATAATGTGTAAACTTCATAATGATCGATCAGAGGTCAAAATCTGGAGCCTGGATACTTGACTTTGAAAACGTGTTGACGTTAACGTTAATTGTAGGGTCCCATTGCTTGAATTATGTTTGACTGTAAACATACAATGGTTAACTTATGGTTGAATAGGTTTGACATTTATATTTATATAATTTAACATGCTACTCTATAGTTTGATCAGTTCCAAATTGGCGAGCCTCATTTATACAGCAGCAAATTAATACCGAAGGGTGTATTCATGTTCCAGAATGATTTTTACCGGGAAAATATATATTTATTTTAGCTACGAATTCCATTGCTATAATTGGTCAGAATATTTACAATTCTAACTATAGACAGTAAAACATCTACATTATATTTTGGTTTCTTACGAATTTTGAATTTTAAATATCCGAAAGTAATTATGGATTTTTTTGTATAAATATGAAAGATTCCAAGTTTGACAAAACTGTATTCACTACATGCGGCACAACAATCAAATTATATGAATGTAGGTAATTTACTCATTTTTACTATATGTCCTCTTTTAATATCCACTGCATACTTCAACTGTTTGTGATGTTTTAAATTTGTATGGTTTGAGGGAATTATACAGCTTGAGTGGTACCGTAGCGCCTATTGTCTCAAGTGGCAGTTTTGAAAGTTGGTGTGAGTTTTATGAATTGAAATACGCCGGACGTGAAAAAACTAGTTTTCCCCGATTTTCAATAACGTTATTCCATATTGGAACGGATAAAGATAAGTTGATGACATTGATAGGGTAAGGATGGGAATATGTTTCCCATTATATTTCCAGCTAATTTATTTGGACTACAACGCGGCTGTTTTTATATATATTTTTTTCAAATACAGTATAATGCAATAAATTTGTCTTAATTTTGACAATTTCAGGAATTATACGAGGGTCTTTCAATAAGTTCTACCTCCTCACTCATAACATCGCTAATATTAATGTCAGCCTCATGACATTTATCATGATTATAGCTCTGAATCATAGCTACATATAGTAAATGATAACTGATATCTGTTTTACTTTTTTTTTATGATGCAATCAAAGCCAGTGAGAGATTTTGTATAACGGACACGGAAAACTACGCTAACGACAAATATATGTTTATTAGGTTTCTCTCCGTGTTATATAATTATATATCAGACCGATTTAAATACTAAAAAAGAAAGCAATGTATGATTTCTGAATATAATACTGTACAATCACGTATAGATTCGACGGTTGGCATTATTAACCTTTGTAGGCTTGTAAATAGTATAATATCAACTCGAATGTATTGCTATGCCTTTAGCATACTGGAATATTGCTATTCAATCAAATGTTCGTTGTTAAAAGTCAAGCCACAGTGATGCCTCGAATGTTAAATCTTAACATGATAGTCATTTTATGAGTTTTACTTATACATGTATGTAACCTTTATAATAGTCAATCAGTATGTCAGTTGTAGAAAATTATCACTTAGATATACTTGTAATCCCTCCATTTAGTCCTGTATATTGAAGATCTCTTAGTTCTTATGAAAAGCAAATATGATTTTGCAACGGTTCTCTGGGGTAGGTCTAAAACTAAAGGCTGTCATGGTCTGGTTCAGGCTAATTTAGAGGGAGTTTTTCTCCAAGAAAATCAGTGACTTTTATTTTTATAGCCTGTTCAAGAGATATCTGTAATTACGAACGGTTTAATTGACATATAGGTACGTTTGGTCTCTTAGATTTGGCTAAATGAATAGCACTTAGAAGAAATTTGGCTATTTTGTATCCGTTTCCGTCGCACTAAATGGACCATTGGTTTTCACAGCATCTCCAGAAAGGTACAAATAGTACTCAGATTAATTTACTATGAATTTGTAGCTGAGATTCAAAGCTACAATTGTGGAATAGTGTATACGACTGGCTTTTATAATAGCAAAGTTATGAGGTAGGAGGTAGAACTTATTGTATGACCCTCGTAGTAGCACATTTCTAACATCGGGTATTTAAACATTTAGTGTTTAACAAAATAAGTAGGAATAACAATACATACACAGCAATCGCTAAGATATTTATTGATTTTGAAAGCCAATGGGGAAACATACATACATAAGTCTTACATGTACATCACTTCATGCACCTTGGATAATTGGAACACTTATGTATTATGTACTTATGTAATGGTGAACCCGCCAATCCGAGGACCTTTGTCCCTACCAGCCGGCAATGTGAGGACAAAAAAACCAATGTGAGGACCTTTTTTGACGTCCTCCCTTTTTATGCATAAAAACGTATAGGAGGAGGGTCCTCACCCCTAAGGTATGTATGGTCCTGTCTTCCCTTAGACGTCAATACACATACCATACAAAAGTCCCTATATGTAGGCCTATGGTAAAAAAAAAAAAATGTCCTCAGATTGTCTGTAATTTCTATACACTTTTTAAACGTGTTTTAATACGGGTCCTCACATGAGTTGGTCGACTATAGATGTATTATGTACTTATGTATTATGTTTTCGCGATGGAATTCAACTGATTTTTTTACAAAACGTATGTTCCCGCGTAACTGTGTATATAATAAGCGTATACTTATAAGCTACACGCAAGTAGAACAGTTTACAGCTACTTCACTCCTAAAAGAATATAAAAATAACCATGACACGTTATAAGCATTTCACAATTTCCAAATCCGGGATTAAGTTTTC
>CM069450.1:27446633-27566278 GCA_035610835.1 Ophiura sarsii | reverse complement strand
ATGTCAATCAAGCTATTTGCTCTACATTGGACCCATCGACGCCGGCATGTCATGGAACCTCTACGATGACCGATAGCTATACAATTTTCCAGACATTCGGGCCGAATTATACTACAGCCAGCAAAGTTACAGGTAATTAACAATTTACACAATTTACAGTTTATATAATGTAAAGATCTAAGACCTGCTTCACAACACAAAGGCGCAAGATTTTATAAAAAAAAACCATTAACAAAAACACATAATTGAGTTTTAAAAATGAAAAATGCATGTAATTTCTGCAAGGCTCTTTGGGTATTCGGGCGGGAAGATGCGTAAAATGCATCGTAAAAAAGTGGGTATGTATCTTCTGTTTGGAATAAATTAAATGGGTGTTTCTATTATTAAGTCGGGACATAATTCATAGTTTGACCAATAACATGCACGGGCGTCATCCCGTTTTCAAAAGTGTGGGGTGGGGGGGGGGGGGGGGGGGGGGGGGGTGGGGGGGGGGGCACGAGTTTCGGCTCATGGGTGTTTGTAAACCGATTTCCAATCGGCGCACATTGCTATGCGATAGGGGGTGAGGGGATGTGGCCCCCATAGAAATAAGACAATTTTGAAAATATGCAATGAAAGTGGTGCAATTTGGTACATACTTTTAACCACATTTATAACGAATATGCATAGGCGTGCGCAGGATTTTTTTTACCAAGGGGGCTTAAAAATAAATGTAATTGAGTATGCATGATTTACTAATCTAAGAGGTGCAAAGCATCGCTATCCGGTGTAACACGAAAAGAACCAGCGCGAAGCGCGAACAAATTGCTATTTTAACACTAAAAAGGTGAAGAAAATGTTTATGAAGCCATCTTGTTGAAATTGAATAACTCAAAATTAAAAATAATTCCAGAGGAGCGTGACAAATTGGCTAATGTAAAACCAAAGGTTTAAAAAAACGTTCCTGAAGCCATTTTGTTAAGCTTGAATAATAAATAATCAGTGAAACTAATTCGCTCGTAGCACGCAAACAAATATTATTTTAACACTAAAAGGTCCAAAAAACTGAAGTCATCTTATTCAAAATTGAATAACAAAATCGCTATTGTAAAAAGAAAGGTAAACAAACCGTTCCTGAAGACCTCTTGTTCAGCTTGAATAATAAAAAGTATACAATAATCCGCGCGAAATGGGCAACAAATTGGTTATTTTAACACTAAAATGGTCCAGAAAAACGTCCCTGAAGCCATCTAGTTAAGCTTGAATAATAAACATTCAAACTAATTAGCACGTAGCGCGCAAAAATCGGGGTTTTTTTTACACTGAAATGGTCTTAGGGCAGAACAAATATTTTTGCGTAGTTTTGGTTAAAGAATTGAGAATGTCTAAACTAAAATTACCCAAACCAAAGACTAACATTACGCCCATTTCCGCATGGATAATCATGATAATTTAAACGTGATATTTTGGCATTGATTAGATAATTGTTGAACACGGTTTTTGTCATTATAAATATGGAAAGACCGCTGGACTTGAATCTTATATTATGCCTATGGTCATGTGTTATAAGCTTGCCTCCTTTCGCGTTACACACGGATTTTGGCTTTCGCGACATGATTTTAACTTTACTCATTACATTTGCTTGTATACCCCCGGCTGAGGTAGTAAATGTGTAAATTTTCTGAAGGGAAATTGCATGAGGAAACCAAATATGCCATTGAAATCATAATACGATCAAGGAGTTAAATGATATGATTCACAATGTTCGGAAAAATATCAGAGTTTAAAAAAAAAAAAATTGAGATCCATATATTTTGGTATACCTACCCCTATCAATATTTACTTTAAATATTTGAATTCCTCCATCAGATGATACTACGTCGGTAAGGTAATCATACCGGCTAGTGAATATCTCCAATTTGTTTTTTATATATTTTTAGAATTTTCAGAAATATTTGTTAAGGATGTACCTTCTCTGATTTAAACTGCATTTCTGAATTCCTCTAGTTACAAGCTTTCCAAAACTTTATACTTTTGCTATCATAGGTTGAACACTTTTTATGTTATAGTCATTTGTATAAATCCGGTAAATGAGGCTGATTATTCATGTTGACTGTGTAGCGAATAGGAAGGAAGCTGATGATCACGGTCTTATTCATAAAAAATTAGTTGTTACAAATATATAGTCAAGTCTGTTGAAACACACACTTAAAGACTACTAAACATCCTTTAAAATGGAACCAGAATGGTCAGGCGCGTAGCCAGCATTGTCATTCCGGGTGGGGGGGGGGGGGGGGGGGGGGGGGGGGGCAAACATCAATATCGTCCCTATTTTTAAGCATTTTCGTAAAAGGTTGCCCCAATTTTTTTTCTAGTCACTTACCTCGTGAATTTCACGTAAGTGGGGCGGGGGGGGGGGGGGGGGGGGGGGGGGGGGGGGGGGGGGGGGGAGGTCAAAAAAAATTCGCACAGTCAACAAAATCGCACAGTCAAAAAAAATCGCACAGTAAATGTACTACATGAACAATTTCTCGTCCCCATTTCTCTTCTCTTTCCCCTCTCCTTCCCCTTTCCCTTCTCTTTCTCCCTCTCCTTCCCCTTTCCCTTCTCTTTCTCCCTCTCCTCCCCCTTTCTCTTCTCTTTCTCCATCTCCTTCCCCCTTCTTTCTCTCTTTTCTCCCCTTCTTCTCGTCCCCATTTTCCCGCTTCGTCGTCCCCATTTTAGGTGTCCGGGGGGGGGGGGGGGGCAGTCTGCCCCGCTGGCTACGCTACTGAGAATGGTGTTTGTAACATAAGGGGATGACTAGTTATTATAACAAGAACAAAGCATGGGATCATCCCCATTGAGTTTGTACAGGCGGCACCCTATCAGGCACCACCCTTGGTCCCCAAACTTCAAACAGCTGTATCTCCAATTCTGTATTAGCTATATTAATGCCATTATTTAGGCAGATAGCTTGTTATTGAAACTTTAACATGATACCAAATTTGGTGAGATAGCTTTTGTGATTTTAAAAATATTTAAGGAATATGACAGCATGAAACTAAAAACTGTAACAGCACCACCGTATTGGGAGGCGAGTTCATAACGCGTGACCCTAAAAATATGTGGAAGTGTTTTCTAATTATATTAATGTTCTTTGAAGGGAAAATAATATGAAAAATAAAAAAATAAACCCGACCAACCGATCGACTTAACCCGAGAGGTCCGTTTGCCCGCAGAACAAGTTTTTTTCGTCACCTTACCCCCATATTTACATTTTTTTCAACAGTTTTTCTTTTCGGCAACGGCGTTCAATTCAGTGGTTTCATGGTACAAGCTCGTCAAGTAACAGGTGGTGCTATTGTTGGTACCTGGTCTAATGTTCCTCAAGGAACACAGGGCATAAGCTGTAACTTAGTAACAGGAACAACGTATAACTCCCAGACTTTGGGTGTATGTGCAACTGACGCCCCATGTGGGGTAAGTGCAACGATATAGATTACAAATGACCATTTATAAAAACATTTCGAGGGTTGACAACCAGAAATACGTAGTAACTGCTTTTTGTCAATTAGAGATATTGATCCAAGAAAATCCTTTGCAACCAAATATTCTGAGAGACCAGAATACTAACTTTAAAAGTTAGCCATTATCAAAGCCAACTGTTTAACACATAACTCAATGGAATACATTACTATCAGTTTGATCTCAAAAATGTCCTTTGAGTTACGTCTTTCTAATTGTCAACTGTCGACTTTTTCTACAAATTATTTTCTAATTCAAAATGTAAATCAATTTTCGACATAGTGCCTTACAAACGGACAATTCGTGTGGAATAGCAATGCACTGAATAATAAAAAAAAACCACCGTAAAATAGAAAACATTAGAGGTCATATTGTTACCAGTAACCTAATAATAAGTTAATTGATACTGAATAGACCTGTTAAATATCATCTATGCATTGATAAAGATTGAAGGCATTTCTTTACGTAGCCGCAAATTTCAAAATTACTAAATGGGTGGGATCTACCTGATTAAAAGGATGTTATCTTGGTAACGCGGAAGAGTATGGGCAGACTTTTACTAAGATCACTTTCATTACATATTGACCAACCCTATACGTATGTATACGGACATTTATACATTCGACTTCATATCGTTTTTATCTGTTATAATAAACGTGTATTTACTTGTTCTCCTTTTCATTTTGTTGTTGTCTACATTTTGTATTTTAAGTTCATCGATCAATATAAATATCTGAAAATCTTAAAATCTTAATATACCCAAAGACACATATTTTCATGAACATTTTTATGAAAATGTCTCACCTGTTTTGATGGAACATTTAATTCATGATAAATAACGACCCCTATCCCAGAAATAGGCTGGGCGATATTAACATACATTTCAATAATAGATCATTGTTATCATAAAGGATGATACTCATGACAGATCGTACCTATACTAGCATACAGACATTCGGATATTAAATTTTGAATGTGTAATATCTGTTGTTAATGTTGCAGAACACATGGGGTCATAGTTCAAGTACTGGTCAAGCAACTGTGATGGCGACGTGGACACCTACTGGAAACCACGGAGCCGTTGATTTTGTGTAAGTTTCTATTCTCATTATCTCTAGCGGTTTTATGACACATAACAGTCTTTATTATTAAGTGCTAAAATGTTCTACCAAAAGAGGGTGACGATGGTTTTCATCAAGTGAGCCAATTGTATGTTCACTGCTCCACCCTATCCATCATTATCATTCATTCGTGAATAATAGTAATTTGACCGACAACTTGTAGGGATTCGTATGAACATTTCCTCAATCAAACTGACATAAGGTTATCACTAAACGGGTGCATGCGTTCCAGGCTATCGCTCTCATTTTTTCTATCATTAGGTAAGGTAATTGAATTGATTTTTAAATGAATACAACAACTACACCTTGATTTTTTACTTGTTTACTTGTTTTTCGGTCCGTGTATATAACCGGACAATCGTTTTTCGTTATTTCGTTTTCAACACGGTAAGCAAAAAAAGACAAATAGGATCATTTTCCGTTTGACTGTCACAGTAGAAAAAATAAACAAGAGAAAAACTAGAATTTTTAACGTTCGTTTTTACTCTACTATTTTCGACTAAGAAAAACTAAAAAGATCAACTACATTTATTTTTCTTTCTCTAAATAAAGTGTAAAAATCGATCAGAAGAAAATATTTAATTTAAAAGTATTCGTTTTTCTTAATCCGTTTTCATGTAAGAAAAACGAAATAAACAAGCGTATTCGTTTTTCGTTCATCAACCAGAATTGTAACCAAAAGGCAATAGAAAAAACCTACTTTGATCTTGTTTCAAACATTCGTTTTTCTTGATACATTTTGGAACAAGAAAAAATAAAATTGCCATGTATGTTAATGATTCGTTTTACTAACACAAATACAAAAAACAAACAATAGAAAAATGTATATAACCGGACAATCGTTTTTCGTTTTTTCGTTTTCAACACGGTAAGCAAAAAATACAAACGAAAAACCCCGATTGTACGTATTAAGAAAAACGAATATATCAAATCATTGTAGAACGAAAAATGATTGTACGTATTAAGAAAAACGAATAAGCCTATATACAATTATTTGATATATTCGTTTTTCTTAATACGTACAATCGTTTTTCGTTCTACAATCAGAAATACACAAAATGTGTCTTTACATTTTTTACTAACATTTACAAAACTTAAAAACAGCAAACAGTTTTATAGCCCCATTTTCAGCTATTTCCGTTCCACAATACCGAAGAAGAATAAAGGTTAAGTCATTTATACATTCGTTTTTCGTTTTTCATTAGTGCAAACTTGTACGTCACATGTGAGTCACATGTGAGTTCGCGTCATGAAGGCAGTATAGTACACGATACGGGCACGACTATGCTCGTTTTTCATTTCTGAAAGATTTGGCCTTCCATACTCAAAATTGGTAACAAGAAAAGACCGAGATTGAATTTATTACTTCATACATTCTTTGACGTATTGACAAATTAAAACAATAGGTAACGTTTTTCAATTCCATTTTGTGTATTTCTGATTGTAGAACGAAAAACGATTGTACGTATTAAGAAAAACGAATATATCAAATTATTGTAGAACGAAAAACGATTGTACGTATTAAGAAGAACGAATATATCAAATTATTGTAGAACGAAAAACGATCGTACGTATTAAGAAAAACGAATATATCAAACTATTGTAGAACGAAAAACGATTGTACGTATTAAGAAAAACGAATATATCTATATTTGTTTGACTGATTTTTACACTTTTGCTGAAGAGAAGAAAAACGAATAAGGTTGATATTTGAATTGTTCTAAGTTGAAAATGAAGGGATAAATACGAATGTTACAAACTTACATTTTTCTACTGTTTTGTTTTTTGTATTTGTGTTAGTAACACGAATCATTAACATACATGGCAATTTTATTTTTCTTGTTTAAAAATGTATTAAGAAAAACGAATGTTTGAAACAAGATCAAATTAGGTTTTTCTATTGCCTTTTGGTTACAATTCTGGTTGAAGAATGAAAAACGAATGCACTTGTTTATTTCGGGTTTTTTTATATGAAAACGGATTAAGAAAAACGAATATATGTATTTATTTATTTTTCTACTGATTGATTTTTACACTTTATTAAGAGAAAGAAAAACGAATGTGGTTGATCTTTTTAGTTTTCCTTAGTTGAAAATAGAGGAATAAAAACGAACCTTAAAAATGCTAGTTTTTCTCTTGTTTGTTTTTTCTACTGTGACAGTCAAACGGAAAATGATCCTATTTGTGTTTTTTGCTTACCGTGTTGAAAACAAAATAACGAAAAACGATTGTCCGGTTATATACACGGACCTTTTTCCCTGCGTTTCCTTATTATTTTGTGTTCATTTTATCCCCCCCCCCCCCCCTCCCCGTTTCATTAAGCAAATTAGAGGTCGGGCATTATCCTGACAAGAGGGCTCGTTGTTATTATATGGTGGTCTGGGGGCTAAGCATCATGTAGCCGTTAGTCGTTATGCCCCTGGCTTGAAAAGCTGGAGGGGGATATTGTGATCATGTAATGTGTGTTTGTATAGGGGGCGTACCCTAACATGATCCCATTTCACATTTTGAGCTATGTACAGGGTGTCCCAAAAGTCTATGCACGACTTTGAAGCTTTGTATTTCACAAAATATAAGTCGTATTGAAATATGAATACATATTTAGAAAGAGGAGATGTGGGAAATAATTTTGATACCAAACATTGGCGTAACATCTGCTTGTAATGCCACCCTAGATGTAAAATATGTATTACTGCAAAAAATGTAATTTTATACTTCGGAGAGATAAAGTTCATAAATCAATACCTATTGAGATTAACAAAAAGACGGGTAGAGTTGGTTACACGGAAAGTGATCCGTCAATTGTAATATTTAAAATTTTACATTACAGTGATCCCATCATAATAACAAACTATATTACACATAGTTTTCGTTTCTATAGTGAAATCTAGTTGAAATGTTTTCCATTTATACAGAGACGTGTGCTAATGCAAAAACACAGATCTAAAAAATTGAATAACGTAACAGAAAAGTGAACACACACATCACACAGCGAATAGATCTCTTTGGACTTTTGGCTACTGCATGGCTTATGATATCAAGGTGACTTGTTGATCTACCAGTCTTTTTTTCTACCACATCGAGACAAATCATGCACAGTACCTGTGTTTAAAAATGTATCCACCAACTTAAGAATGGATATTCTTCCTGGCGCGCGTTTCACTTTAAAATGTTTTCTGAACTTTTGTTGAGTAAGTTGAACTGAATTTGTTTCAGCGTAGACTCATAAAATTTGTATTCGCTTATCTATGCTGTAAACCATCTTGAATGAAGACTTTTGCTGTGCAATGCTGTCTACTTCGCCTATTTATGTTGTGAGTGACCGAGTTTGGTAATAACATTAATGTTGCAAGGTAAGCAGTGAACTGTGACTAATTCGCAACGTTGCTTTCATACCGTTAATTTATGCGCACCTGTTTTTAGCAACAATGTGTGGTATTTGTTATGGGTGGGTCTCACATGGCTAAAAACTTTCAACCAGTTTTATAATGTTGTGGGTTCACCAATAGGGTTGTTTTTGGTATCAAAATAATTTCCCAAATCTCGTCTATCAAAATATGGTTACATTTATACCATATGATTTATATTTTATGAGATATGACTCTTCAAAAACGTGCATAGACTTTTGGGACACCCTGTATATCAGGGCGGTGTAACGAACCGATCTAACCGCAACCCATTTGACAACCCAAATGTCGTTCGAGTTGAAATCACAAGGAACAAAGCTTTTTCTCTGCCGATTTAGGCTAACAAATTCTGAGTACCCTAAAATGTTGCCAGATTTGCTTTTTGGACTGATTTCTTTGGAAAGATTATGCCGTCTGATTAAGCAGAACCAAATCAGGACAACCGTACGTTTACCCCTCCCATAAAGAACCCTGCAAAGGGCATACTTGACTTCCATAAAAATTAAGTGATTTACAATATACCGGACTAAATAGAAGGATTGCAAGTCTCCCAAAGAGATAATTTTCTATCATTGACTCCCTGATTGACTTCTCTGAAGGTTGCACAATGAAAACTCATAACGTAACTATTATTTAACATACGAGGCATTACGTGGCTTAAGTTGTAACTAGTAACAACGAAAATTCGACTGATTAGCAGAATTCCAGTATGCCAAAGGCATAGAAATAGGGGACGATGTAGCAACTGGTCTGGTTAAGCATATGGTCATGATATAAAAGCTGAAAGCTTGTGTAAATATTTATGGAATTACTATGAAAATATCAGCCATGTAACTGTTTACATAAAACATATAATCAATGTTAAAAATCCAAACAAAAGGCCAATTACCACTAACTGATAACTTTACTTGGCACGGACCAGTTACCCCATCATTGGGGCAACTGGTTCTATTATGTTCCAACGGTTAGAATACACAGAAATCATTGAATGACAACACGGAAACTAGGCAGTATTTTCTTTACAAACACATTTCCATATTATTTAACGTGTAAAAAGAAATGAATGTCTTATGAAACCGATGTTTCATACAGTTTTCGTGGTTGACGTGTAAATAGCAGTAATACTAATGGTGTACAAAGAAAGCGAAATTTTCGACTGCACGTTTATTAGATAAAACAGTATGAACCTAGTTAAATGGTAACATGGTTGTGATATTCAGATACATTTGTCTATTTATACTCCTTTTTTTAATGATTTTATTTACTTCATGTAATCATCATTTAGTACTTATAATAAACCATCTTGATATTAAGCCAGCTTTTCATGTTACAGGGGAAAGTAGGTCAATATAACAATGATGACACAACGGTTAATATACACAAAAAGCAGTGAATAAATCATGATATTTCGTCATTGAAATACATTTACAGACAGCATTTAAAATATAATACAGATGTAATTCCTATTAAAGCAAGTTCGTATCATATTGTATTCATTCAATAGCAGAAATAGTGGTATTAGACCCAAAATACCCAAAAATGTATAAGAACCAGAAAGAATGTGAAACATTTCACATTCTATTCACATTTCAATACCGAGTCATGTTTTATTGACACTAACAACTAATTTTCAAAATTAATTTTACAATTTTGATTAGTTGCCCCATACCCCTTCGGACCACTTGCCCAACAAATTAGTCAGCACTTTGTCGAGATGAAACATTATTCAAGCACGTCTGTAACTTAATAAATGTTACGCCAAAATGTTTTAAAACATACCACCATTTGTCATAAAAATCAATAACTCCAAAACATTTCAGAAAAAAAGACAAAACTGCATTTTAGTTTTTAGCCATTTCGCAGTTTTCTGTAGCCAGCGAGTATCTTCAATTTCGCAATTTTAACGGCCTTCAGGCCCTTCGAGTAGACGAGTGTCTTTAGATAAAATAAGAAATGGTATACTTGTAATTTGCAAATTCATAAAATAATAACTCTACCAAATGAATAGCCGTGATAATAAGTTAAGTTGAAGCATTCTTTAAATGATAATTTTGCGCCATTTTGCGGTCGTTACAACCAAAACCTATAGTTTTAATCATATTATTTCGAAAAGTCCCTGTGCACACTACAATATAGCACCCATCAAATGCAATATGCACTTAGCATCTTAAGATGACTGTACTGCATGTAACTGTTGCATATCAATCATATCAAGTACATTAAACATGATCTAAAAACCCTTTTTCATAAATCGCCCATACTATCTGTGAATTTTCAATAAGTCACTCAAGGAGGTGGCTTCAAATATCTGGAGAATATCACGTGTGAAAATACGCTAAAGTTGCAAAAGTCTTAGAATCTAGAAGGTAAGGATATATGTCAAGTTTCAACATAAGTCGTACTGTTCAAATGAGAGCAGTATGCCCATACAATTACAAAATCCTTCATTTCGGTCCAGTTGCCACATAGGACCAGTTGCCCAATATTCCCCTACATTTCAGTTGATATAACACTATTTCAAGCCTAAAAGAGTTAATATTTCTTACAATCTTATTCACACATGATAATACTATAATCTATCAGATATCATTCATTGATTCTATTTTCAGTATTCAAATCATGTTCATATATCTAACCCATATAATATGGAAAAATCTCGAAAAACATGTATTTACTTTTAAAGTAATTTTCCGTTTCCGTTGTCCAAAATCTTTCTCCGGCTTTGACCGCATTGTATAAAAGTAAAACAGATATAAATTATCATTTACTCTGAATGTGTAGCTAAGATTCAGAGCTATAACCTTGACAAATGTCATGAGGCTGACATTCATATTAGGAATGTTATGAAGGAGGGGGTAGAACTTATTGAATTACCCTCGTATATTGTATAAGCCACACGGGAAATGGTTTAGTATACATGTATGTCTAGGGATTATATTGATGTGGTATATATATGTGACTTAATTTATTTTCTATAGTTTCATATTTTAATGCTAAGAACATAACAACATAAAGAACACAAGAACATTAGACACCTATAGTCGCACACAATTAACATACAGAGATAGCGTTAGTAAATAATGACCAGTCCCTAATACACAAAGTGACTTTTCGTTCTTTGTTTGTATTAGCCATTCTGTTTATGTGGCTTTATTTATTTATTTTGTAAATAAATGTTATTATTATTATTTTCCATGATTAAATATTTTAGTGCTAGGAACATAACATGGCATTGTGCCATTAATTGCTATCTTCTGAAGATAGTAATGTTTGCATGAACTGTAACAATTGCAAGGCTTATTATAGACCTATAGTCGCACACATTTAATATACAGAGACAGCGTTAGTAATAAAAGGCCAGTCCCTAAAACACTTTTGTCTGAATTTGTATGCCGTTTATCAAATGTTGATTAGAAATCAATTAATACATTATACGAACTCTAATTGTTCTTCAACATTTTGTTACACATCCATGAAAATAAATTGTAAAAATAACATGTTTAGACGTATATGTTGCCTAAGTATTGACTGAAAAGTTCCTAAATGACGTAATTGATACTTGTAACTTTTAGGGAATGTTGACAATATACCCTACAATAATCGTGCAAAACCTCATTAGCATTAGACATTTGGTTCTAAAGTTATAGCCAAAAAACCCAATCCCAGATGGTGAATTTAGGATTTCGCTCAGACAATCAAGGAAAATAATAGTAGGCACACTTGACGCAACGTATTACAACTATCCCTGTGCTCGCAATTGAGATCAGACTTGGGACATAGCATTGTTTAATAGAAAGCAAAAGTCTCCCCCTTTCTTATATCCTTCCCCATCCCCATCAATCAATGTTGGGGAACTACCAAGGCTTCTGATAATATGACTCGGATCAACATTGCCTCCGGGGAGAGGGGTGGTTTTTTTCCCCGTAATTAGGACAAAGTGTGCCAACCTTTTTTCCTTGATTGTCTGAGTCATTTGCTAAAAAAATCATATCTGTTAAGTCTTTTGGCTATAACATGAGATTAAACAAAGATTTCTTCACCAGATCAAGGAATGGATGACGCAGAACAAACTGAAATTCAATGATTCTAAGACAGAAGTTCTTTACATTCACTCTAAGTTTGACCGCTCTCCAATGCCTTTCAACTCTATCAACATCGGCTCCTGTTCAGTTACGCCTGCCAAACAGGCCAGGAATATTGGTGTTACTTTTGATGATACTTTCTCTTTCCATCAACATGTCTCGTCTACGTGCCGTTCAATTGACTTCTTTCTCAGGAAAATTGGTCATATTAGAAAGTACCTCACTAACGAGTCATGTTCTACTATTGTTCATGCTATTGTTTCATCAAAACTTGACTATGGTAATTCCTTGTTGTATGGTATCCCAGATACACATCTTCATCTTCTTCAACGTGCACAGAATACGGCCGCTAGAATCATTACCCGCACAAAAAAGTTCGACCATATCACTCCTGCACTCAAGCAGCTTCATTGGCTGCCAATATCATCCAGAATTGAGTTCAAGATATTGCTCCTAACTTATAAAGCCTTAAACGGACTTGCTCCACAATATCTTGCAGATCTTGTCCATTATCGACGTACATGCCGCAACCTTCGCTCCAACAACAAACTACTCCTTGAAGTACCACGATGGAAACTCGCTACGTACGGTCGCCGTTGCTTTTCATCAGCTGCACCTGTTCTATGGAACTCATTACCACTGGACATTAAGTCATCCCCGAATGTCAACATTTTTAAGAAGAAACTAAAAACTCATCTCTTTTCGAAAGCATACAGTGCATAGCACTTGACTCTACAGCGCCATTGAACATTTCTTTGTAAATGGATATTAGGCGCTATATAAATTATATTATTATTATTATTTATTATTATTATTTGGAGGACAGATAGGTTATAACATTGGTCACGTGTTCAAACATTATGCATCAACGTACTTTTAGAAAAGTGAAATATGGAGGTATATTTTTCACTTAAAATGCCCGTGAAACTATAGACATGACCAGTTATTTAAATTCAGATGGATGCTCGACCTCATATATCATCAGCTAAACGTTGAGAAAAACATTTTCCCGTCATTTATATATATCTCAAGACCAGTATCTATATCTACAGGGTGTCCCAAAAGTCTATGCACGTTTTTGAAGAGTCATATCTCATAAAATATAAATCATATGGTATAAATGTAACCATATTTTGATAAACAAGATTTGGGAAATTATTTTGATACCAAAAACAACCCTATTTGGTGAACCCACAACATTATAAAACTGGTTGAAAGTTTTTAGCCATGTGAGACCCACCCATACCAAATACCACACATTGTTGCTAAAAACAGGTGCGCATAAATTAACGGTATGAAAGCAACGTTGCGCATTAGTCACAGTTCACTACTTACCTTGCAACATTAATGTTATTACCAAACTCGGTCACTCACAACATAAATAGGCGTAGTAGACAACACAGCAAAAGTCTTCATTCAAGATGGTTTACAGCATAGATAAGCGAATACAAATGTTATGATTCTACGCTGAAACAAATTCAGTTCAACTTACTCAACAAAAGTTCAGAAAACATTTTAAAGTGAAACGCGCACCAGGAAGAATATCCATTCTTAAGTTGGTGGATACATTTTTTAACACAGGAACTGTGTATGATGTGTCTCGATGTGGTAGAAAAAAAGACTGGTAGATCAACAAGTCACATTGATATCATAAGACATGCAGTAGCCAAAAGTCCAAAGAGATCTATTCGCTGTGTGATGTGTGTGTTCACTTTTCTGTTACGTTATTCAATTTTTTAGGTCTGTGTTGTTGCATTAGCACACGTCTCTGTATAAGTGGAAAACATTTAAACTATATTTCACTATAGAAACGAAAACTATGTGTAATATAGTTTGTTATTATGATGGGATCGCTGTAATGTAAAATTTTAAATATTACAATTGACGGATCACTTTCCGTGTAACCAACTCTACCCGTCTTTTTGTTAATCTCAATAGGTATTGATTTATGAACTTTATTCCTCCGAAGTAATAAAATTACATTTTTGCAGTAATACATATTTTACATCTAGGGTGGCATTACAAGCAGATGTTACTCCAATGTTTGGTATCAAAATTATTTCCCACATCTCCTCTTTCTAGATATGTATTCATATATTTAATGCGACTTATATTTTGTGACATACAAAGCTTCAAAGTCGTGCATAGACTTTTGGGACACCCTGTATATATTATCTTAACACGTGTCTATATAACTTAAAAATACAGACCCAACATGAAATATGCCTGTTTTGTTTTGATAATAAATCAAAGTTGTGAAGCCATGCGTCAGCCGTAACATTACGCCCATACATAAGAATGAGTACATCTGCACTCTTTGAATTAACATGATTAAGTATAACAAAACGGTACCAAAATCAAGGACAGTATGATTATTCAAGTAATAGAAGACACAATGATAGTGCTGATTAAAACATATAATGCAAATCATGATTGTTAGAAAAAAGAAGCAACAAATAATTCATTATCGAATAGAAGCTTAGACAAAACTGTGGCTAATCACAATTATAAATTGCAATTAAAGCCATCCTCAGATCCGAAGGTGGGTATTTGGTATAAATTAATGTGCTAACCATTGTGATGACCGCGTCAAACTTTGTAACTAGGCCGGAAACAGAGGGTCACAACACATTGTTTTCTTCAAATACGTGATATCTTGATACATGACAATTTATGACAATTTCATGTTGGATGAAGCTATTGTGTTTAAATATGTATGAATACTGGGTTAATAACTAACAATTTATGCCTTGACAGAAGATGCTTGTGTGGTATGCATTAATGTGCTAATCATTTCGATGACAGCATTAAACTATATGCAAAAGAACGACAACACGTCTTGTGCTATACATTATAATATTGGGAAGATAATTGTAATTTTAATTGGTTAGAAGAAAATAATAGACTTGAAAAGAAGCATCTGTTAAGTGTTAATAGTTGTGTTTATAACATGTCTGAACACTGAGGTTAATCATAATGTTGATGATGGCATCGAAGCCGGCAAAAGAGGGCGACAACGCTTTTTGATGTGTGCTTTTTGAACTTAATTATTTGCAATTTCATATTGTGACATCAATGGATGTAATGCTCCTTTTAGAAGATGACGTCGCCTGCCCACGTTTAATAAAACACAGATAATTTATACGAGGGTCATTTAATAAGTTCTACCTCCTCACTCATAACATCGCTAATATTTATGTCAGCCTCTTGAAATTTGTCATAATTATAGCTCTGAATCATAGCTACACATGTATAATAAATGCTAATTGATACCTATTTCACTTTTGTCATGATGCATTCAAAGCCATAGAGAGATTTTGGACAACGGACACGGAAAATTACCCCAAAGATAAATACATGTTTTTTCGTTTTCTCTCCGTATTGTATGATTAGGTATAGCCTAACCGCCCGATTTAATTACTGAAAAAAGAAACAATGAATGATTTCTGAATATAATGCTATACTATCATGTATAAATCATATTGTAGGCAATATTAACCGTTATAGCTTGCAAATAGTATAATATCAACTCGAATATATTGACACGTCTTTAGCATACTGGAATACTGATATTCAGTCAAATGTTCGTTGTTACAAGTTAATTCACAGTGATGCCTCGAATGTTTTAAATCTTAACATGATACTAACTTTATCAGTTTTTCTTATATGCAACATTTAGAATAGTTTATCAGGTAGTCAGTGATAGAAAAATATATCTTCGAGAGACTTGAAATATATCCATTTAGTCCTGTTTAATGAAGACTTTTGCAGCGATCCTCTAGGGTAGGTTTACAATTGATGGCTGTCCTGGTCTGGTTCTGGCTAATTACAGGGCATTTTTCCGCCAAAAAAACCCCAGTCACTTGTATTGTTTAAAGTCTGTTCAAGAGATAGTTGTAACTTAGAACGATTGTAATTGACCGATAGGTACATTTTTGTCTCTTAGAATTGGCCAAATGAATAGCACTTAGGTGACATTTGGCTGTTTTTTTACCCGTTTCCGTCGCACTAAATGGAAGTTTGGTATTTACTGCATATCTAGAAAAGTACAATGAACATTCAAATTAATTTACTATGATTTTGTAGCTGAGATTCAAAGCTTCAATTGTGGAATATTTCATACGACTGGCTTGTATAATAGCAAAGTTATGAGGTAGGTGGTAGAACTTATTGAATGACCCTCGTATTTGCAATCTCAATTAGAAGCTCTTGTTTCCTGAAATAATTGTTAATGACTTATAGGTCTCTCTGAATTGATGTTCTAGCCATTTAAATGATTGCATATAGTGCTGAAGCCGGCAAGAAAGGAACATAAGTCCTCGTAAAGTGAGCTAACCATTACGACAAAGAAAGATATAATCGAATCACAACGTTTCGAAATTTAATTCTAGGTTTTTCATTTCTCAATTAAACACATGCCTCTCGTTGAAACATACACGATTACATACAGGGTGGATCAGAATATGAAGGCAATCAATATATGTGGCAATAGATGCATTTATTTACTATCACCAGCAAAAAGAAATCATGATATTTCATGGTACCGCTTACCAGATATGACTTTTTTTGTAAAGTTACTGCATTTTTAAAGCAAACACATTATTGAATATTTTACTCAATAATGTGGATTCATGTATGGTACACAATAACAAATTAACAAAGACAGTTATTTTTTCAAGCATTAAATGCGAAATAATGTCAAATTAATGTCAATATTACACGAATTTAGCAACAGCAACAAAACATTTGCATTTTGTGATAGTCGGATACAGCTCGAACTGAAATGTGGACCATTTTCAATAGTGAAATTCAATAGATCTTATCAGAGAAAATATCGCAAATCTTGTTCGGTTTATAAAATGTTGACTTGTTACGCAAATGAGCATAACATATGTTTACCACAACCAATTTGAACCAACTAAAATTCTTTACAAACCTAATTAGATAACCCGTGTGCCTCAATTACATATCTGTGAAATTTCTGCACAGATTGTAAGATATTAAATTCCAAAGTTGAGTACACTTTTCTGTTTTGACTCACCCTGTATGACATTTGCAATTACAAAGACAAATAAAATACGACCTACTTTAAGTGATAATGGAAGTATTGATGCATATACGACCCCCTCTAAAGATAATGTATACCTCAAAGGTAATTGGATTTTATTATCTCGTGTTTTTTTTATTTGTTAACCAACTTCGATGTTGTTCCGCACGCGATCGACAACTATGCCTCAACTGTTTTGAATTATTATGTTTTTCTTTATGCAACATACAGTGTGGTTCAATAAAACGTTCACAGTTTTTTGAAGCCATTTTTGAAATTCTGTAGATTTAAAAAATAAATTGTCTTCAATATTCATCAACTATACTTATGATCTTGACCATCTTCTATGCTGAAAATATCGTTACAGTTGCAAAATAACAGCTATTTGAACAAAGTCTGTCCCATTTAACTCTGTCCACGGGTACTGATTTCGCGACGTTACATTGAATACTGAATTGCATGCAAGTAATCTAAGATTTGAAGATCCCGCCAGGTGATACCAGAGTAATTGTTTAACATCTTGTTAAATATTTAGGTGTGAAATCAATACCTAATAATAATTCCACGAGTAACCCTTATTAGAATTATTGATTTTCATAGATTGGAAGTGTATTTGTCTATGGTCATGTGTTTTAAGCTCGCCTCCTTTCGCGTTACACACGGATTTTGGCTTTCGCGACATGTTTTTAACTTTACACATTTATATTTGCTTGTATACCCCCCTGAGGTAGTAAAAGTATACATTTTCTGAAGGGAAATTGCATGAGGAAACCAAATATGCCATTACAATTATAGTACGACCAAGAACTAAAATGGTATGATCGGAAATGTTCGGAAAATATCAGAGTTTTTTAATTTTTAATTTGAGATCCATATCTTTTTTATACCTACCCCTATCATTATTGTTTTTACATATTTGAATTCCTCATGAAATTACCCATTAGGTGATATATATTTGTCAAAGTTACTACGTCGGTATGGTAATTATACCGGCTAGTGAATATCTCAAATTTTTATTTTATATATTTTTAGAATTTTCAGAAATATTTGTTTAAGGATGAACCCTTCCCTGATATAAACTGCATTTCTGAATTCCTCTAGTTACAAGCTTTCCAAAAATGTATACTTTTGCTATCATAGGTTGAAAACTTTTTCTGTTATAGTCATTTTTATAAATCCGGTGATTATTTATGTTTACTGTGTAGCGAATAGGAAGAAAGCTGATGATCATTGTCTTATCCATAATTAATTAGTTGTTAATAATAGTTAACAAGTCTGTTGAACCACATACTTAAAGACTACTAAATATCCTTTGAAATGGGACCAAACTTGTGTTTTTAACATTAGGGGATGACTAGTTATTGTAAAAAGAACAAAGCATGGGATTATCCCCATTGAGTTTGTACAGGCGGCACCCCTTCCAGCGACACCCCTTCCAGCACCACCCCTGGTCCTCAAACATCAAACAGCTGTATCTACCTTTATGTATTAGCTATACCAATGCCATTTGGCAGGCAGATAGCTTGTTATTAGGGCTTTAAAATGATACCAAATTTGTTGAGATAGCTTTTGTGGTTTTAAAAATATTTGAGGAAAATGACAGCATGAAGCTAAAAAATGTAACGGCACCACCCTATTGGGAGGCGAGTTCATAACGCGTGACCCTATACTCTATGCCTCAAAAGTGGCGTGCAATTTAATGTTATCTTGCTGGTAATTTCCCGTAGACTTACCCATGGACAAAGAGATTTTGGAGAGATTCTCTTCAAATAGCTATCATTTTGCCGCCTTAGCATTATTGACATTGAGATTTTTCAGCAGGTGTGGCCAAGATGATATTTTTGAGATATTTAAAAAAAAAAAACTAAATCCCACACTTTTGAAAAAATATGGCTTTGAAAAACTGTCAACGTTTTATTGAACCACACTGTACAGTAGCTTATTGTAATTACACATATTATTGTCAATTTACTAACAGAAATGATCTATCCAACCGTGACATGTATTCAAACACTCGTTGCTACCATGTCTGGTTAAACTACGAAATGAATGAAGTGTCAACAATAACCATACTAACAGTAAGGTTTGTCAGTGCATACAAATGACAATTAAGAGTAATGGGCTGTCAAAATGGAATATTATTTTAAAATGTTGGCCATGGCCCCGAAATGGAATTTCTTTATACTAACCTATTTGATAGACCTTAACTTGATACTAACAAATATGGAATTAATTTTGAAAAATACTTCGTTTCCGTGGCAACGGCCAAAATACCATTTTGGGGCTACTTTCCACATTTTCATCCGAATAAAACAATTCTAGCCATATTATGATTAAATGAAATTAAAGATATCTACAATGTCATGCTTTGTTTCTCAGAGCCCCCGAATATTGGACTATGTGGAGGGTACATTTCTGATACAACTGTGACAGTGTGTCTGTTACTTTGTGTGTTTAAGTTTCTGCGTGAAACATGTATATTATCCTGCCTCTACATGGAGCTAAACTAGGCATTTTAATTTGGTTTGGAAGTGGCTTTTGAAAATATTGATTTTAATTAGTAGCAATGCCCCAGATTGAAAGCTGCCATACATCTTGAAAGTTACAATAATAGTGGATACAAGCAAGAGAGAAGTGCGAGTACAAAATTACAACAAATTGTATTTTTACTGCGTTGTATGTTTACCGTTTAGAATGAAATCACGATGTGTACACAATGTTAATTTATAAGGAATATGCAGGATAGTATAGTCTTGTAGGTCCTGCAAGTTGTTCACGTGAAGTAAAATGCAATGTTGATTTGATTGGTGACCGAAATTAAATTTCCAGTGTATTTTCTCTAGTGTGTTGTTCTGGATATAGTTGATTTTTACTGTTGTTTTGGATTTGCTTCATGATGAATAAGTGAAGTGCAAAAAGTACATTACTGCTACCATGTTTGTGTCATAAGTCATGTAATTGAGATGTTTGTTTTGTATGTGTAACGATATGATACTAGGAAATAAAATGCTCCATTTACATCATTTCTTTGTATTGCACATGATAGATAATGTATGTACACAAATAGAACACCTTAACCCCCCAAAATTGTAATTTAAACGGTTATGAAAAAGAATCTTGAAAAGAAATGGGGGGGGGGGGGGGGGGGTGGTCACACCTCGATTTTGAGTTGAAGCTATTTGAATTACCTATTTGTAGCAATTTTGACTCGCATTTAGGCCGAACATTTTTGTATTAAAAAAAAACCACCTACACGAAAGATTTTGCTGTAATAATGTAATACAAGTTGCGCATTAATTGTCACTATCGATCTATCGAATAATGAAAAGAAAAAGTATGTTCACCTACCTAGTTTGTGGACAATTCCATCAAAAGGGTGTATTTCTTTGGTTCAACATTCGTGCAATATGAAAAGCGCATTGTGGGTCTGAACTCAGAACAGGTCCGCGTCTTGTTGTGTAACAACCGCACTAGCATTCTAAAGTCACACATGTCACCTTGTTCTTGGAAGGCTTTGATAGTTCCTATAGCTTATTAACGAAATGAAGAAAAAAGGATAATCATCAATCACGCAAACTGAAGCCAAACGCGGTCAAAACGGATTTTCAAAGCGTTTTGATAATCGTTGATTCTGCAGTTAGTGAATCATAAGACCCGATAATTAAGTCTGTGAATTTTATTTCAGTATGGATTTTGATCATGTAATAATGATTGATGCAAAAAAGATAAGATTTCAATTGACTTAACGATCAAAATTGTTATTTCATTAATCTATTTTATTTAGGTGCTAAGAGTAAAAGCAAGATATACCAACAGGGTGTGGGGAAACAGGTAATAACAAGGGAGAATAACGCGATAAAATAGATAAATAACAAAAAAACAAAAACAAACGGAAATGCACTGGGACAAGCAATGAAAATTGCTGTGCAATAAAACAACAAAGATATATCTGAGACTACTCAGGATATATATGGTAACAATAAAGACCGACGTTTCAAGTGGATATACCACCCTTCATCAGGGACAAAATATAAAAAACAAAAGTGTTAAGAACTATAAATAAGATAATGAACTAGACAAGTCCACCACTGTAATTATAGCACAATGCCAGTAATAGATGTTACCTACTAAGCATCCAAGTTAACACTGAAACAAACTAGCAAGTTCACTATAGAATATAGATCCAAGTTGCTAGGCGAACTAACAAAACATGTACAATAAATCAATAGACAACACATCATGCATATGCATGAGTGATGTTAAGTTAAGAAGACAAAAGACAGGAAGTACTGCTGGACAATGGATGGCGACAGAAATAGTAAATTAACTAGGCCTATGGATGAACTGAGTGGGGGCATAAAAAATATAAATTAATAATAAATAAATAGAAGAAGAAAAAAACCCAAATTAATCAAAAAATTACACAAATAAATGAGGAAATAAATAAGTCATATAGCCAAATGAAGAGAAAAATAATGAAAAAAAAAAATAAAATAAAAAAAAATTAATTAATTAAAATAAATAAATAAATAAATGGTAAAATAATAATAAAATTAAAATAAATCATGAGGAAGAATTGCTGCAAAGAGAGCAGACTTACAAGAATAAAAAGAGTGGGGGTGGGGGGGGGGGGGGGGGGGGGATCAAGAAACTTGAGCCCCAGACAGGGCACTCAAGTTGTGGGAAACTTAAGCCCCAGACAGGGCACTCAAGTTAAAGGAGACAAATAGGCCTGTGGGAATATGGACTGTAAAAAGACAAGCTGGAACATAGGCCTATGATAATTAATCTTTAATGTTGAGACCATTGGGCTCTGTTGTGTCAAGCTTCATGATCCATTCCTTCTCCAAGATCCTTCTCATGATAATGTCGTTCTTTGGAGGCCTATCAATGCATGTAACGGAGATGTTACAAGCGTTGTGGTTCGGTAAGTTGAAATGACGACCAACTTGTTTGTCCCTGTTGTGTCCGGCGTCAGACAAAGGATCAGCGGTTGTCATACAAGATCGTGAGCAGTACATCCAAGAATGTTCCCGGCAACTCAATGACACCAAGTACTACACTAAGCTTGACCATGATCCTACTCCTACATTCACCAAGGATGTTGACAAAGCTCTTAACAAAGCTGCTACCATAGGCCTAATTGATAAGGAGTTGAAAACAGCACTTAGGCCTAGAAACCCCAAGCCGGGTAGATTCTACACTCTTCCCAAAATTCACAAACAATACGACAGCATACCCCCCCGGTCGTCCCATCATCAGCGGCAATGGCACTGTTACTGAAAAGGTTTCCTTGTTCATTGACTATCATCTAAAACCCCTGGTGTCTAAGCTGGATTCTTATGTGCAGGACGACATGAACTTTCTTCGTAAACTTGAGACCATCAAGCGCAACGGCCCTCTTCCTCCTAATGCTATCCTGTGTGTTATGGACGTGTCTGCACTGTACACCAATATCCCTACAGAAGAAGGTATTGCTGCTTGCCGTTCTTTTCTAGAAGATAGCATGCCTCCTGAGAAGGTTGACTCTTTCTGTGAGCTTATGGAGATTGTCCTCACTCACAATAATTTCATCTTTGGTGAGGATAACTACCTTCTGATTTCTGGCACCTCCATGGGCACTAAGATGGCTCCTTCTATGGCTTGTCTTTTCATGGGTTTATTGGAAAGCAGACTCCTCTTGTCTTCTCCAAAAGCCCCCCTTATGTGGACACGGTACATTGATGATATCTTCTTTATATGGACTCATGGCTCAGAGGAACTTGACAGTTTTCTTCAAATGTGTAACAACTTCCATTCCTCCATCAAGTTCACTTCCGAATCTTCTACCAAAGAGGTACCTTTCTTGGATGTCATGGTGTCTATCTCAGATGGTGGTCTTCAAACAGACTTGTATTCTAAGCCTACAGACTCCCACCAATTCCTTCATTGGACTTCTTGTCACCCCAAACATACCAAGCGCAGTCTTCCTTACGGTTTGGCTTTCAGACTGAATAGGATATGTTCCACACCTGAAAACCTCCAGCTTAGAGTTTCTGAACTCACAGGTTTTCTCAGGGATCGAGGGTATTCCAGTCGGTTGGTAACCACACAGATCAGCAAAGCTTTGTCTATCCCTAGGTCTGAAGCCCTTAAACCCACTGGTGGCAGTGATAACAGCATTGACCGGGTTCCTCTTGTGGTTACGTACCATCCATCGCTTCCGGGCATTTCCAAGATCATACGCCGTCATCTTCCCATTCTCCACTCTTCCAATAAGTGTAGGAATGCTATCCCTAACCCTCCCATTGTGGCTTACCGTAGAAGTGCCAACCTGAAAGACCTTCTAGTGAGATCTACTCTTCTCCGGATCACACCTCCTCTTCGAGGTTCATATCCTTGTGGTGGCTCCAAGTGCAAATCCTGCAACCACAAAGGGGTACACGCCGATGTTGGTAGAGTTTCTATTTCTCATACCTCTGAGAACACCACTTTCACCAGCTCTTCCACTGGAGAGACGTTTCCCATACGCAAACATTTGTCTTGCCAATCGGACAATGTCATATATCTCATTACCTGCGCAACGTGTGAGAAACAGTATGTTGGAGAGACAGGTCGCACTCTGGAATGTCGAGTAGGTGAGCATTGCGCTGACGCCAGACACAACAGGGACAAACAAGTTGGTCGTCATTTCAACTTACCGAACCACAACGCTTGTAACATCTCCGTTACATGCATTGATAGGCCTCCAAAGAACGACATTATCATGAGAAGGATCTTGGAGAAGGAATGGATCATGAAGCTTGACACAACAGAGCCCAATGGTCTCAACATTAAAGATTAATTATCATAGGCCTATGTTCCAGCTTGTCTTTTTACAGTCCATATTCCCACAGGCCTATTTGTCTCCTTTAACTTGAGTGCCCTGTCTGGGGCTTAAGTTTCCCACAACTTGAGTGCCCTGTCTGGGGCTCAAGTTTCTTGATCCCCCCCCCCCCCCCCCCACCCCCACTCTTTTTATTCTTGTAAGTCTGCTCTCTTTGCAGCAATTCTTCCTCATGATTTATTTTAATTTTATTATTATTTTACCATTTATTTATTTATTTATTTTAATTTATTTATTTATTTATTTATTTATTTATTTTTTTCATTATTTTTCTCTTCATTTGGCTATATGACTTATTTATTTCCTCATTTATTTGTGTAATTTTTTGATTAATTTGGGTTTTTTTCTTCTTCTATTTATTTATTATTAATTTATATTTTTTATGCCCCCACTCAGTTCATCCATAGGCCTAGTTAATTTACTATTTCTGTCGCCATCCATTGTCCAGCAGTACTTCCTGTCTTTTGTCTTCTTAACTTAACATCACTCATGCATATGCATGATGTGTTGTCTATTGATTTATTGTACATGTTTTGTTAGTTCGCCTAGCAACTTGGATCTATATTCTATAGTGAACTTGCTAGTTTGTTTCAGTGTTAACTTGGATGCTTAGTAGGTAACATCTATTACTGGCATTGTGCTATAATTACAGTGGTGGACTTGTCTAGTTCATTATCTTATTTATAGTTCTTAACACTTTTGTTTTTTATATTTTGTCCCTGATGAAGGGTGGTATATCCACTTGAAACGTCGGTATTTATTGTTACCATATATATCCTGAGTAGTCTCAGATATATCTTTGTTGTTTTATTGCACAGCAATTTTCATTGCTTGTCCCAGTGCATTTCCGTTTGTTTTTGTTTTTTTGTTATTTATCTATTTTATCGCGTTATTCTCCCTTGTTATTACCTGTTTCCCCACACCCTGTTGGTATATCTTGCTTTTACTCTTAGCATTTTTATATTTTCGAGATATCCTCTTGTATCAGTTTTCTGATCCTTGGTGTGTTTTGTTCCTGGTTCCGTTGGATTCATCTTTTTACATTTTTTATTTTATTTAGGTTTTCATTTGGTAGGACTTTTCTGATATTTTTCAAAAACGTCAGAATTATCCATTGATAATCCCCGACTGTTCGATATGTCCTTAACGGTTTAACAATTCATGTTTGAAATACATTCTTCGCGTGCAGGCGCCATTGACCAATACACCTCGGTCATAAGCTTATGAATATTCCTGAGTTATACTTATATTATACCATATTACATCAATGCATAGTACTGCAAAAACGATGCAGATTAGCTAGGCGGCAAGCTATTTTTCATGCTTTCGCCATTAACATTTAAAAAATGATTAGTGATTCACTGGTTAGTGAATTATTAATGTTCATAACAATATTATTATGCATTTTATACGTACAGGGGAACATTCCAAACAACCGGCGGAGTCCGAACACGATTTACTCGAAATGTTAGAACAACATCTCCAATTACATGTAAGTCAAATGAATAAAGACACGTGACCTTCGATGGACTATCCAAATTGAAATTCATACACACCCTTTGGAAGACATGACCTTAACTCTCGTCCTTCTGAGACTTTTTTGTGGTGGTTACCTCCCCCCCCCCCCCCCCACCTCCCCTAAAAAAATCCAAACCGAGAGGCGGGTATGCTTATTTTTGTATCAAGGTACAGCTAGATGTCTCCTTTTTCCATACCAAATCAAGTACAGAAATCCCACGTATGACGTCACAATGACGTCACGAAACATGGCCGATCTCAAAATCCTGTTGTATTCGACTGTACAGTGTAGGCTAACATTGAAATTGTCCCCATACTCTTGGACTTTAACGGCTTACTCTACCCGGGGTAAGGTGCCCTCATTTCCCCCGTCAAAGTGAGCGCAAGGGATGTAAAAGCAATCATCTAGACGCTATAAGTCACTTTCCTTTACGTTTTAGCGCAATCGACGAACCTTCTTAGGGGACCACCCCTAGTCCCTACCCCTCCTCCTCCCCCTTCGTTCATACAGGGATTACCTGCACAGGTACTCCATTTGAAATCTAAATGGAGTACCTATGCAGGTAATCCCATTTTCAATTCGCACTCCCTGTGGGGGAGATTGAGGTAATAACTTCCAGAGGGGTGTTTGAATTTTTAATGGAATAGCCCAATACCAACCACTTGGCCGACAGAGAATTTCTTTTAAACCGGTAGCATGTTATCGTATCACGTTTTGTTGAGGATTTAAACCACACAAGATAGGGACAACATTATTTATCTCAAGCACGTACAAATGTCACTTCCATGTATGTTTGTATTAAACAAAACACTTTAACCTCATATATTATCACATTATGATATGTGATATGACCTAGTAAACGCATGACCTAGTAAACGCAAATCTAGCATGACCTACTACTGTGGCGAGTGGTAGGTATTATTTTTGCCACAATACTGGTTACAATCTGTGCACGGTTCTATATCCCGCGAATAAAAAAATTCTTTCTTCATTTTTATCTTTTTCATAAATTTGGAAGAAAAACAAAATCGTAAATATATCTGGGAGAAAGTGTATTTGAAAGACTTGGATTTGAAATTGATTCTAACGGTATTATCCATTTGCCCTTTAAATGGCAAAGCTGATGTATGATCCATCACATTATGATAAAATCTGTATTAGTCGCCAGAATAAAAAAAAAGAAAAAAAAGCTGGGGATCGCGCATGGTTTTTCGTTCCCGGTCTGCTGGCACAGGGAGTCATATACCAAATGTTCATTGATGTCTGTAGTATATAACCTAGGTGGACATCCTTGCCAACTCGAATGTTAAGTTGACCTTTGACCTCGGTTTAGAAATTAAAAAAACAAACAAATTATTGACCGCAAAAAGTATATCATATTGTTGAGCTGGCACTTTAGAGCAAAATAGTAAATCTTAATTTTGATCGTCGATTAATATTTTTTGACCTATGACCTTTTGAAAATGACAAGTCATCAGAAATGCGGCAATTTTTTCCCACTTTCACAAATTCGGCTGAAATTCCACTTTTTCCTTCTTTAGGGACCGTTCATAATTTCTACCGGAGGAGGGGATCAAAAGGGGGGTTACAACTTTTTTTAGGAAATTAAAGGGGGGTCATAACTTTTTTGTACTAATATTTCAAACCATTTCCCGGTGTTTTAGAGCACGTTTAAATCCAAAATAGACCTCAATCATGGGAAATATGGCTATTTTTCTCGCGCTATGCGCGCATGTACCCACACAATAGATTTTCGGTGTTAAATAGATTGTCGGTGTTTTAGAGCATGTTTAAAGCCAATATAGACCTCAATCATGGAAAATATGGCTATTTTTTCTCGCGCTATGTCCGCATGTACCCACAAAATAGATTTTTGTTGTTTTAAAGCATGTTTAAAGCCAAAATAGACCTCAATCATGTGAAATATGGCTCTTTTTCTCGCGGTATGCAAAATAGATTTTCAGTGTTTTAAAGCACGTTTAAATCCAAAATAGACCTCAATCATGGGGAAATAGTAATTTTTCACGCGCTACGCGCACATTTTTCAGTCGGTAAAAGTATTGTTGGTTAATTTTTAATTTTCGTCCCACCAATATGAAAAACCAAGCTACGCCGCTGCATGTCCATGGTGAGAACATACACATGCAGTTTCCGATTTAGAAAAAATATTACTTGCACAACAGCAATATGTCCTTTTTTTCCTTATAATTTTTAAAATGGCTGAATTTCACAATTTTACATGCACACAGGCAAATGTTTACATGCACAGAGCCAAAGTTCCATGCCCATGTTGACAGCATGCCCACACATACACTGTCTGAAAGTATACACTTTACTCCACAAAAATCACAAGTGTATATAATAATATAATTGTTGTATATATAATTTATTTTTTTTCGTGTATTTTTAAGAATAGTATTCTCAAATATTCATAATTGAAGGGGTGGGTGCAATTAAGCGCTAAGTTAAAGTGCTAAGTTATTGCACCCACCCCTTCAATTGTGTATGCTTATTGTATTTGTAGGCCGGGGTGTGTGTACAAAAAAAAGGGGGGTCATAACTTTTTTCTACATTCCAGAGGGGGGGTCATAACTTTTTAGTATCTAGGGAAGGGGGGGGGGGGGGGTCATGTGTTTTTTGGTTGTCGTTTTCTTCCAGCTACCGGCCCCCCCTCCGGTAGAAATAATGAAAGGTCCCTTTAAAAAAATTGTAACTCATTAAGAAATGATAAACCATTTTTAAAGGTTGATTTATCAATGAACTTGATATTAAGATAAATTTCGAAATTAATGGTGTGTTGTTGTCATGGCAACAGACTAAACGTCTAAAATTTGTCAAAATGGTGGTTGCTATTAAGGAAACTGCATTGCCGGTAGATTTTATAGTTGTCTTAAAATCAGAGTAGGTTTATTACTAACAATATTAGATGTATTCCGATCATCTAAGGGCCAATAATATTTTGAAAATAGTGCTGACATGTCATTTTCTGAGGGTAAGATATAGTTTGTATTGGCATTACATATATTTTCCCCAATGTTAAATTAAAGTCTTGACGTCCCATTGAAACATATGTGAAATTTAACCCTAAATCGAGGTCAAAGGTCAACTTATACTATACTATTAAACATTTGTATAGCGCCCTACAAAGATCACAGCGCTTTATAATCAAGAAAATAACATACAATAATACATAAATTACAGCCAAAAGTATACATAATTACATGAACATGAAAAGAAGAAAAAAACATCAGTCGAACAAGTGAGTTTTTAAGCATTTTTTGAAAACGCTCATTGTTTTGGCCTGCCTCATGCTGAGGGGAAGAGAATTCCATAGACATGGTCCTGCTACTTAAAACGCTTTATCTCCAGTACATGTTCTTGTTATTGGTATTGAGAGGAGTGTGGTATCACGTGAAGATAGTAGCATATTGGCTTATTGAAAGTTATAAGATTCTGTAGGTATTCCGGAACTTGAGTATTCACACATTTGTAGACAATGATTAAGATCTTAAATTCAATACGTTTACGGATCGGCAGCCAATGAAGACGACGTAACAGTGGGGCACTAGATGTATGATCACGACCAAGCAAAAATATCAGTCTTGCGGCTCATTTAGTAGGCGTTGAAGACGAGTTAGATCGTACTCAGTGGCACCGAGCAAGATGCTTGTCAGGCTTCAAATATGTGCGTCGATTTTAACTGCCATAGACCGTGATGTGCGCATTGAATCATGGAATGGTTGTTGCGTGTACCGTTGGATTGGGGGGAAATAGTCATCTTACTAAGTCCCATTATGCTTCTTTTTCAGTTGAATCAATTTTTTTAAAAATCAGAAGATAAAACAGATTATATTATACGCTTCATAAAAAATAACAATGATTTCAATGTTCAATCACACACATCAATTTCTTTCAGAGCACATAGTTTTATTTTATCCTGTATATATGAGGGTCATTCAATAAGTTCTACCTCCTCCCTCATAACATCGCTAATATTAATGTCAACCTCATGACATTTGTCATGATTATAGCTCCGAATCATAGCTACAAATGTGTAGTAAATGATAATTGATATCTGCTTTACTTATGTTATGACGCGGTCAAAGCCAGAGAGAGATTTTGGACAACGGACACAGAAAATTACCTTAAAAATATAACGTGTTTTTCGGGTGTTTTTTCGTATTGTATGGTTAGATATAAGAACATGATTTAAATACTGAAAATGGAAATGAATGAATGATATCTGAATATATTACAATATTATCATGTATAGATAAGATTGTAAACAATATTAACTCTTTAAGGCTTACAAATAGTGTACTATCAACTCAAATGTATTGCTATGCCTTTGGCATACCGGAATACTGCTAATCAGTCTAATTTTCGTTGTTACAATTTAAGCCACAATGATGCCTCGAATGTTAAATCTTTACCATAATAGTCACTTTATGAGTTTTACTTATGTGAAACCTTCAGAATAGTCAATCAGGTAGTCAATGATAGAAAATTATAGCTTTGACAGACTTTAAACCCCTCTATTTAGTTCGATATATTGAAGACCGCTTAGTTATCATGAAAGTCAAATATGACTTTTACAGGGTTCTCTAGGAGAGGGGTAAACTGAATGGTTGTCCTGACCTGGATCTGGCTAATCAGAGGGCATATTTTTTTTTAAACCAATCAGTCAACTTTATTGTTTACAGTCTGTTAAAGAGATATCTGACATTTAGAACGGTTATAATTGACCGATAGGTATGTTTTGCCTCTTACAAATAGGCCAATTGAAAAGCACTTCGGCGATATTTTGCTGTTATTCATCCGTTTCCGTCACACTAAATCGAGGTTTGGTTCTCACTGCATGTCTGGAAAAGTACAACCAGTACTCAGATCAATTTACATTAGATTTGTAGCTGAGGTTCCAGGCTACAATCGTGTGATATTTGATAAGACTGGTTCATAAAATAGTAAAGTTATGAGGTAGGAGGTAGAACTTATTGAATGACCCTCGTATATGTTAAGAGCATTTTTAAAACAAAAACAAGCAAATTAATCGGTTATTAACTTAACTTAATTATTTTCAAGCTCGATTATTTAAATGTGATCGATTGGTTTGGTTGTTAAATTCCTAATGAGTTGCAATTTGTATAGCGCAACCATCTAATCGTTATTGGGCTTCTCTAGTTAAATTTCGTACACCACCTATTTTATCGTGTATGACATGATACACATTGAAAAAAGTATCGCACCACTGCTTTTTTGTTGAAAAGTGCAAATTTCGCCTCGAATTTTGCCACCATGGTGTGATATTAGGATCATTTTTTTTTGCGTAAGCTGTCCAACAAAATGTTATGCAATAAAAGGGCCACATTTTAGTTATCGATGTAATGTTTTTCTAAGGCCAAGGGGAAAATGCATGTTTTTGTCCAAAAGCATGCATGAAACAAGTTTGGGTATAACGCGATATTGAATAGATTTTAAAAACTTAAAATAGTCATTATATTAGTTCTGTATTCAGCGCAAGATATGTTCCATTTAGACGTTATAGGCTACAATGCAGTGAATGAGTCCAAACATGCCATTTTTTATTGCTCATAAATTCAGCACATACGAAAAGGTCACCGTTGATTTTTTTTTATTTGACCTAGGTCAACACGTCCGCAATATTGCTTTTGTCATTTTAACTTATTTAAAATTTGACCTATTTTGAACTTTGCCCCCATAACCGTTGGGTGTACGAAAAAGGGAGTTTTTTTCATGTTTTAGGACAATCGGGCAACTTTTAAAATTTGACCCCAGATGACCTTTGATCTTGGAAGACTTGAATGTATGACCAAGGATTACAACTATAGAGATTAATCATCGGGCCTCTCAATATCGCGTTATACCCAAACTTGTTTTATGCATTTCCCCCTTCATGTCTAAACCAGGCACCATGATTAAAGTCACTGATTCTCACTTAATGAATCGTTTAAGGTGACACATCTCAAAAAAACTACTCCGACCACTTCCTTTGTAAATTGTTATGTCAATAAAACCAACGGGCGAAAAGTAAATACACCGAATGACCCAACTCATGGTGCAGTGGTACTGGCATGATTGGAGATACAGACAGGCAATATTTTTATTTTTAAAGCCTATCACATTTTGATGACTAGTGAGTTTAAAAACTGAGAAAACCACCCAAAATGGGTTGAGGTTATCACTTTCCATGCGGCAATTAGTTATGACATTATACAAAACAGATTTTTCAGAAACCTTTCCCAATTTTCAAAGTATACCTCAAGGATAACAGAACCAAGACTAGGTATGTATGTACTTCTTTCAACTAAAATTCTTTCAATGCGTTTCCCATAGTGATTCTAAATAGGGTATTGAAAGTCAATATAATATGTTTTTTTTAAACATTTGGTTAACTTTCGGAATGTCGTCTGCAGACGCCTGCCGCGTGAAAAGTGTTAAGGAAGTGACGTGCATGAGGTGGGGTAGGCGGAGTGATGACTTGTGTTCCGGTTTTTAGGATCGAGATAGGTGTGATGTGACATGAAATATAAATAAATTCAATTTGACATTCAGCAAAGTAGGACTAATTGGAGGATTATAATTATATATAATTTGTCTTTTTGCAAAGATTTGCATATAGGCTGCCCAAAAAAGTTACTTTGAAAAAAGAAAATGTGTAATTAATGATTTTCTTTTCGAGATATGGACGATTATGTAAATTTTTCTATATAGAGCTGTGTATAAAAGAACATTTTCTCCACCCCACTGTCTTTTAATGCAAGATCCTGCGACATTGTCACTCTCAGACACGTGCCCTAGGCACCAATAATTGTTTTAAACGATTTAACATGTTTAACATGTTTTTTTTTATCGAAATGGCAGAAATATAAGGGTTTCATTTTCGCCTGTAGGAACAAAATTCGGAGAAAACCATTTTTTTTTTAAATATCAAAAATATTATTTTAAAAGAATTACGCTCTAATGAGAAAAAAAAAATTGAATTCAAATTTTTGAGTTTTGAATTTTGAATTTTAAATTCCACCCCTCCCGTAATTCAAGTTCTGCTTACTTCCACACCCCGTAATTCAAGTTCTGTTTACTTCCACACCACCCCTCTCCCCCCCCACCGTAATTCAAGTTCTGCTTACTTCCATACCCCCTCCCGTAATTCAAGTTCTGATTACTTTCACCCCCTCCTCCCCGCTTTATTCCCCGCGCCGCCGCGTGTAATTAAAATAAATAATATGTTCAAAAGATTTTTAATTCAAGTTCTGCTTACTTCCATACCCCTCCCATGTCTAAACCAGGCACCATGATTGAAGTAATTAATTCTCACTTAATGGATTGTTTAAGGTGACACATCTAAAAAACACTACTCCGCCCACTTTCTTTGTAAATTGTTATTGTCAATAAAACCAACGGGCGAAAAGTAAATACACCGAATGACCCAACTCATGGTGCAGTGGTACTGGCATGTTGGCCTTGAAAAGCATTACATCGATTACGTCACAAATGTGGCCCTTTTATTGCATAACATGTTGCTGGTCAGTTTTCGTTGCAATATTGTATAGCGCATACATTTAATCGCTATTGGGCTTTTCTAGTTAGAGTCCGTACCCCCCCCCCCCCCCCCCCATATAATTGATCATGTAACATGTAGATGTATGTAGAAAACAAAACAAGCAAATTAAATGTGTATTGTAATATATTTTGGGTAAATAATTGTCAGACTTGATTTTTGAAATATGGTCGAATGATTTAGTTGTAAAATGTCTAATGAGTTGCAATATGTGTAGCGCATATCTCGTTACTGGGATATTCTAGTTAAGATCCGTGCACCCCTATATCAAAGACTTGACAATAATCTTCAACACAGGGCGTGTACATTTCACATGGAGTCCGGCATGTAGGTAACCGAATTCGAAATTCGCACTCCATGTGGGGAAGATTAAGGTAAAGTCTTCCTTTGAGGGTGTATGGATTTTAAATGGAATAGCATGTGAAATATAAGCATGGGAAATTACTAAATGATTTTCATGTCATCAATTTACAATGTTCCGTTTTGATTTTTGTTCAATTAGTTTCATCAGACACTACCAACCCTGTAGTCAGCTGTCCAACAGTACCCCAAACGGTAACAAGTTCAACGCCCATCGCTGTTGCCTTTACTCAGCAAGCAACTGGAACTGATAATAGTGGCGGACAAGTTACATTTAGTTACAGTCCAGCTTCAGGATCGACGTTCATCGTGGGTACAACGGCTGTCACTGCAACAGGGCGAGATCCAAGTGGCAACATGGCAACGTGCACGTTTAACGTCGTCGTCGTCGGAGGTATGAACAATACCGTAGGCATATTTTAAAGTTAAACAGCAAATACATAACATACTTTTAATATCTCATTTGTATATAATATATATATAAAGGGTTCAACAAAAGAAAGTATACCACGTCGTTTTTTGTCATTCTGAGTAACATTCATTTTGTTTTGACCAAACAGGCTAAATAGGCATTTAGATGAATCTTTTAGGCATAATTTGATACCAAATTTTCTCCCTAACAACAAAGATAAACCATGATTAGCACCATTTGAAGAAAAAATTCCTATTTTCAAAAGTCTCATTTCCAATACACAGCACGAGAAGAAGAGACCAATTGGGGTGGGGGGGGGGGGGGGGGGGTGTGGGGGTGTGTGTGTGTGTGTGTATAGCCAGGATTGACGAGGCTATCGATCGCACAGTACAAATGCGTTGGGTCGTACGACATTGTGCGGGATATTTAATTCTGACATTTAAGTACATGGCAGTAAACTGCTTGGAATTTGACTTAGATTAAAAATATCTTCCTTCGTCACATAGAGTGCTCGATCCTTACAGAGAGCAATAATATACGGGGAAAGAAGAATACGAGTAAATTTACTCCTTATTTTATTTTACTATCTCCTATCACACTACGGCCTGTTTAGCCCGAAGGCTCGTCAGGTGTGGTACAATGTTTGTTTGACTTATTTAAATTGGGTGCATATTCTTAAATGTGCGTGTCATAACAGCGCGTGAAACCAAAAACGCGCGGTGCGAAAAAGCGCGGAAAGCCGGGCAAGCGCTCAACGGGCAACAGACGCATAGAGCGGGTAAACCAAGATGAATTGACACAAAGTAAACAAAAAGGTTGTCGGGCAAGAAAATGTGCAGCCCGCACAAGTGTACATAACACGGATACAATGAATACAGTTAAAGATTAAAAATAGGCTAAAGCCTACATGAACATGATAAGCATTATTCGTTAATGAGTAGGAAGGACTTTGTTGGAATTATGGCATTTGCTCACGAATGCCGTTCTACTGTTTAGCGTTGAGGATTTATCAGCTCTTAATATAAGACATGTTCCTAGATTTGTTTACCAAATTGTAGGATTGTGGACCATAAATCGGGTATACTGTCCCATTAATGTGAACCGAAATGACTTTATATCAGTTCTCAACATTACAGAGCATCATATTTGGGACAAGTAATGAGAAAAAATGTTAAAAGAATCAATTATGCTTTATAGGTGAATTACACTATACTACATCCAAAAAAAACTGGATGCATGCGTTATAAGCGAAATAAATGGGGTTCAAAATTGACCAATGGCAAACACGATACATACGATGTACAGGGTGTCTCAAAAAAAACCGTGCACGTGTTTACCCAACTTATTGACCATGAACTTCTAGAATTTGGTGTAACAATTGTATACATATTGATAGACCAAATACTTAGCTTTCATATGCCGTTTATTTCATCTAATTTGGTTTTGTCAATCCTGAGATATGATCAATTAACTAAAGCTACATAAAATCGAAGTTGTGCCACTTTTACGGAAAGAATGCTTAAGATAAGCATTAAAACCCTCGTCCTCTTAAGGGAGTGTGGTCGCCGATTGCGCTAGAACGCCAAAAACGCGTCTAGGTGATCGCTTTTACATTCCATGCGCTCATTTTGACGAAAACAAATTGAGGCTGCCACCTTACCCAGGGGTAGGGTAAGCCATCAAAGTCCGATTGTAGGGGGGGGGGGGGGGGGGGGGGGTGGTTGCCACCTTACAATTTTTTAAATCGCCATTTTGAAAAATATTTTTATTTTATGTTCCTGAAATATTTTAGCATAGGCCTATGTTAGAAACACCATTTCCATCACTTATAAACAAAAAATCGGGTGAAATTCCGATATTTAGAACTTTTTTGGCGACGATTTCTATTATATTTCACTGTCCAGCGAATACGGCGGGATTTTGAGGTCGGCCATGTTTGGTGACGTCATTCTGACGTCATGCGTGGGATATTTGTACTTGTTTTAGGATGTATGGATAGAGGGAACCTCTAGCTATAATATGGTACCCAAATAAGCATACTCTGCATTTCGGATTGGATTTTTTTAGGGGGTGGTAACCCCATTAGTAACAACCCCTCTCTCCGGAGTAAACCCTTTCTATTCATTGCAAACTGTAAAGTGGCACAACGTTGACTTTAGGTAGCTTTAGTTAATTGGTCATATCTTAAGATTGACAAATCCAAATCAGATGAAATAAACGGAATATGAAAGCTTACCGTTATGGCTATCACTATGTATACAATTGTTACACCAAATTCTATAAGTTCATGGTCAATAAGCTGGGTAAACACGTGCACGGTTTTTTTTGAGACACCCTGTATATGAATATTTATATACCGTTTTCGCAGGAAGAAGAATCTTGCCCCCTTTTATAAATTCAAAATGTCGATTTTCTCGCACTGTATAGCCGCCGTTTTGGTCTGAAATCGCCCTTTAGGAGTAATACTTGACAATGGTCCTCGCCCAAAATATTATCCTCAGAGATATATAGCTACATGTACACTTCCGCATATGTGACTTATTCCATGCTATTTCCTATCTTTCAATATCGTGTAATACAAAACCTGTATACGTCCGAACAGAGACAGATAATTTGAACATTTTTTACGATACCTATGCAATAGTAGCGCGTTATGAAGGGGTGTGATACTATCGTAACGCGAATTATGCATAACAAGCATCGTTCCTAAGTAATACCTAGTGTGCTGAAAGCGCAGTTCTTTGGTAAATCCAATGTCAATAGACCTTGTATTGGTCAGTTCTCTGATGGGAGCGGTTCTCGGAAGGGCGAAGTATCAGAAGGTGTTGTTCGATTGTGTTACAGTGAAATCATACAAGGTATACACAGTTGACTAACATTTAATCGGTATTGGGCTGTTCTAGTTGGAATTCGTACACCCCTATATCAATTTATGTATTTTGAAAACAAAAACAAGCACATTAATCGGTTATTGTATTACTTTGGTTTAATCATTGTCAGGCTTGATTTTTTTAATATGATCGAATGGTTTAATTTTAAAATGTCTAATGAGTTGCAATATGTGTAGCGCATACAACTCGTTACTGTGATATTCTAGTTAAGATCCGTACACCGCCATTTTAAAGACTTGACAATTATCTTCAACACAGAGAGTGTGAATTTCGCCATGCAGGTAACCGAATTTGAAATTCACACTTCCTGTTGGGAATAGAGGTCATGTCTTCCTTACAGGTTGTATGGATTTTAAATGGAATAGCCCATCTTCCTCGAAGAATCCTAATGAAGCACATATTTATTGTGCGCAATATAAGCAAGGGAAATTACTAAATGAGACTCATGTCAACAATTTACAATTCCCCATTTTGATTTGTGTTCAATTAGTTTCACCAGACACTACCAACCCTGTAGTCAGCTGCCCAACAGCACCCCAAACGGTAACAAGTTCAACGCCTATCGCTGTTACCTTTACTCAGCAAGCAACTGGAACTGATAATAGTGGCGGACCAGTTACATTTACTTACAGTCCTGCTTCAGGATCGTTGTTTAACGTGGGTACAACGGCTGTCACTGCAACAGGGAGGGATCCAAGTGGCAACATGGCAACGTGCACGTTTAACGTCGTTGTCGTCGGAGGTATGAACAATTATACCGTAGGCATATTTTAAAGTTAAACGGCAAACGAATAACATACTTTTAATATTGAATTCGTATATAATATGGAAACAATGAAAGAAACGAATGTAAATAACTAACATTTCCCCCTATTCATTAAATTAACGCTTTTCACTTGGCAAGCCTCTGCAGACGATAGTTCCAACATTTTACAAAATGTTTAAAAAAGATTACATTTAGTTAATATCGTCACTATAATTGGGATTACCATGTGAAATAAATTGACATAAGTACAAACATTTCTAGTATTGGTTCAGTAATCATTGAGATAGATTTTAAAAATAGCGAAAAGGTTTCTGAAGAATTTTTTTTTATTTGGTATGATAAAACTAATAGCCGCGTGGAAAGTATTAAGAGCGGTCGATACAAAATCAAATAGTTTACGGCCTACACTTTCTCACGGTTTCGGAGGCAAATATAATGTCCTTGTTACCATGGTTACCTCTCAAACTGTGATATCCTCGGCGTATATGGTGGAAAGAGCTTTATAATCGACCCTCTAATTATGGAATAATAAAATAATAAAAATGTGAATAAACACTGTTTATCCACGTGGAATTCTATGGTTGTCTCATTTGTAGACGTACTTAATGGCAGCTTACGATTCTTATAGATTAGATTTGTGTTGAAAAAATCACTGGATTTACTTATATAGTTGTCTTTGAAGTTTGAACTTTCGCTATTTTTTTTTCATTTTGTGTTAATTTTCAATGCCGTTTTCAGCACATAGCCTACCGCTGAGATATTGTACATATTGCAAACAACAAAGTGTATACAATCTGTTGCCAAGAATGTTATGATTTCAACATCTAAATATGTGTGAAGTGATTCTTGGTACAATTCATTGATTTCCTTGTGGACAAACTTTTTTTAATTTTTTAAAAATAGTTATTGATTTCTTAGCAGGCGTTCTTTTTACTGGAACACAGAAAATAAAAATAATAAATAATAAATACGATAAACAGTTGAAAAGTGTTGAGGAGCTCAAATCATTCAAGTTATGGAAAAGTGTAATTTAGGTTCCAACATTCTGGAATGTACTAGTATCGTCCGATACTGGAACACCCGGTATCATTCGAATAATCGGGGTATTTTTGTGTGCCTAATTATATTTGTGCCACAATTGTGAAACAGTAACAGTTTACCAATAAATTGCTTATTGCCCCATATGGAACATGTTATATATATGTGCCAGTATCGTCCGAAACTGCAACACTAACGTTGTGCCAGTACAATGTTACAGTATCGGACAATATTAGGGCAATCGCCATAATGGGTTTATTGTGGTCCCCTTGATGTTTGATTAAACTGAACAATCGATATAATTCATCTCTAGGCATCGGTTGACCTTTTCTTTTACACCACTTTCAGCAATGGATACTACTCCACCTGCCATCATCTGCCCAACAGGAACCCAAACTGTCAATGAAAATACCCCAGTAACCTACAACCCTCCAGCAACGGCAACGGATAATACTGGCATTACCCCCACGATTACCTATAGCCCAGCGTCTGGGTCGAGCTTGGCTGCTGGATTCCTTATAGTCACTGCTACTGGAACAGATTTAGCTGGAAATAGGAATACTTGTTTCTTCACCCTTAACGTTGTAGCAGGTAAGTTATAGATATAAAACCGGCAAATTTGAATGTGCCCAAATCACCAGGTTTTTGTACTCAAAATAATACCACTATCGTCAGGCAGGTAAACAGGAATAATAAACACTCTCAAATTATGATGAGTCACAGTTATTATATGCTATATAATTCCATGGGTCAAGAACGAGTAATTGCATGCGCACCAATATAATCCAAGTAGGCCTATAAAAGGCCTACTTAAAGTAGCCTTAAGGAGAAAAAAAATGTTCCGTAGCTTAAATATACTCCAACGGTAACTTCCGCACGAACGACAAAAATGCTAAGCCTTACTTGTGAAGTTACAAATTATAGCCTACTGATTGTTTAGCTAGTTGGAGTAGTTGGAATTATGTTTCTATGCATGCAATTAAAAAAAAGTATTCGCAGAATACTCAGGCCTAACTCGTCCTTGGAATTACTAAAACAAATACTAATCGTGACTTGCCTTTAAGTGTTTATTATCGGGCTTGGAAGCCTCTATTTCTCGAGCAGCAGATGTAGGCTAGGCCAAATAAATAGAATGCCCAATAGTTATATATATATATATATCTTTGTTGACAAACAGTAAATCAAATGATATTACCTGTTACCCAACAGCTTAATCATATTTGCCAACCGGTGCTGAAAGATGTTGCCCAACAATTTGTGAATCATCTTGCCCAACAATTAGTAAAACATGTTGCCCAAAAAATGTATGAACCATTTTGCCCAATAGTGTTGGTATGTTTTAAACCAAGCGTTGATCAAAAGTTTGACCAACAAATTAGATAACACGTTGGTCAAAATGTTGGTCAATTTTAGACCAACCGCGTTTGCAGTGTTCCCCTGTCAACTAATGAACTCCTTTACTCGTGACCTTCAAGTTCAAGTGATAATTTATCTTTATTGTCGTGCATATCCAGATATGGGATGCAGCATATCCTGTCAACATTAGAGAATGAGTTATATTGTATGCCATGTACGACATTAGACTGTAACAAAAAAAGTTATACAATTGCAATTTCAGTTTTAACCCATTATTAGAATCATGCAATGTCAACATATTTTACAATCTGTAATAAGTTATGTATTGACTGCCACAATAATTTGGTCTTTTTAACTGTTTCTGCTTCCAAATTATGGCAACTCTACTAAGCCGTCTATAAATTGGGCTGGGCCACTTTCAGCATAGCATACAATCTTGAATGTAGACATAAAATGTTAAAGGTATATTATGTGATCTTTCCAGGGAACGCCCTCAACATCGAAAAAAAATTGAAAGCAGATTTTCTTGCAGATTTACATTTCTGATCATAAATCGTACATACATTCCAAGTTACAGGGCGATACGATTCTTAATTATGAATTATGAAAATAAACTGTCGGGTTAACACGACAGTTTATATTTTCACTCTAAATTCACTCTAAAACCATGATTTTGAGGTAATTAGGAATCGTATCGCACTGTAACTTGGAATGTAATGTACGATTTATGATCAGAAATGTAAATCTGCAAGAAAATCTACTTCTACTAAAAAAAAATCATGAATAGAGGACGCTCTCTGGAAAATATCACATACTATGCCTTTAAGGCAGGCCTATCATGCAACATTAAAATAACCTAATTCTTTTTTTCAAATAGTTTGATTTCACTTCAATAAATGAATTCATAACACTAATAAACCATTATATCATATAACGATACATTTCATAGAGTTCATGACATGGTACCCCATCTTGAAACCACCATAGACGAGATATGGAGCCATTCTGGTTCAATGCGTATTTCCCATGTGCTTACAACTCATGTACCGTTCGTTATTGATCAGATCAGAGTATTTATAAGATAGGTCCAATCAAAGTCCCACCACCGAAGGTTCCTGCCCAAACAAGCAGTTTCTGTCTACTATGTGGGCGGTCATAAGCGAAGTTTAGATTAGGGTATTCCTGTGCATAACGGATGATGAGACTGGCGTTCACTCAGCTATCCAATGGAAATATTGCTTCGTCTCCAGTGAAAATATCACAACGTAATTTGTTTCCTGCCGCCCAGTTGGCCACTAATCATATTCGAGTCTCATTGGAAAGTGAACCCCTTGAAATGAACCATTGTCTAACAAGGGTGCTCTATTACTATGTTAACATGGTTCGATTCCATTCATCATGTTCATCCTAATGATTCACCCCATCAGTGGCCCAGATGATTTCATGACTACGTTAGACATTTTATCATATCTCTGCTTCTTGACCACCGATTTTCATGAAACAAAGATTATTAATCCTCGGCATGTCATTCAAATCAAAGCATTACATTGTAATAATTTAAAACATGTTTTTTTTCCTTCAAAATTGTATAGTTTTTTTTGTTACAGCCTGTTGTGTATACTGACCCCATTTCATACGATAACATATATTATTGCCTTAATGTTTCTCATTAAACCCTTTTTGCATCTTCGTCACCGCAATGGATACTGCGAACAATCGGCAAACCTGTTCATTTACAAGTAAGTGTAAGATTACCTTATCACCTGATTACTGGTATTCTTTAAACTAGCCCGGGAGCTGGGAGCGGAGGCCCATTTTTAGGGGTTTTGGTCCCGGTATGCTGGCACAACGAGACATATGCCAAAATGTTCCTTGAAGTCTGTAGCATACAACCTAGGTGGATATCCTTGCCAACTCGGATGTTAAGTTGACCTTTGACATCGATTTAGGGTCAAAATGTGTTTCAATGGGACATCAAAACTTTAATTTAACATGGCAAAAAATTAAAAACAAAAATTATTGACCATACAAAGTATATCATATTATTTGGTTGACTGTTTAGAACAAGAAAATCAATCACAACTTTAATTGTCGATCAATACTTTTTGATCTATGAACTTTTGAAAATGACATGTCGGCAAAAAACGGCAATTTTTTAGGGTTCACAAAATTGGCCAAACATGACTTGTAATCAATATGTTAAAATATTATTGGCCCTTGAATGATCGGAATACATCTAATATTGCTGGTTAATAGACCTACTTTGATTTTAAGACAATTGTAAATTCTACCGGCAATGCAGTTTCCATAGCAACCACTATTTATGTCTAAATCTTCCTCTATTTTGACCAATTTTTGACATTTTTGGAGGCCATTTAAGTATGTTGCCATGACATCAGCACACCATTGATGTTCGAAATTTATCTTAATATCAAGTACATTGATATACTAGCCTTAAAGCATAGTTTATTATTTCTCAATGAGTTGCACTATTTTTTTTAAAGAAGGCCGGAACTTAAAGGTGGAATTTTGGCCGAATTTGTGAAAAATTGCCCAACAATATGATATACACTATACAAATAAAAATTGGCTCGCCACGCGCGCTTTTTTTTAGGATCATGTAACCCAGCTTTTGGGTAATTTGGTTGAAAGTGGGGGATTACACCGAATTTTAAGGCGTCAGTCGATCGAATCCAAACCAAAATCATATACAAATAGCATAAACAAAAGTATGAACAATTTATAATAACGAGCTACGCGCGCATATGTCCAGAAATATCATTCGAAAAGCCTATTTGAAAACCAAAAAATGTATTAATTATAGCTAGAAGTGAGGATATAGAAGAAGAAAAATTTGCACGAAACAGGTAACCCAGTACAATCCTTTTAATTACCCCGAATGGGTGTATTTTCTCGAATGATGGTCAAGGGTACTTCTGACACGCTACTGCTCATGTCATGTCTCTCTGTCAATCTCTGTAGGTTAAGGGGTCCCCCTCCAAGCTTTTGGATTATATCAGCCAGCACTTTCTCCTCCCCTCCATTTGGACACGCTACTGATATCCCAAAATTTCGAAACATTACTGCTTTTAGCATCATGCACCAGTGTTTTTGTCCGATGACATAGGGGGGATCAAAATCAATGTCAGACCCTAAAAGGGGGATCAATAAAAATAACAGGGGATACATTTTTTTAATGTCCAGGATGCCACCCCCCTCCCCCCTCACCAAAGTATTTATGAACGCTCCCTATGTAATGTAATTGCAAGTTGGCGCTCAAGCTTTATTGGTCTTTTATGTAAACAAAGTGCTTTCGTGTTGAATGGCATGCACTTATGTTGAAAAAATCACAGGTTTGTAAGTTTTTTACACTTTCGGTATGTCTTTTTAGTGATTTGTTAATTCATTTTTGATTAAGTTTTTCTCACATTCTATTGATGTACCGTATTACGAACATTTAAAAAAATTGAACGTTGTCAGGAGTTATCAACATGTCAAATAATTAACATTTCTTTGTCACAGTTCTGTCGATTTTATTGACTTGCTTTGGGACGAACAGGGTTAAATGACCAATCGGGTTATCAAATTACCACCTGAGATTATCAAATGACCACTCGTTTTTTTTGTCATTACGTATCATTAACTGATCACCGGGGGTTGTTAAAGGACCAATCTAGTCATTAAATTATCTTTTGGGTCATTACGGCATCACTTTGGATCATTCAATGATCACTCGAGAGGTCATTACAATATAACTTGAGGTAAATTAAAGTCACTTGTGGTCATTAACTAATCACAGAGGTATTAAATGACCAATCAAGTCATACCACTATCACTTGGTGTCAATAAGTGAGCATCCTTAGTAATCAAATGACTACTCAGTTCTTTAAAATATCGTCTTGTGTCATAAATATGTCTTTTAAGACATAAAAGTCAACAGGTCAACAGTGTCTTTTGGTTTTCAAATTAATTGATTTCGATTTTAAATGCCAATTGAAGCAGTGATCCTAAAGACATACAGTTTTCTACTCCAGTAGGAGTTTTAAATGTATGGCCATACTTACCCAGAATTTGATAGGGTTGTGAATGTTCTAGCTAGTATCGTTATGAAGCTATATAGTACATTTTCTTCGAATAAACATTCAAATTCTCTACAGCAACAATTATATACAGGTCTCTAGTGCAGGGCCTAGACTACTATGTCCATGTAAAGTGCTCAACAAAAGAAAGTCGTACACTTTGTTTAGGTCAATTAAAGTAGCTAGTGATTTTTTTTTATACTAAACAGTCTAAATAGACATTTAGATGAATCTTTTAGGCACATTTTGATACCAAATATAACACCTAGCAACAAAGATAAACCATGATTAGCGCAATTTAAAGAAAATTATTCATTTTTAAAAAGTCTTATTTTTAATTACTACGCGGGAGGAAAATGTGTGTGTGCGAGGTTCACCCCGTGTGTGACACTGTTATTAACCAGAATTGACCGGCGAGCAATCGATCACACACTTCAGCCTAGTATCCTGCGCTGGGCGTACACTTAGAGCGTGTTTCTACTGGGGTACTGCAAAAAGTAAACGCAAATAAACTCTAAGATTTAATCGGTAAGTTTTTAATCCCCCTGTTTCTACTCGCGAAAAGTTACCGCTAAGTGTATCGACCCTAGTCGATGGGCCACGACATTTGACCTTTTGTAATACCAAACAATGCCACCGCACCTGAAAAGGATTGCTTCACAATAATGTGTATAACCCAGCATGACACGGTTCACGGCGCAAACCGCTAAGAATCGCCTTTCTGTTTCTATTGGGTTTATTGCCGATTATGGCCGGTTCCAAACCTGGTTTGTGAAGGTTTTTGGGATTACCAAAAAAAACCACCGATTATTGCCGGGTTCTGTCTGTTTCTACTGGGCAAACTTAGCGTTTATTAGCGGTTTCTTCCCCAGCAGAAACACGCTCCTAGTGAGCGGGATATTTTATTCCGAACATAAAGGGCATTATGTGCTTGTTAACAATTGGTGTTTTCTTCCGCGTAGTGTATTGAAAATGTGACTTTTGAAAAGTGACTCATTTTCTATAAATGGTGCTAATCATGGTTTATCTTTGTTGTTAGGTGTTATGTTTGGTATTAAAATGTGCCTTAAGAATTCATCCAAATGTTTATTAAGCCTGTGTGGTAAAATAATAATCAACAGTTAATTTAAAGGTAGATGTTCCGATTTTCAACTTGAAGTTTTCTATTCTACATGAAAGGTCATCCTTAAAAAAGTCGTGTTCCAAAGTTTGAGTTGCATAGCTCTAATGGTTCTATTTTAGACGCACAATATGCTGTGAACTGTACCCATTGAGTAGTACACAAACTATATCGGTGGTTACCACCATTCGCGGTAATTCGACGTTATTTCATCGATTTCTCCGTAATTATACCGATTTAGGCCGTCAAATTTCAGTATGATGATGAGACAAATACGAGCTTTCATATGATATGAAAATCTCCATATGTTTGAAATAATTCTGTGTTACGAAAATGTGATCGGGTCATCTACCTTTAAATGACCTAAACAAAGTGTACGACTTTCTTTTGTTGAGCACTTTAGTTCATAAATAATACGTTTATTCAATTGTCATTTTAACATTTCCTTCACAGTTACAGTTCAACAACCGTTCACTTTGACGTGTAATCCCCAGCCATTGGCTCTTACATATGATTGCTTACAAACAAGCGTCTCGACTACGTTTACACCACCTACTGTTAGCGGTGCAACCGAACCTGTGTCAGCCATCAGCTACACCAGTATTGGAGCAACTGTTAATTCGGTACCTGCAACTTTCCCTACTACCCAGAACACATACCTGGTCACTGCTACTGTTTCTGATCAGACTGGACAATCCAGGACCTGTGTTTTCATTGTTACTCTAACACAGAATGGTGGGTAATACTATGTTTGTCTATAGCTACTTTGTGATACTGGTTGTAATATTATGTAAACACTACATTCTGATTAACCACGTAAAAAAGAGTGGGTCGAGGGCGGTATGCGAGCGAATATTCAACATTTATAGTATAAAACATAATACATATCAGATCATATATCATTTTAATTACATTTAAACCTAATAATTAAAAACAATGATAACACGTTGGAATAATAATAAGGATCAGGTTAATGTTTATATCGATGTCGACTTGGATAACTGTGTACATATACAGGGTGGTTCAATAAAACGTTGACAGTTATTTGAAGCCAATTTGTTTTAAATTCTGTAAATTAAAAAAAAAATCTTTTTCAATATTCATCAACTATCTATGCTGAAAATATCGTTACAAATAACCTTACGGTTGCAAAATAACAGCTATTTGAACAAAGTTTGTCCCATTTCACTCCGTCCACGGGTACTGATTTCGCGACGTTACATTAAATACTGAATGATGAATTGCATGCAAGTAATCTAAGATTTGAAGATCCTGTCAGGTAAAACCAGTGTCATTGTTAACATCTTAACTATCTTTTCAGGTTTGAAATCAATACGTAATAATAATACCACGAGTGACCCTAATTAGAATTATTGATTTTCATAGATTGGAAGTGTAATTGTCTATGCTCTATGCCTTAAAAGTGACGATGCCATTTAATGGTATCTTGCTGGTCATTTCCCGTAGACTTACTCGTGGACAAAGAGATTTTGGAGAGTTTCTCTTCAAATAGCTATCATTTTGCCGCCATAGCATTATTAACATTGAGATTTTCAGCATAGATGGCCAATATGATTTTTTTGAGGAATACGTAAAGAAAATTAAACCAAATCCCACAATTTTGACAAATATGGCATTGAAAAACTGTAAACGTTTTATTGAACCACACTGGCTGTAACGATGCGAAATCATTACCCGTGAACAGAGTGAAATGGGACAGACTTTGTTCAAATAGCTGTTATTTTGCAACCGTAAGGTTATTGTAACGATATTTTCAGCATAGATAGTTGATGAATATTGAAAAAGATTTATTTTTTTAATTTACAGAATTTAAAACAAATTGGCTTCAAACAACTGTCAACGTTTTATTGAACCACCATCAGCATAGATGGTCAAGATCATATAGTTTATGAATATTGATTTTTTTTAAAAATCTACAGAATTTCCAAAAAAAATGGCTTCAAAAAACTGTCAACGTTTTATTGAACCACCCTGTAAATCTATTACATTACGTCAATTGATATCGACAGATGCTTGTGGTATAGTGACAAACCCAACTAAAGTGCTCAACAAAAGAAAGTCGTACACTTTGTTTACGTCATTTAAAGTAACTTTCGATTATTTTTTTACCAAACAGGCTAGATAGACATTTGGATGAATCTTTTAGGCACATTTTGATACCAAACATAACACCTAACAACAAGGATAAACCATGATTAGCACCATTTATAGAAAATTAGTCACTTTTCAAAAGTCACATTTCCAATACACTACGCGGAAGAAAACACCAATTGTTAACAAGCACATAATGCCCTTTATGTTCGGAATCAAATATCCCGCTCACTGAGTGTACGCCCAGCGCAAGGTAGTGTACACGCTGCACTGTGTGATCGATTGCCCGCCGGTCAATCCTGGTTAATAACAGTGTCACACATGGGGTGAACCTCGCACACACACATTTTCCTCCCGTGTAGTAATTGAAAATGTGACTTTTGAAAAGTGACTAATTTTCTTTAAATGGCGCTAATCATGGTTTATCTTTGTTGCCAGGTGTTATGTTTGGTATCAAAATGTGCCTAAAAGATTCATCCAAATGTTTATTTAGCTTGTTTGGTAAAAAAACAATCAAAAGTTACTTTAATTGACCTAAATAAATTGTACGACTTTCTTTTGTTGAGCACTTTACTTAACAATAATTGTGATATTATTCTCTATTCCCATGACAGTTGACCGTGTCCCACCGATTATAACATGCCCTGGTCCCATAACGCAGCAAGTCAATTGTCCGGCAACAAGTACATCGGTAACCTTTACCACACCAGCAACAGATGCTTGTGGCCAAGTGACTGGCTCGGTTACATACACCGCACAAGGAAGTACCATACTCACCTCAACAACGTCAAGTACAGCCAACATGAATGTCGGGACAACGTTCATTACTGCCGCTGCTACTGACAATAGTGGTAACCGGGGCTCTTGCACGATACAAGTAACCATTACATCAGGTAGGTTTAAAATAAAACACAACGAAGGAATAACACTCCTAATGCTGATGCTGTATCACAGTGTCCACACTTATATCATGTCCTAACACTTCCGATGGCTCTCATGCAATGCAAGGATCGGTGTACCGAAATACAACAATAGAGTGTGCTATTATTCTTTATTCCCATGACAGTTGACCGTGTCGCACCGATTCTAACATGCCCTGGTTCCATAACACGGGAAGTCGCCAGGGATAATTGTGTACTAAATCCATTACATAACGTCAATTGATATCGACAGATGCTTGCGGTATAGTGACAAACCCAACTACTTAACAATAATTGTGATATTATTCTCTATTCCCATGACAGTTGACCGTGTCCCACCGATTATAACATGCCCTGGTCCCATAACGCAGGAAGTCAATTGTCCGGCAACAAGTACATCGGTAACCTTTACCACACCAGCAACAGATGCTTGTGGCCAAGTGACTGGCTCGGTTACATACACCGCACAAGGAAGTACCATACTCACCTCAACAACGTCAAGTACAGCCAACATGAATGTCGGGACAACGTTTATTACTGCCGCTGCTACTGACAATAGTGGTAACCGGGGCTCTTGCACGATACAAGTAACCATTACATCAGGTAGGTTTAAAATAAAACACAACGAAGGAATAACACTCCTAATGCTGATGCTGTATCACAGTGTCCACACTTATATCATGTCCTAACACTTCCGATGGCTCTCATGCAATGCAAGGATCGGTGTACCGAAATACAACAATAGAGTGTGCTATTATTCTGTATTCCCATGACAGTTGACCGTGTCGCACCGATTCTAACATGCCCTGGTTCCATAACACGGGAAGTCGCCAGGGATAATTGTGTACTAAATCCATTACATAACGTCAATTGATATCGACAGATGCTTGCGGTATAGTGACAAACCCAACTACTTAACAATAATTGTGATATTATTCTCTATTTCCATGACAGTTGACCGTGTCCCACCGATTATAACATGCCCTGGTCCCATAACGCAGGAAGTCAATTGTCCGGCAACAAGTACATCGGTAACCTTTACCACACCAGCAACAGATGCTTGTGGCCAAGTGACTGGCTCGGTTACATACACCGCACAAGGAAGTACCATACTCACCTCAACAACGTCAAGTACAGCCAACATGAATGTCGGGACAACGTTCATTACTGCCGCTGCTACTGACAATAGTGGTAACCGGGGCTCTTGCACGATACAAGTAACCATTACATCAGGTAGGTTTAAAATAAAACACAACGAAGGAATAACACTCCTAATGCTGATGCTGTATCACAGTGTCCACACTTATATCATGTCCTAACACTTCCGATGGCTCTCATGCAATGCAAGGATCGGTGTACCGAAATACAACAATAGAGTGTGCTATTATTCTTTATTCCCATGACAGTTGACCGTGTCGCACCGATTCTAACATGCCCTGGTTCCATAACACGGGAAGTCGCCAGGGATAATTGTGTACTAAATCCATTACATAACGTCAATTGATATCGACAGATGCTTGCGGTATAGTGACAAACCCAACTACTTAACAATAGATTGTGATATTATTCTTTATTCCCATGACAGTTGACCGTGTCGCACCGATTATATCATGCCCTGGTCCCATAACGCAGGAAGTCAATTGTCCGGCAACAAGTACATCGGTAACCTTTACTACACCAGCAACAGATGCTTGTGGCCAAGTGACTGGCTCGGTTACATACACCGCACAAGGAAGTACCGTACTCACCTCACCAACGTCAAGTACAGCCAACTTGAATGTTGGGACAACCTTAATTACTGCCACTGCTGTTGACAATAGTGGCAATCGGGCCTCTTGCATGATACCAGTAACCATTACATCAGGTAGGTTTAAACACACTTGTCCACACTTAAATATATCCTATCCTAAAACTTCCGATGGCTCTCACGCAATGCTTATAAAGGGTTCAACAAAAGAAAGTATACCACTTTGTTTATGTCATTTTGAGTAACATTCGATTTTCTTTTAACCAAACAGGCTAGATAGGCATTTAGATGAATCTTTTAGGCATAATTTGATACCAAATTTGCCCCCTAACAACAAAGATAAACCATGATTAGCACCATTTTAAGAGGAAAAAAAATCATATTTTCAAAAGTCTCATTTCCAATACACAGCACGAGAAGAAAGGACCAATTGGGGTCGGGGTGTGGGGGTGTGTGTGTTATAGCCAGGATTTACGGGGCTATCGATCGCACAGCGCAAATGCATTAGGTCGAACGACATTGTGTGTGTTAACAATATTGGTCCTTTTTCTTGTGCTGCGTATTGGAAATGAGACTTTTGAAAAGTGGACATTTTTCTTTAAATAGTGCGAATCATGGTTTATCTTTGTTGTTAGGGGGAAAATTTGGTATCAAATTATGCCTAAAAGATTCATCTAAATGCCTATCTAGCCTGTTTGGTCAAAAGAAAATTGAATGTTACTCAAAATGACATAAACAAAGTGGTATACCTTCTTTTCTTGAACCCTTTACTTTCTCACCATGTCAGTGTATAGTATCACTAGGACTATTGAGTAATGGTGACTCGCTTGCATCTAGTGGGGTCCGCCCAAACAGCATGAAAAACCGATAAGGTGTGGATAATGCACAGTATCAGAGTAAAAGTATGTAGATATATGCAATAAAGGGTTGATTTGTTGATCATAATGCATGCATCATCAAAATAGATGGTGGTAGGCCTTGATTAAACTTGTAGAATTACACGTGCGCATGATGGTACATTCATTCATTCATTCATTCATAAGATTTATTTACACAGTCCAACAACATACAAAATATAACAATATAACAAAATATAACATCAAGAAAACAGATATATATTCAGGAATGGTATGATATCATGAAAGAGATAAATCTAGACGATATATATAGTGAAATGAATGATACAAAGGATAAGCTAATAATAAATATAAAATATCAGGCGATGAGAGTGGTCCAGAGAGGTGATGTTGGAAAGTGTGCGGAGAAGCCATTAAGCCTGGAAGGCTTTAAGTTTGGCTCCACCGCTGTGAATATCAAGAATTTAAAAAACAACGTATATACTACTACTATAGGAGGTTGTTATGATAAGTAGGGAGATGGTTTGATGAAGTGAAAAGAGTACAATGACAGTGGGCCGGAAATGTAGGTAACGACATAAGTCCACATAAGTATAGATTAAGTTAAGTCGGATAAAATAGCCTGACTAGTTTCGGATCTTCTGATAGTCAGAGGCGGTAGAGGATATAGATATTTAACAGATTGAGCAATGACATGACTAGTTTGTCGTTTAAAAGCAGGCAATACATCAACATTATAATTTGATATAGGCCTATCGTAGGCATAATGTTGCATGCTGCTTAGCTTTCAAGTTGTGATGTTATCTAAATGAATGCTCAGACTGTTGTGAGTGATATCTAGACTATCAACCAGATAGCCAGCATGTTGTCACGTGTTGCGTGCGTGGCCTTGTATTAGGCCGTGGCAACAAATAGTTCAATTTACAACTGTTATGACGAAGCATAAACAAATCGTTATTCTATTGTATTGCTTGGTAGTCAAGTTTAAACCGGTCTAAGTGTTTGTCATTGTCTTCAGACAAGGCCTACCATCAAACATGGCGGCCAAGGTAGGTATAGAAGTCTGAATGACGATATATCAAGTTAATCATCGGTAAAGACCTTTGGTGAATAAAGTTAACTGACCTAAAACAAGCAATTGTCCGTATTGGTAATATACAGAACAACGTATGATGATATAGTAGTATTTGCGTAAAATACAAGTTGAAAGTTGACTGAATTCAATTAGCGTAATGATAAAATGCCGTGACTTTTTAATGCAGGTTATCTGCAGATAGTATGTCAAAACCTAGAACTATTACCAGGCAAATGGATATAGGCCATGCTATACAATGTATTATAAAAATATAATACTGTAATATAAATACTAAGGCCTATCCATATCTATATCATTCCATAACACGGGAAGTCGCCAGGGATAATTGTGTACTAAATCCATTACATAACGTCAATTGATATCGACATATGCTTGTGGTCTAGTGACAAACCGAAATTCAACAATAGATTGTGCTATTATTCTTTATTCCCATGACAGTTGACCGTGTCGTACCGATTATAACATGCCCTGGTCCCATAACACGGGAAGTCAATTGTCCGGCAACAAGTACATCGGTAACCTTTACTACATTAGCAACAGATGCTTGTGACCAAGTGACTGGCTTAGTTACATACACCGCACAAGGAAGTACCATACTCACCTCATCAGCGTCAAGTACAGCCAACATGAATGTTGGGACAACATTAATTACTGCCACTGCTGTTGACAATAGTGGCAATCGGGCCTCTTGCATGATACCAGTAACCATTACTACATCAGGTAGGTTTAAAACACATGCAACATCTCTATCGTGTGTTATGCTTTAGGACTGAGATTCATAATGCTGTATTACGTTATCCAATATCATATCATATCCTAAATCTTTCGATGGCTCTCACGCAATGCTTTCTTTCTCACCATTTCAGCGTCATTATTCCAGCCAAATTTTCTAGATCTAGATCTAGAAAGGCTCAACTTAGTTGCCGTCTTCTTAATTTACATCCGCCCTTACGAGGGTGATCACAACGAAAGACTGACAAAATACAATTCCAGAAATGTGCGCTGATAAGCTTGTGAATAAACATAAGTTATTCATGGACCATCACGCCGTATTGCGTCGCTGGTTTCACGGAGTGTTGTGCATTGCGTGACGCGATGGGGCACGCTGAACTTTGACCAATCAGGTCCTTTGGTGTTGTTGTCGGGCAGACTTCAATCCCAATTTCAATCTTGTGTTTAAATTCCATGGGCCGTATTCTCGTACTAAACACTCCCGGTTTTAGTCTAAAACCTTGCCTAACTAGCTAAATGATGTCTAAATTAAACGCGAGATTATTAAGTAGTAAACTCCGCGAATCTCGTCGTCAGAGTGGTCGTGCACACAATACAAGACTACACGACCTGCACGTCAGTTTGGACCGGGTACAGTTGAGTACTCATTCATGGCGTACGATATTGGTAAACATGCCTAGTATTGGTTCAGTAATTCTTGAGATTGACCTTTAAAGTTGGGAAAGGTTTCTGACAAATCTGTTTAGTATATGGTAAAACTAATAGCCGCGTGGAAAGTGTTAAGGGTTTATGCAAACGCGAGTTAAATTATCCCCATACCCACGTTTAAATGTTGACACGTTTCAGTGAGCTAGATGCGTGTTGAAGTTAATTTTTTTCTTCTCGAGAAATGCGTTTAGTTTTAAACAATGTGTTTAATGACAAAGGTAAACGCGTGTTTAGCTTAAGACATGATTTAAATACGTACGAGAATACAACTCCGTATTTGTTGGCCGCCCAACCCACCCACAATTGATATCAGTGACCAATAAGCTATATCACGTTTCCTATCTAATATCCGAACTCCCGAATTTATTTGCAACAAACCTGTTGGTCTGTTGGCTTCATTGGTATCCAACATGACCAATGACCCGTTTAATTTGCTTGATTGGCGTGGTTGTTGTTGTTATTGGCTTGCTATGCTATAGAAATATGTCCTTGCAAAATATGCAATAACTTTTGAAGTTTCACATTTCTCGTATATCTACATTATACATACTGTGTGAGCAACACAGTCAGGGAACACAGCTTCGGCTAATGTTGGTCAATCGACTATCACCGTAACGGCAATAACGGCAACGTAACTACCTGTCAAACGATAGTCAACATCTTAACAGGTATACACGGCAAACTATGGTTTATGAAATCTATAGCTAACCATGCCAACTCTTAAAATCCATGTATAACAGTGAAATCCTCATAAGCGGAAATCATGTTATATTTTACACCCCCTATAAGACCCTAAAGGACCTCTCAGGTAGGATCGGTCTGTTAGGCGTTTGTTGTTGTTTATTTGTTTATTATTTGTATTGAACATCCATATTGAAATGTTTGCCTTTGCACTAGGTCTGCTTTCACTAGCATTTCATGAATTTATTACTAGCTGCACAGTTAATGCGTTGCTAGCTTTTACTATAAGCGTAATTGTCATACGCATTTCGTATGCGTAATTGAACCCGTCTGGTATTGAGCATCATATGTGTGGTAGTATGGGAAAACCCGTCGGAAAACGCTAGTGTTAATATTGAGATATGGGTCATACCAAAATATTTATAACAAATGAGTTCCAAGTCAATTTTCCAACTTTGGTCCTAAGATAGAGATTATACCTTGAACTTTAGTCTCCAAGAGTTTTTTATGCAAAATTCCAGATGTGAAGTTTATTTAAGTACTTTTCTGAACCTTGTTTATCAACTTTTATGTGTAAAATGCTATGTTTACGTACAATGACATTGTTACCATGGTAACCACTTGTGAATTCCGACAATGCATTGTAAAGATTTTGAAAGTGAAGAACTTACAATTGTTAATAATATCGCAAAAAACTAGGTTCATATCAAAAGTCCTTTTCATATGACAAGCTATTCTGTGTGATATAACAATGTAGTTTTATTATTATTAGAGTATTTAAAAGGTTTTGTGTACACCTTTGAATTGTCAGTTTCAATTTTGAGTGTTGCGTTTAAACTTGCCGACTTTAAAATACTATAACTGTAGTTCTAGATGGAATTTCTGACAAATTAAAAAATGCCCATGCCACCACACATATTTCTAGATATATTTTGTTCTTCTTTATTGTCATGACAGTTGATCGTGTGGCACCGGTGCTAATATGTCCAGGTCCCATGTCGTGGCTAGTTTGATGACTTTTCTAAAAGTTTAAACATTTTTCAAATTTTGTTTTGGACGTTTGAAATTGTTTTGTTTTTTAGATCCAAATGTGAAATTCGTACTCTTAAAATGCATAAATCCGAATTGAACGACCCACCTGTTTATCCCACACAGTGTTGTCTCCAGGGTTCTACATACGCTGTGATTTGTAATATCCCCATATCTGGGAACCAAACACTACATTAATTTAAATCATGAACCACCATGAATTTTTTTTATCGATATCGTATATATTCTCTCAACATGTCCAAATGGCAGTCTAACGAACCAATCCGCCTATAGTTAACATGTCCTTCGCGTGTGTGACACTGAGTGTAGAAGTAACCTTATGACCTTATGATTTCTATAACAATAGTTAACTTTATGTTCAACTGTAACAAATAATACCTGTTTCTAATATTTTCAGTTGATTCAACCCCACCTACCATCCAATGCCCGACGGTCGCCGCAACTGTCATACCATGTGGTCAAACATGTACTCAAGTTACATTTCCTGTAGCTACAGCTCAAGACAATTGTGGTTCGGCGAACATTGCCTATACCAGCGGAAATGTTCAATTCCCCTCACCAGTTAACAACTTTGTTACCGCCTGCTTTAATACTGGCACAAATTCGGTGAGGGCAAGGGCAACAGATGCGGGCGGCAGGACGGCTGACTGTAATTTTAACGTTGTTGTGAATACAGGTAAGCTATTTCAAGTTGAACTGATCGAGAGATCATCGACTTGATGAACAACACACACACTAATGCCCAATGTCTAATCCCAGCTGAAGCAATGCTAAGCTAGAAAAGCTGGGACACACTTAATTCAAGTTGTTGGAATAATTTTATTGTTTTCCCTTTATTCTCATGACAATTGATCGAGTGGCACCCGGTGCTAATATGTCCAGGTCCCATGTCGTGAATACTAGTAGTTTGATGAATTTTCTAACATTTTCATTTGTTTTCTTCTTTTGGACGTTTGAAATTGTTTATTTTGACATCCAAATGTGAAATTCGTACTCTTAAAATACATAAATCCGAATCGTATGACCCACCTGTTTATCCCACACAGTGTTATCTCCAGGGTTCTACAAACGCTGTAATTTGTAATATATCCATTTCTGGGAACCAAACACTACAATACAAACACTACATTAGATTAAATCATGAGCCACCGTGGAATATTTGATCGATTTTGTATAAATTCTTCCAACATGTCCAAAGGGTAGTCTAACGAATAAACTCGCCTATTAGTGGGGCCACAATTTATCACGATGATGACATTCTTGCCGTAGCTGCAATCTGTGAGAAGACTTAGTGTTCAAACATCCATATTAAAATTCCTGCCTTTGCACTAGTTCTGCTTTCACTATAAACGTTGTTGTGAATACAGGTAAGCTATTTCAAGTTGAACTGATCGAGAGATCATCGATTTTTATTAACAACACACACAATATTAATGCCCATTGTGAAATCACTGCTGAAGCCAGGCTAAGCTAGAAAAGCAGAGACATATTTAATTCAAGTTGTTGGAATGATTTCATTTTTTACGTTCTCTTTTTCTCATGACAGTTGATCGTGTGGCACCGATGCTAATATATGTCCAGGTCCCATGTAGTGAATAGTTTGATGTATTTTTTGAAAAGCTCAAACATTTTCAAATTTAGTTTTCGACGTTTGAAATTGTTTATTTTGACGTCCAAATGCGAAATTCGTACTCTTAAAATACATAAATCCGAATCGAATGACCCACCTGTTTATCACACACTGTGTTGTCTCCCGGATATTAGATACACTGTGATTTGTAATATATGCATTTCTGGCAACCAACCACAACATTAATTTAAATCATGCGCCACCATGGAACATTTGATCGATTTTGTATATAATCTTCCAACATGTCCAAAGGGAAGTCTAACGAACCAACTCGCCTATAGTGAGGCCACAATCTGTGTTAATGATGACATTCTCGCCGTAGCTGCAATCTGTAGGAAGACAGTTCTTTAACAATTAGTATTGAAATATTCATATTAACATTCTTGCCTTTCCACTAGCTCTGCTTTCACTAGCATTCACGAATTTATTACTAGCTGCACCGTAAGTGTTAAGCTAGCTTTAATATAAGCGTAACTGTCGAACGCATTGTGTATGCGTAATTGTACCCGTCGGGTAATGAGCATCACATTTCTTGATAATATATATGAGCTGGGTTTTAACTTATTAAAGCTAAACTAATACTATTTTTTATTATTAGTCAATATATTAACACAAGTTGGCTTTATGCACCATGTCCTTCGCGCATGTGACACTGAGTGTAAAAGTATCCTTATAACATTTGATCTTTAACAATTATTAACTTTATGTTCAACCGTGATAAATAAACTGCTCACAAAAAGTATCGAAACACTTAGAAATGATCCAATATGTAACGGCTCGAAAGGGTATGCATTAATCGAAGCAAATAACTAAGTGCATAATTTTGGTCTGCGTATTTTAACACCTCGATCGATGAGATACGATGCCGCGGAGCGGAGTTATGGTCATTTCAATGGTCGTGGGTCCAGTTTTAAAAGTGACAATCATCCTATAGAAAGAGGTTTGCATTACTGTTTAGAATGATCAGATTCGTGATTTTCAATAGGGATGAGTGTCACTTTTGAAACTGGACCCACGATCATTGAAATGACAATAACTCCGCCCCGCAACATCATATCTCAACGATCGAGGTGTCAAAATACGCAGAACAAAATTATGCACTTGGTTATTTGCTTCGATTAATGCATACCCTTTCGAGCCGTTATATATTGGATCATTTCTAAGTATTTCGATACTTTTTGTGAGCAGTTTAGTATCTGTTTCTAACATTTTCAGTTTATTCAAACGTCTATTACAAGCAAGTAGGTATTTAATATGCAAACACATTTATTTCACAGTTGATACTACCCCACCGACGGTCGTGTGTAGACCAACTGTTACACAGGACGTTCCTTGCGGAACACCCAATGCTCCGGTCAATTTCGCCGTGACAGCAGTGTCGGATAATTGTGGCTCAGCTGCTGTGTCATATTCATCGACCGGAGCCACTATGTTCTCAAACAATCAGCAAGGTAACGCTGCGATGAGTGTCGGCACATCAACTGTCGTGGCAACAGCAACTGATTCAATGAACTTAATGACTACATGCCAGACTTTGGTTACTATAAGAGAAGGTGAGGATACTATAGACAAAGTCAAACATGTTTCTTGAGCAACACTATATAGCATGCCCAATTTGTATCACGTGACCAGTTGCCCAGTTCTTCTGGCTGTACAAGGCTTTAGTATGAACGACTCTATGTGTGAGTACATTCCACATGATGTATATATAACCAATATAGTCCTATATATCTTCTGCTAGAGTTTCATTTTGAAAACAAGCGGACGCTATATTTTGCATATGTCTACCGTGTTCAGGAAGGTGGAGGGCAGATGACCTGTACATTGTGACTATAACATGTACATGTATAAGCTACTCTTCTACATATTTTTGGATTTGCTTATTCTCTAAAAAGTCCCTGGAAATGCAGTGATACCATTTTACTGGTGATACTAAGCTTGCTAGGAATTTAAAAGCAATCTCCTTCGAGATCATGTATTAACAGTATGGCGTCCGAAATGTCAGACCATATCAAGAATCTGGGGGCATACAAATGGCTGGACTGAAACATCTGCATCATAGAGACATTCCCACGCATTTGTACAGCTCATTCAAACAATTATTCACATAAGGGAATAAGTGCAATATCAACAATCCGAAAATAGTTTTAATATTTGCATTTATGATTATCGAATGAGAAAGTTGTAAAACGACTTGCGTCGATTGATAAATTATTGTAAAGCAGCACTGTTCATAGTTCCTCATAACATTTGATGCCCGCTGCTTCTGTATTACAAATGAAGCTAGTTTAATGTTTTCCACGCAACAGTCGTCTGCAGACGACATTTCCAAATGTTCACAAAATGTTCAAAAATGTCAAAATTATTGAATTTCATCACCATATTTGAAATCACCATGACAAATGCATTTAAAAGGTAAACATATGCCTTCTATTGTTTCAGTAATCCTTGAGATAGACTTTGAAAGTTAGGAAATGTTTCTGAAACAAATTGTTTGTATGGTAAAACGTATTATAGCCGTGTGGAAAGTGTTAATGGTATACGATGCTTTATTTGCAGTTGATACCGTACGGCCAACCATTGTTACATGTACCCCGGCCCAACAAGCTACTCTGTGTTCTGGAGCCACTTCCCAATTGATCACCTGGCCTGCAACATCAGTGACAGATAACTGTAATCGCCCTGTTACAGTGACGTACAGTTCTTCCCGTGCCACAAGCTTTGCAGCGCAGACTCAGACTTCTTCAACCTTTAATCCAGGAACATCAACGGTAACAGTGAGAGCGACGGACGCCAGTAACAATGTCAACACCTGCACGTTTGATGTTGTACTGATTGGTAAATATCATATACAATTTCAAACACTTCAGATAATTTAAACACGCAGGTATCGTTACAGAATTCTTGCGCCACGCTCTCAGGTCGGTCAGTCGGTTGGCCGATCATGTTTGTTATCATACTTTGCGTGACATTTGGGTAATTTCAAACATCGAATTTAATCAATTCATATATTCGAGGGGACACAAGTCGACCGGGGCCATAGAACAGGATTTTTCAGCCTTATCTTTTTTATAGACTGATACAGGATATCTAGTACACACACGTCATCCCGCCGTTGTTCTAAACGACCTTGATTTTGCTGATGATATTTTCTTACTTGAGACCACAATTCCACGAGCTCAGATCCAGCTGACAAAAACTGCTGCAGCAGCAAAAGACCTTGGCCTCATCATTAGCGTTCCCAAAACGGAGTATATGACGGCCAACTGCAATCCTCACCCAACACTACAGGTCTATGCGGAAACCATCAGCCATGTGACGGATTTCAGATATCTGGGCTCTATGATGGCATCGGGTGCAAGTGACCTTAAAAGACGCAGGGCATTGGCATGGTGCGCATTCTGGAAGTTGGAACACCTGTGGAGGAGTCCTCAAGTAGCTATCGCGACAAAAGTGAAATTATTTAGCACCACCTGTGTGACGATTTTGCTGTATGGCTGTGAATCCTGGGTGATATCTCATGATATGGCGTGTAAAATAAATGCCTATGCTACTTCTTGCTACAGGATAATGCTTAACATCAAACGCATGGATCATTTCCCGAACACCACCATTTATGACATGACCAAGACCGAGCCTCTTATCAACCGAGTAAAAAGTCGCCAGCTGAGATTTCTTGGACATATTCTCCGTCTCCCTGATGAAGAGCCTGCTAGAATGTATGGCACTTACATACCAACACATGGCCGAAGGAGACCTGGTCGTCCAAGCACATCATACTTGAAGTACATACAACGCTTACTTGGTGACAATGAAGGCATGTTTCAAGAACGTCAGATAGCCACTCTTGCTACAGATCGCCGTGCTTGGAGACAACTTTCGGTCGCCTGTTCCGCAGCCGAAGGATGATGATGAGTACACACACGTTTCTTTAATGATACATAGGACAGGTATCGAATTCAAACGAATGTATACGTGAATCGAACCATGAACCTTAACAACAGAGAAGCACATACAGCTGCCTGCATATCCTCGTTATGTATCATTGTAGAGCTAGCCTGCATGACTATTCGGATTAGTCTTTATTGTCGTTGTGTTTTAACATTTATTATAAAAAGTGGGAGGATACCAAGGGTAACTACTTTCGAACCGTCCAAATCAAAAATTGCTCATAATGCTGTATCCGACATAAATAAGTGTTAATGCTAACTAAGCAGTGATTGATTTTAACAAGAATCAAAACTTTGCCTGCTGTTAAGGTATTTTATTATTAGAGAATAAAGGTATTGTGTTTAGACTGTACCCGTGTTATATTAGGGGGCTTTCGATTTGGACGACGGACGCTTCTACGCCCGACGGCAAGATGACATCTCAAGTCATGTGCGCATGCGTCGACTAAGCAATCCGTCGGTCGTACAATTTCTTGGACCTGTCTTCAGCTTTCGATTTGCTCGACAGACGCTTTTACGACGGTAAACAAAACGTTGCCAAAGTGTGATTCACGTGCTTGTTTACTGAATTTATCATCTCTCGGGAGTAGGGGTAGGGGTGGGGGGGGGGGGGGGGGGGGGGGGGGGGGGGGTTGACGGGATAAACAATATCTGATAGATGTCTAATATGGATTAACAGTCTATTTTGTTTTTAAACCAAAACACATGGGATATATGTTAAATAAATTTCCCCCGCGATGGACACTTTTTTTGTCACGCTCTTTTTTCGTGTATATACATTTGTTTAGTATAATAATAATAATAATAATAATGCATTTATAATGCGCCATCTATCTAGACAACCTATTCCGAGGCGCAAACATTAAAACAAATAAAAACAAACAGTTAAAATATAAAAACAATTACATCAGTCAATCAGTCAAATCATAAGCAATCTTAAACAGATGAGTTTTTTCTTAAATCTTAAACAGTATGTTGTTTGTTTATTTTCAGTTATAGTTTGATCAGTTTCAAATTGGCTAAGACTCCTTACAGCAGGGAATAAATACAGAAAGAGGCCGCGTGAATGACACCAGCAAGAGCACTATGAATCATATGCGTCACCCGTTCCTGCGACCAAAACCGCGTGTGTTTGGCCATAATCACGCGCGTACACTTTGATAACTTCTGCGCTCGGAGAGATAAAATTTGAATATTTCCCGCCAATCCGAAACTGATTAAACTATAGTACTGAAAATAAAAGAAATGATGTATAATCGTTCAAAATGATATTTACATAATATTCTTTCGTTCCAGTTCAAAACCCTTGCGCCAACCATGGATGTCAAAACGGCGGACAATGCAACCCATTCCCTGGTTCATGTACTCAGTATTACTGCACATGCCCACCGTGCTATTATGGTCGATTCTGTGAAAACCGTAAGTAGCCCCATACTTCTATATATGGTAGCACGCATTGAATATGAACTGCACATTAGATTAAATGAAAATAATAACTAGTTTCTCGTCCTGAATTTAGAATAGAAAGAGGACGAGGGCACTTTTTTTCTAAAATAAACAATGGGAAATCGCCATTATCTGCATGTCATTGCGTGATAGGCTGGTAACCTGAAGATAGTGAAGTCTTTGTATTTCATAGTTCTGGAATGGTTAGGTTGATTTAAATGCTCGTTGGACTAAGCTCAAATGTATTACCAATATGTCAGCTTCTTAAATATGTCAACAATAAGTTTAAAAGAAAGAACATTATAGAATTCCTGAAAAGGATGCGCGAGGGGACGAGAAACTACTTTATTGTTTTACTTGGCCTTACATGAAATCGCATTACTTTATTTATTTCACAGATTTATAATGTTTTACTCGATAATATCACCTGCCGATTGCATTCCGTTTGATAGCAATCATTGGCACAGAGACATTAAGCATGTTAAGGAATTAATATAATACATTCAAGAATGACTTTATCACTTAAGCAATATTTGTAAAATAGCTGCCTATTGTTATATGCGGGGTTTGTTATAATGCTGAGCAATTGGTATAAACTATTATGTAAAGGCCCTGTCACACCATAACGTATCGCCTCAACGTATGCCAACGTATGCGAAATATCGAAAAATACGTTGGTGTACGTTGGTGTACGCTGATATAAGTTAGGGGTACGTTGGGGATACGTCGTTTACGTTAAGAGCACGCTGTGATACGCTGTGACAATTTGGAACACGTCGAGCCCGCGAAAAAATGTTGAACATGCTTAATATTTCTCGTCGTCCTCAACGTGTGCTTAATACGTTCTGCATAAGTTCCCGGTAAGTTTGTGGTACGTTAAATATACGTTGACATACGCTGACATACGTTAGTGGTACGTTACTCGTACGTTACTCGTAAGTTGGTATACGTTGATGAGCGTAAGCTGACGGGGAAACGTACAGCCAACGTAGTAATAACGAGTTGATAACGTATATGTGCCGTATGTCTAACGTATGCCTGACGTATTTCCAACGAGTTTCGACGTATTCTCACGTATTCACCTTATGCCGGGCGATCGTGTAAGGCCCTGTCACGTATCCATAGCGTATCCATAGCGTATTGAACGTATACATAGCGTATGACTAACGTATTGATAGCGTATCACTAACTTATAACATACTTATGACAGCGTATCACAGCGTATGCGAGCGTATGACTAACGTATGCTTAACGTATACTTAACGTATTCGTAGCGTATGTCTGCCGTGTTCGACGTATCGTCAGCGTATCCTCGACGTACACCGAACACGTGGCGTATTATGCCGCTGTAGCACGTATAAAAACCGCGCCGATCTCACATTACATCATTCCCGCCGATGTCATCAAGCAGTTAACATGCTTCCCAAGAAGAAGCAAGCAACCAGGGGCCGAGGCCGAGGAGGAGGAAAAAGCAAGAAGGCCAAGACAGACCATGAAGAAGTGAGGATGAGATACTCAAGGGACCCATTTATATACTCAAACCCTCCATAAGTTCCCAAAACGCCGAATGCGCGCTAGCTGTACGGTAGCCCTGTCACACCATGGCGTATCGCCTGAACGTATAACAATTACGTATGCGAAATATCGAAAAATACGTTGGTGTACGTTGGTGTACGCTGATACAAGTTAGGGGTAAGTTTGGGATACGTCGTATACGTTAAGAGCACGCTGTGATACGTTGTGAAAATGTGGAACACGTCGAGCCCGCGAAAAATTATTGAGCATGTTAAAAATTTCTCGACGTACTCAACGTGTGCTTAACTTACGTTCTGCATAAGTTCCCGATAGGTTCGTGGTACGTTAGACATACATTTACAAACGCTGACATACGTTAGACATACGCTGACATACGTTAGAGGTACGTTTATCGTCTTAAGTTATAGGTTGGACATATAGATTTACCCTCTAGATTTTTTAATAGTTATCATCTAGGCTGCGTTTACTTGAACTGGCAACACTTGTCCCGCCGTGTACGAAACTCAATTTCTGCAACGGCATAAGTCACGTGTTCGTTGTACGCCGAGGATACGCTGAGGATACGTCGAGCACGGCAGACATACGCTACGAATACGTTGGTCATACGCTCGCCGATCGCATACGCTGTGATATGCTGTGATAAGTTTGTTATAAGTAAGTGATCAATACGTTAGTCATACGCTATGTATGCGTTTAATACGCTATGGATACGTCCATTCCATCACCGATGTTGACGCAATTCGTTGGGAAGTTGGACGTTCTTGGACGTTCTCGGACTCTGACAATTTTCGAGCCATTTTTTGAAAACGTCGGCATACGTTCAGGCCACGTTCAGGCCATACGCTATGGTGTGACAGGGCCTTAACGTTAAGAGCACGCTGTGATACGTTGTGAATATTTGGAACACATCAAACCCGCGAAAAATTATTGAGCATGTTCAAAATTTCTCGACGTACTCAACGTGTGCTAAACTTACGTTCTGCATAAGTTCCCGATAGGTTCGTGGTACGTTAGACATACGTTTACAAACGCTGACATAAGTTAGACATACGTTGACATACGCTGACATACGTTAGAGGTACGTTACTCGTCGTAAGTTATAGAATTACCCTATAGATTTACCCTTCTAGATATTATAATAGTTATCATCTAGGCTGCGTTTACTTGAACTGGCAACACTTGTCCCGCCGTGTACGAAACTCAATTTCTGCAGCGGCATAAGTCTCGTGTTCGTTGTACGCCGAGAATACGCTGAGGATACGTCGAACACGGCATACATACGCTTCGAATATATACGTTAAGCATACGTTGGTATACGCTCGCCGATCGCATACGCTGTGATACGCTATCATAAGTTTGTTTTAAGTTAGTGATACGCTATCAATACGTTAGTCATACGCTATGTATACGTTTAATACGCTATGGATACGCTATGGATACGTCCATTCCATCACCGATGTCGACTTTTCCTACGCAATTCGTTGGGAAGTTGGACGTTCTTGGACGTTCTTGGACTCTGACAATTTTCGAGCTATTTTTTTTGAACACGTCGGCATACGTTCAGGCCACGTTCAGGCCATACGCTATGGTGTGACAGGGCCTTAACATGGAGCAGCTTTTTGCAGATATCTGACGTGTTCTACCGAAACCAGACACAATTGGGGAAGATATCAAAATTGAGTTAGGAATTGATTATCAAAGTAGAGATCTTCAACTTAACAATGGTACATTTTTTAAATCGGACTTCCCAAAGTGGAGTTAAATCATTTTCAAGTTCGTCTTCATGAAAACTCCAAACTGAGATATCGTCGAGATGTACTTACAATTGTTGTTTTTTATCTTCTTTTTTTTTTTGTTGGTTTGATTTTTTTATCTGAAACTTTCACAATAATGTTATAAACACTCTGAAGATTAAATATTTACAAGAAAACTCAAATTTCCCCCAAAATGCCAATTAGGTATTGGGCTATTTCTCAGTTTGGAGCTCTGCCCAATTCCGTCTGGTTTTGTGTACGGTCGCGGCAAATGGGTGCAGTTGTGGGTAACATGCATGTTTGGATATTGAAGGGTATGGACATTTTTTATTTTTTTATTTTTTTTACTGCAATCTGTTTTCATAAAATCACAAAGCAGTATCAAATCTTAACCTGAAATGTGTCATTTTGAAGCATTCGAAAAGCTCCTTTTGCAACAACAGTATGGTCGTCTTGCTGAGATACCTAGTGATGTAAAAAGTCACTATCTGTAATAGCTGACGAAATGAGGTTCTTATGAACTGATCCAAAAGGTACACTCACTGTGCAGCCCTTTTATGGCAAAAGAATGTATCTTATATGTAGTTTCCTAACAGTATACTTCCTTTTAACATGATCAAAGTTAGCTTTTTTCTCCATAAATCATGTAGTGGTAAAAGGCAGTATATTACTTTTATTGTCTTTACAAGTTGCAACCTTTTCCTAAGTGAGGATTGTTGAACCAAGTTAACACAATCCATGTTAAAAGGAAGTATATCATTAGGAAAGTACATCTAAGATACATGCTTTTGCCATAAAAGGGCAGTGTGTCCCGGGAAGTACGTTTCGGTAGGCGATGGTGCCATTCTCAACACATGTTTGATTGTGGTGAGCTATTTACTCTCACTGTCGCTAGACTGCAACCATTAGGGTGTTAAAAATAACACCATTTGGCGTTAATACGGGTCTAATCCAAACAGGGTTATTTTAACACCTACCAGTGTTATTTCAACACCTACCAGTGTTAAAACAATAGTGTTGAAAATAACATCAACTGGAGTTAAAAAACAACAAGAATCTTAACACCGGTGCATAAATTGGACCCGTATTAACTCCAACCGGTATTAAAGTAACACCCTAGTTTTGCAGTGTAGAGGGATTTTCCCAGCGGCAGTTTTGGAGTTGCCAGTTGGTTTCTTGACTCCATACAGTTAAAGTTGTCTGATGATGTTCAGGGGCAAGAGCACCAACTCGATTTATACACAGTTAAGACACGTGGTATGATAAAATGGAATGATTGCTCACTACATGCATTTATTGTGATACTGTCATTGAAAACGAGGCAACATTCACACAAAAGTGTTTAAATCATTGCATGATTTAATAGTTAAAATGTTGCACAAATGAAATGTAATGAAGAGACTTGTTTCTTGATCAATTACACTTTAGTATGAAATCAAGTATTGAGTATTGATATGCTTTTTCTGTGAGGAATCATCCAAAACATATCCATTTTCTTTATAAAAAACCCCGTCATATGTTGCTCGGAATAACAAAAATCCCATAACATTCTGTTTTTTAATAATTTCTTTGTTGTTCATTTCAAAACTAATTCATATCACACAAGAGTTAATAACCCCAACATTAGTGTATAGCGCCCATCATTTCTCTATCTGTCAATTAAGCCTGCGCCTGCGTATCAACATGGTTACGTTTATTAAAAGACGAAATAACAATATTTTTTTCTCACTTTTATATTTACAGGAGTGGACCAATGTAGCAACCATAAATGCTCAAACGGCGCTGTGTGTCAAGCACAACCAAACAGTTGTACTGACTACGCGTGTGTCTGTCCATCATGCTTCACAGGACAATTCTGCAGGGACAGTAAGTTTGAGGATGTTACTTTATTAATCCGTGATATATAAGTGCCGCATAAAGATCAAATCACCCGAAGTAGAGATGCTATGATATAATTGCCCGTCTTTACATTTGAAAACCATCCCATATTATCTGAAACTCGACTGTTATATTTGATATCAAAGTTAACATCAGTTTACAATGATTGTATACCTACTGTATAAATGGAAAGTGACTTTTGATTTTATGATTTGATTTGATTTGCTTAAAATACAAACATATAATACATGTACATAATTAAAATGCACCAAGCAATTTGAATTACATATAGGGTCATGTGTTATTAGCAATGTCACAATAAATCTGAGCAAAGTTAGTTAGTCATAAGTCATGTCGTGTATTTATTTCAGCTTACAGCCCATGTAGCGCTGGTAACAACCAATGCCAAAACAGCGCTGTTTGCAACAACTTAGCGGATTCATGCACCGCTTTCTCCTGCCAATGCCAGGGATGTTTCATGGGAATCAGGTGTGAAACTGGTGAGTCTTTAGACACCTCCTATCAATTCAATTTAGGTATTTTTATTTTCTCTCCCTCCCCTATTTGTTTACATATTTTAATGTTTAATTAATTAATTAATTAATTAATTAATTAATTATTATTATTATTATTTATGTTTTTCAATTTTTTTAATTTTATTTTTTTATTATTATTATTATATATATTTTTTTATTTGGGGGGATCATCAGCTATATCAGTGATCTACGTTTTCATGTTGTTATTATCATTGTTTCTGGGTTTTTAATTGCTCTTATAATTGTAAGATTGTATGATAAGGTTATTGTTGTTATTGTTAATTGTTTAGATAACTATTATAATAATTATTGTAAATATTGTTATCATTATTTTTCCAGCCATCGCTAATCCATGCACGAACAATCCATGTCAAAATGGTGGCGTATGTCAACGTGTTCCGAATACCTGCTCTTCATATCAATGCCAGTGCGCTACAGGGTTCATGGGTTACAACTGCCAAACGCGTAAGTATTTTTTTGATTATATTACAGGGCGCATACCACTATATTTAAATACACGTAGTGTTGGTATAATTTACCCTTAATGTGGGGGGGGGGGGGGGGGGGGGGGTTAGTGCCAAGTGCTGTAACTTTTTGAATTATTATTGTGATGTTTATAAAATTATACATGTTTTGAAAGGGGACAGATGAGTGAGACAAACCATTTAAGGTATCAAATTTTAATATCAAATTCTGATTTTTTTAGAATGTTGACTAAACAATTACTTTTTTTGGCTCAACATTTGTCGGACAACGTAACAAAATCAGTTTTTGGTAAAAAATGCCGAAATTGCACCAAAATCATCTAAAGACACTTCTCTAGGATCATTGTTTGCATTTTTGAGGTTAAACATATCAATTTGTTGGCACTTTTTGGTCAAAAATCAAAAATCCTAAACATTTTTATAAATACAAATAACCTAGAGGAGGGTCTTTAGATGAGTTTGGTGCAATTTCAGCATTTTATACCAAACATTATTTAAGTATGTTCTCCGCAGAATTGTGAGCGAAAATAATAGCTTTTTGGTCAAAATTCAAACAAAATTTAGCATTTTAGTGAAATTTAATACAAACAATAAATTCCCCGACTTATCTCCTTTCCAAAAGTGTATACTTTTATGTACATGACATAGTTAACACCCCCTTAATAGAAATATTTGGATGTTGTTGTTGTTACATGAATGTTATTTAGAAAGCTTAAAACTTGCTTTAATATGACTGATATAGTTCAATTTTTACGCTACGAGCGCCACAACGATTTTTGCCTTATATCAATGGTAGCCCTTGCCACTTCCGGTTTGGTTTCAATCCGATCGTTTTGATCTCAATTTAGACCACGTTGTAAGCACATTTTTAAGGTTGAGTTGCGCACGATTCACTACAATTTACTTGTCAAAACCATACCAAATGCGCAAGGAAATAGCGTTACCACTAGAGCTAGCAAACAGTGATTCTTTGGCCGTTCGTATATTACTGTTTATGGAGAGTCATAATCTGATTTTACTGTAATTTGTGGATTTGTGAATAAAGATGGTATACCGCCAGATAATGCAATATTCTATCTCATACAGATATAAATAATTTAATCCTAATATCCATCTAAGGAATTCAATCCTGATATCCATCTAAAAGTTAACCATTGACATGAATATTTATATGATATACATTTCAATTGTTGAATATGCATGTCATTCTTTAACACACCTGTAATATTTCTTTCATTAGGAACGACGATATATGTTAACCCATGTAATAATTTCCCGTGTCAAAATGCTGGAACATGCACCTGCCTAAGAAACAACTTCTATATATGCTCCTGTCGACCTGGGTACGGAGGTATTAACTGTCAGACGGTACTAGGTAAGTCTTAGATTAAGAAGGAGCGGGCACAGTATCTCCAAAATTAAAGTACCAAGCCTAGTATCGTTGTAATTAAGAAGGGACAGGTCTAGTATTATATTTAATTAAGAATGAACAGGCCTTGTATTTCTTTAATAAGGAACAACATCTCTTAAATGAAGATGGAGCAGGCCTTGTTGCTCCTACTTTTTCGTGATATACATGTATTGCATGTCATAAAGCAATCATAATAATGGGACCACTTCATCCATTTGGTAGGGGTAACAAAGAGGCAACCATGATTCTTATGACATTGACCACCATACAAATTAAATACCAAATACATATTTGTCTTAAAGGTGCACGGAGAGATTGGCGATACAAAAGAAATTTGAAGGGGAAAAATAGTGTTAATAGATAAGGTATAATAGAACCATGAAACGTAACATTGCATAGGGCAAGGGGTTGAAGTGATGGTACTAAATAGACATTCTGGTCAAGCCATTATGTGCCGAATTCTGCAGATAATTTCGATGTCATCTACATCGAAATTACCAAATTGTGAAATATGACATGATATACTGCGAATTAAGGTAAACGGTTTCAGATAGTAGTATATGCCTAAGTATTACTTGGTGCAAAAACCCCAATTTTCAGGAAAATTGAGGGCGCACTCCCACCCTCTCGATGCCCGTTTTTTACCTTTCATATTAGGCAATTTCATTTCCTTAATCTTTCTCACAGGGAGTGTGAATTTCAATTAAGTTTACCTATGTGGGCGACTCAATCTGAACTCTACACTCCCTGTGTGGAAAATTAAGGGAATCTGTCTTCCATATGGGGTGTATGGATTTCAACAGGAAAAGTCCGTTCAATACAAATATGCTGATTCATCATGTGCCCTAAATGCTCAATACCGATGGCAATGGAGATAAAATCCAAAGGGCACGGTGTTCATCTTGTATTAGGAACAATTCTTACTGATTTATTGAATGACGCAGGTTGAACAATGTTGCTTCGATTCCAGACCTATATAACAAGTCGTCGCCGTTCTATGGATCATGGCTGATTCTTGTGACATGCGATGTGCTAAGCTAATAGATAGACCAGTTGCTTCTTTAGTGCCGTCAGTCCAACGGAGCTTTGATCGACCACGTTTACGCGTTCCCTCGATAGCTCCCTGTATTATCACCGTTTCTAGATTGTCACCCTCTCGTCTATCAATATGTCACAAGTATTGTATATAGTTTGTTGCGCATGATCTTTGTATGCAGAAAAGGTTGGTCCACGACCTGGCTTCTGACAATTTCATTGGTCTTATGCTCTTCCCATGATATTCCTAATATCTCGCGCCAACATCACATTTAAAAAGCTGATATTTTCTTTGAATCCGCTATTCCGATTGACCATGTTTTAGCTCCATAATGTTGCAACCGGAAAGATTTATGCCTTAAAAATGCATACTTTCGTGGTCTTTGTGATTCCCCTATATTATCCTTCCAAATGTTTGATAGGGCATATGCTGATGTTTTAGCCATTTCCAGATTGTAATCTCTCCCGAGCTTCCGCCATCTTTAATAATGAGTGATCTGCTTTGCAAGCAGATGGACACAAATCCATAATTACATATCATCAATGTTAGTTATTCTGGTTAATATAAATAAAAGCTCGCATCAAGTTTAATCTTTCATTTGCAGTATAAGAAAGTTAACCAATAACAAGACGTGGTCTAATAATTTTAGATGTTATGATTACTTTTCACAGCTCCTACTCCCCAGCTAGATTCCTGTTCCACAATCAACCCATGTCAGAATAGTGGACAGTGTTACAATGGTTATGACCAGAACAGTTCTCCTAATAACGTATATCGGAATCAGTATACCTGTGTGTGTGCCAATGGGTTCAGTGGTGCAAACTGTGGATCTCTTCAAGGTAAGAGGCGTTGACAATTTGTTGTTTCTGTCGAAAAGTCACACCTTTTAATTCATATGAACTATAAACATGATGAACATAGTTTTGTAAGATGTTTGATTCCGATTAACCTGGAATCAACATATGGAGAAAACCGGAAGGATGACAGATGTGTAAAAGAAGATGGTGCCCAATTTCAGACACTGTTTGTTTTGTTTTTTGAAATGGATTGAATTGAAACGCGTGGTAATAGGGTTTTCAAGAAAAACGAGCATAGGTTGACCAATCATCATGCGTTTGTCATATTATTAAGAGTGATTACAATCTTGTATATTGACAAATGTAAAATTGAGATTTTGAGGACAGTGTACCAAAATAAGTAAAAACATGCCTAGTATTGATTCATTAATTAAGATAGACCTTGAAAGTTGGGAAAGGTTTCTGAAGAAAAAAACCTGTTTTGTAAATGGTAAATCAAAATCACTAGCATTGGAAGTGTTAAACAGCACTTGTCGGGTTATAGGTATTGGTTAATGTATGAACTGTAAATTTTGAGTGCCTAGAGGAATTTAACTTTTTACTGATATATTATTTGAAACCATATTTTGTTTAACTCTATAGCCAATCATTCTGTACATACAACTTATCAATGTTGTGATCATTACTTTTTCATGAAGCTACAAATCCAAGTCTCAACATGTGCACTTCAAGTTCTTGCCGAAATGGTGGACAATGTCGCAATGCGTTCTATAGCTTTTCCTCAACAACAGCGCCCTTCTGTGTTTGCCCAATAGGATTTGCCGGACAATACTGCCAAAAATCGGGTAAATATTAGTATGTATACATTAAAAATAACATTAAAAGGATGCCTTTGTCAACCAAATCGACGGCAGCGATCCTTGCTGTAAATCTGCGATGTTTCAAGATCAGGGTTCATAACATTGCTTGCACGGTGAAATATAAAAATCATCCAATGCATCGTATTGCATTCAAATGCCCATGAGCGGTTATTGAGGCGTATGCTTCGTATCTTCTGATCTTATGGACAATGAGAAGGACCAATGCCAGTATTATTGAAGAAATAGGGGTGTCTAAACGACTTCTTCATGCTATCAACACCCAAATGCTGAGCTACTTCGGCCATATCTCACGTCGCAAGGGTAACAACCTAGAGAAGATGATCATGCAAGGCATGATTGAAGGGAAGCGCAAGAGAGGCAGACCTCGTTCCCGGTGGATTGACCAAATAAAATTGATTACAGGACACCCTCTCCGTGATTGTTCCTCCTTTGCTGAAAATCGTTATTTGTGACGTAGTATCTGTAAGGTCACGAGCTGTCAGTCATGACAGGACCGAACCAACCAACCAATATTGTGAATCCACCGCGACTAACGGGAAAAAGGATTATCAAATTGGTGTATAAATGCCGTATCTTTTTTAATATCTTAATCGGCTTAAGTAACTTAATTAATACAGTACTGTATCTATCTCTTTAGAAAAATCCAAAACAAGGTGCAGAGTATGTCTAGTGTGGTACCATGGCAAATAGCTAGAGGTCTCCATACATACCAAAACGGGTACAAACATACCTCGTATGACATCACGAAACATGGAATCAATGTTTTGTTTGTATTAATCTTAATCGGCTTAAGTAACTTAAATAATACAGTACTGTCTCTATTTTATGTATATTAAACCTCGTCATCCTGAGACGTTTTTGTAACACTGGTACATAAGGTGGGGGTTCACAAATTGTAGAGTGGCAAAATTGTAAAATGGCATTGGCATTGGACTTTGACGGCTTACCCTTTAATGATGTTGGTTTAACAAAGTTTGGTGTTCCAAAAGGGCACTTATTTATACCAGTGTTGTTCAACGAAAATGTATTACGTTTAGAAATACTTTGTGGTGATCGACTAAAATATGAATGTGAAAGTGTATTACATGTAAATGACTTGGTTTATGTTTCTTGCAGTTACTAACCCATGTACCAGTAACCCCTGTCGGAATGGAGCCCAATGTAGAGCATTCAACAACTACTTCGTATGTACTTGTGTGCAGCCGTTTTCAGGGGTAACTTGTGAAGTGCCATCAGGTACGTACTCTTATCACTTATAACATGGCAGTTTGGGTCCCTGTAAATGACTGCCATCTTTTCTTTTCATCTTAAAAGTGACCGGGAGTGTGACTTGGAGGGGGAAAATGGCAAAACTCCCGCAATGAACCGTTATATACCCTGCTCAAGTTCGTAGCAGCATTAAATGAACTTCCCAGAACAGTTACCGCACTACTGTGCCAGTCTACCTTATATTCATTGGTCAAGGGGCAGTCCTTGGGAGTAGGTTTTATTTGAACCAAATATACAGTAGTCTAGCGCCAATCTACGCTTAGAGCTCCTTTCAGACAAGGGCAGTCCATCTGAACGGCTCTTTTCAGCGCCGCCAGTCTTTCATGTTTCAGGTAAAAAAGGGCTCACATCGTCGTGCAAGAGGCAGCCCAAATGATGAAAATAATGGAGAAATGGCAATCGCTATGTTTTGCTTGATATTATAATAAAGTCAAGTCTAATCCTGACAAAAGCTTAACAGTTTCAAACTTGTCCGGCGGCGAACCCGTTAAACTTCTTAGCCTTTTCTTATGAATCCCCGTCAAAAATTGTCACAATATAGTTAGCTTTAAAAATCAGCCCAATGGGAGCTGAAAGTCAACTAATGTAGCAAGTCATCAAGTCATGTGACAATACAGTAAACTGCCTTTTGGCCATCCTCAAGGTCCCCCGGCATGCGGTCAATAGGGTGTGGGATATGCCTATTCGTGGGTGGAACTAAGAGCCCAAATTGCGACATTTGAAAGTCTTTGTGTTAAGAAATCCAATTAGATTAGATTGATGTGTTTTCATATTGTTTAATTTAATTGACCCGGTTTTGACTTATCAGTTGGTCACTTATTACTTCTATCAATTCTTATGATGTTTTGGCAGATTGTAGTCCTTGCCAATACTTTACGTTTGTTCTTCTAGATCTCTTCCAAGCTTGAGCTCCCAAAGTAATGGCATCTTCATCCCTTCTTGAGTGATCGGCAAAAGCATACGTTCTATATAAATCTGCCAAACAATGCGTATGATCCGATTGAGTACCACAACGGATGAAAACCATACGTGCATCGCCTTGCCGTTCGTCAACATGTTTTTTGTTTTGTTTTTGAAATACAAAATAATTTGTCTTGCCAACAAATAATATTGCATATCTCCAGACACATTCTAAATTACACTACAAAGTGAAATAGAATGGCTGTTAATATTTTCCTTCTTGATATATGTGGTCTGGTTCTCGGACACAGTATCAGATGAAACACTTGATGTTATGGGTGTTCACTGACGAAAGTATGCATTTAATGTCAGAAGTAAATTAGTAACATCAGACTGCGCTATGCTTTGGGTGTTTTATTAAACCATGTCCGAGGTGTCTGTACAAATTGTAAATGTAAAATGCAAAATGGTGGGGACGCAATTCCTCTTCATCGTCTAACTTATTTAAGGGCACCGGAATACAATTTGGTTGTACTTGTTGCATTTCTTTAGGATCACCTCATGTTAATCATTAAAGCGTTCACAACTTAACCAATATAACATCTCATTTCGGGAGCCAAATGTATTTAATGTTATTCCTTGTCAAGCATTATTGAGCTTTGGTATAAAGTACAGATACCCTGTTAAAACATTGTAATAGAGTATATCGTCATTGGCGTATTTTGCAGGAACTTCTCGGTCCTTTCATGTAGCATAGTGATTATTTATTCATTGAATGGTACTTTGACGTATGACATCAACATGATAGTTTTATTTCATAATAATGTGGCGAGCAGGTTCATGGCTTGTCGCAGTGTAATGATAATAATGGCTTCTTTCGTTCTGAGTTCCTGAATTCAAGAGTAACCATTTGCTAACTTGCTTCAAATCTGCTGTCATGTGACTTGTCCAAATGACGATTGACGTCTGGGGAGGCGTAACACATTAATACATTACATAAACGGGTCGAGATAATACCGCAGACTAATACGCTAAATCGTTGTTCTACAGTTCCAAAAAGTATACTTTTCTTTGAACCCCCAAATTCTCCAAGCTTATATAACTGAATAAATGAGCAGTTAACCTGTTCTGCATAAGTATGTATAACCTAATAACCAATACACTTCATTGGCTATTGCAGCATCTACAAAAAACAATACCCCACCTAAAACTGTCCACCAACCCTTGCTAACGTTTCATAGTTTACTACTTTATCTTAATTATACCAACAAGTAATATTAATTGAATTATTTGCTGTTGTTGTAGCCTATATTTATTTGCAAATGCGTTTTCGTAATTTCAGCGTCTACACCAGACAATATCCCACCTACGGTGACCTGTCTATCGCCCCAAACATATACTAGTTCAACTGGGCAGCCTATCCCAGTAACCTTTACCCAAGCTACGGGAACTGATAACAGTGGTGGACCAGTTACATTTACTTACAGTCGTGCTTTAGGATCGATGTTTAACGTGGGTACAACGGCTGTCACTGCAACAGGGAGAGATCCAAGTGGTAACATGCAAACGTGCACGATTAACATCATCGTTAATACAGGTAACAACCAGCTTAATTGCGTATTTCAATAATTCCTAATGCAGTCCACCAAACACTTCAAAAAAATAACTTGATAATATTTTGTATTCGTTTCTAGGTGCGGATACACTTGCGCCTATGGTGATGTGTCCCCTAGCTCAGACTCGTGTGGCACCCCAAAATACAAACAGTGTTGTCGTTGATTACGCATCAATCATGGCAAGGGTAACCGACAATAGTGGAGAAAATATCGTTCCTACTTACACCCCAGCATCGGGTTCATTGTTTACCATTGCTGCATCACCCGTCACGGTCTTTGCGATAGCAACGGACTCAAGTATGAACACCGGCTTTTGCTCTTTCACAGTCACTGTAACAAGTAAGTCTTTGGTTGCTTTTAATATACTTACATGTATGTCACGGCTCAAAAATTGTATTGTTACGGCTTCTTTCTAGGTTCACACAACGGTCCATCCCTCCCTCCCTTCCTACCTCCCTCTCGTCCCACCCTTCCTCCGACTGACCAAATTATCCAAAGTCGATATAAGCTTAATAAAACTTTGCTATTTCAACAACATTGAATGGAGTTCATTACATCCAGAGTACATGTTGTAGTGAAAAACACTTTGCGAAGGTGATCTAAAATCCGTGCAAGAAAAATGGGCAATGTGTGTCACTTATAGTTGGCACGTTTGAATTGTGCGCAATTGGTCGGATTAGTTAAAGCCTAATGAATTGACGTATTTTATTAGCGGATGAGTTGTTGAAATCTTTAAATTAAGTTATTTTCAAATATGATAGTTTCACTCCGGACAATCTTTATTTCACAAATAATTCCACAATTAAAAAAAAGCTTCAAAACCACCCAAAGCATAACACACTAGCCCACTGCTCCTCAAAAATCCACCCTTTTGCTTCCCCCTACTTGACCACCACCCTATGGACAAAATATTTAGTTATTAACAATTATTTATTGTCAATGTTGCTATTTTATTGTAGGATATATTTTGCACAATATTGAACTATATTTAGCTTCGTGTAACATTATTCAATTGAATCATTGACGTTTACATTTAAGCGCCTTCTCTGCAGTCCATGTGGATATAGCGACATTAAAGGGGCACTAAGAGATGTGTTGGAGACTGCGCCCTCAATTATGATAAAAACTGGGATTAGTATATTTTTAGATTTGTATTACATGTATGAACTTACACCTATAAGGATTAAGAAAAATCAGCCCTCTTTGTACAAGAAAACGTCGATTCAAAAATGCTCGTACAGCCGCGACGAGCATTTTACGTCCGATAGTATTCCCCTGCAGTACGCGTGATACATAACGCAAACCATATTTGCATAGAGGGCGCTTTTCAATAAATAGCGATGATATTGTTTTAATCAAGTTTTGCTGTGTTTTTGTTAGTAGAAACAACAATAATGGCAATTTTTAATGTTCATCTTGAATTCTGAGGTAAATTTTTAAACATTTAAAATTTTCAACGCCACTTAATATCCCTTTAACATTAAGCTAGCGTACTCTCTACAGTTCAGATGGAAATAGCACCGATGCCTCGATGCTTTGTGTAGTAAAACATTTGGCTAAAGAGTCATGATTTCATGACAGGATTGATTGAAATATTATTTTGAGTTGCATAACTTTGGACATTAACACAATTTAGACAATGTATACACGACTCTTTAAAACCAGCCAGTGTGGGAGGATTAAACGGTGTCGATGTGAGAGAATGATGCATCAAGGAACTTTGTAGTTCGTTTTAGCGAATTTTTTAATATTTTTTAAATATTTTATTACTAGTTGAAACGTAGGTTAGATTCATAAGACTGTCATGTTTTACAGGGCAACAATTCAGACAGGTCATTTTAGCTACTTGCAGTTTTGCATTGGCAGTAACCTTTTTACACTAGACCGTTCACTTCTACAGTGGTTTTACATGAGTTATTCCGAGTCGCATACCGTTTAAAGATTCGGCTATTGAAATGTACACAGAAGGAACAATTTGGGCGAAATTCAATTGGACTTCTCAGATCAATATCATAGGGCCAAACTGAACACGATTTCAGACAATTCCCCAAAAAGACCCACAAAAGGGACTCCAATTAAGTAGTCCCCACTTCTGCTTTTGTCTCTACATGCAACATACCTTGGTACCTGAGTAGGCATAGATCACTTTTTAATTTGGATTGGAACATGCGTTCATGTCACATCACCTAATAACCCCAACACAACCACCATCACAACCACCGACACTCACCCACCCATCACGTGAATGTCGTTCGCATTGTGTTGCTCGATGGGCGCGTCTTGGCTATGGACTACCAACGATGTATCTAAGACGCAGCCAAGCATATAGCCATAGCACTATGACCATATCAAGATTTCATATATCCCTCTTCCCCCTGAATTGAAATATATTCCCTAATGAATTGGCATGCGGCCAAGGTTTATGAATCGAAATGTGTAAAAAGATGCCCTAATCATCATGATTGGTCAATTGTGATTCAATTCTGGACGGTAATGGAGTATGTACGAATTAAGAACAGATCACATAAGTTTACTAACTAGAGGTCATTGGAGAATATAGGGCAAACATTTGGGCTCCGATTTCAACCAGACAAGTTGCATGTTGTGTAGCTTAGACGAGTTAAAAGTAATCATGACACACGAGTCAAAGGTTAAGAAAGAGTCGTCACAAGAGTTTGAAGTGTGAATTTGTACTTGTTTCACTAAAAATAATGCCTGCTTTACAAGTACATGTATGACGTTCGACTGATATTTGATTAAGACTTCTTTGCTTGTGTCGCACAAGGCTGAAAGCGAAGTTCTTTATTTGTGATTGGTTCTTTAAACTAGTTTCCGTCCATATTTTTCTTCATTTTTTACATAGCTAGCATCATAGCATGCTAATTAAAAGGTTTTTTTTAGCCTGTCGTAGTGTTCAATCAGTACAGTAGTAATGTATGCTTAGTGCACAAATATATGAAATAAAATAGCTGGTAATATTGTTTTTCCTGTCCTGATATATGTGGTCTGGTTCTCGGACACAGTATCAGATACAGATGAAACACTTGATGTTATGGTTGTTCACTGACAAAAGTATGCAATCAATGTCAGAAGTAAATTAGTAGAATCAGACAGCGCTATGCTTTAGGTGTTTTATTAAATCATGCCCGAGGTGTCTGTACAAAATGTAAATGTAAAATGCAAAATGGTGGGGATGCAATTCATCTTCATCGTCTAATATGTTTAAGTGCACTGAAATAAGATGTTGTTGTACTTTTAGCATTTCTTTAGGACCTACCCTTTTTAATCATCAAAGGGAACACAATTTAACCGATATCACATCTCATTTCTGAAGCCAAATATATTTAATGTTATTCCTTGTCAAGCCTAAGTGAGCTTTGGAATAAAGTACAGATACCCTTTTGAAACATTGTAGATTACAGTCATTGGCGTATCTTGCGGGGTCTTCTCGGTCCTTAAATACAGCATTGTGAGTATTTATGCATTGAATGGTCCGTACTCTGATAGAATATTGTTAAGCATAATGACGTGGCGAGCAGGTAATATCCTGAATGTTCATGGCTTGTCGCAGTGTCATTATAAAAATGGCTTCTCTCAGAATTCAAAAGTAACTGTTTACTGACTTGCTTCAAATCTGCGGTCATGACACTTTTCTAAATTACGATTTACGTTTGGGGAGCATGAAACATTAATACATTTAATAAACGGGTCGAGATAATACCGCAGGCTAATAAGCTAAATCGTTGCTCTACAGTTCAAAAAACGTAAACCTTTCTTTGATCCCTCAAATTTCCAAGCTTATAACTGAATAACTTATGAGCATGTGCCATTAACCCTTTTTTGCATAGGTTGTATGACCTAGTAACCAATACAGATCATCGCCTATTGTATCATCTACAATATACAATACCCCACCTATATTAACCTGTCCACCAACCCTTGCTAACATTTATTAGTTTACTACTTTATACATCTTTCTTTCAATTTTATCAACAAGTATTATAATTGAATTACTTGCTGTTGTGTAGCCTATATTTATTTGCAAGTGCATTTTGGTAATTTCAGCGTCTACATCAGACAATATCTCACCTACGGTGACCTGTCTATCGCCCCAAACATATACTAGTTCAACTGGGCAGCCTATCCCAGTAACCTTTACCCCAGCTACGGGAACTGATAACAGTGGTGGACCAGTTACATTTACTTACAGTCATGCTTCAGGATCGATGTTTAACGTGGGTACAACGGCTGTCACTGCAACAGGGAGAGATCCAAGTGGTAACATGCAAACGTGCACGATCAACATCATCGTTAATGCAGGTAACAACCAGCTTAATTGCGTATTTAAATAATTTCTAATGCAGTCCACCAAACACTTCAAAGAAATAAATTGATAATATTTTGTATTCGTTTCTAGGTGCAGATACACTTGCGCCTATGGTGATGTGTCCCCCAAATCAGATTCTTATGGCAGCCCAGAATACAAACAGTGTTGTCCTTGATTACGCATCAATCATGGCAAGGGTAACCGACAATAGTGGACAAACTATCGTACCTACTTACACCCCAGCATCGGGTTCAATGTTTACCATTGCTGCATCACCCGTCACGGTCTTTGCGATAGCAACGGACTCAAGTATGAACACCGGCTTTTGCTCTTTCACAGTCACTGTAACAAGTACATGTAAGTCTTTGGTTGCTTTTAATATACTTATCTCACGGCTCAAAAAATTGTATTGTTACGGCTTCTGTCTAGGTTCACATAACGGTCCCTCCCTCCTTTCCTCCCTTCGACCGACCAAATGTCCAAAGTCGATATAAGCTTAGTAAAATGTGCTATTTCAAGCTACGTATCAAAAAACATTGAATGTAGTGAATTACATCCAGAGTACATGCTGCAGTGACACACACACTTTGCGAGGACTACCAAAACATCCCTATCCACGGCACATGAGCTGGGCATGCCAATGCGTACACATGTATTGTGTCATATCATGCACACATTGGCTGGACACGCCAATGTCGCATTTACTGGGCTTGTCCATTTACACATCGGATGGGAACATTCGTGGGCATAAGCACCAGCACAGTGCATGTCGCATAACTTGGCTGGTTCTTGCCGGAGTTTGCCGTGTAAACACCAGAGCCCTGCACTAGATCTTTCACTTCTACAGTGGTTTTACATGAGTTATTCCAAGTTGCATGCCGTTTAAAAGATTAGGCTATTGAAATGTACGCAGAAGCGTATCTTGCAGGATTTTCTAGGTCCTTAATATAGCATATAGACTAGTGATTGAATGGTATTTTGAAGGTGATATGAAAGATGATTGTTTAGCATAATGAGGTGGCGAACAGGTACTATCCTGAATGTTCATGGCTTGTCGCAGTGTCATGATTACAATGGCTTCTCTCATTCTGAGTTTCAGAATATAAGAGTAACTGTTCACTGCCTTGCTTCAAATCTGCTGTCAGGTGACTTTTCCAAATTACGATTTACGTCTGGGGAGACGTGAAACATTAATACATTTAATAAACGGGTCGAAATAATACCGCAGGCTAATAAGCTAAGTTGTTGCCCTACAGTTCCAAAACTATACTTTTCGTTGATCCCCAAAGTCTCCAAGTATATTATAATTGAATAAAATGAGCATATTGTGCCATTAACAATCAGGGCACTGTGCCAAACACGGAAACCTTTGAAATGTTGCCAAATCTGGAAACATATTGCCAAATCAGATAATGTTGCTTTATTTTGCCATTGCCATTTTTGTGTATTGGAAAAGTACATATGCGTGTTCAGTAAGGTGGTTACTTAATTTACTTAAGTCAAAATCATTACCACTTATCATAAAGTATAAATTGTAAAATGTGAGGTATTTATTTTCGCGACATTGAACCTGCAATATATTTGCGAAATTAAATATATCGCAATATTTAGTTGTTTTTTGCTTTTGGGGTCTTTATTTTAAAATAGGGAATCATGTTTGTTGATGAATCATGCTCAGAAAATAGTTTTCTCTGTCAAAATCGTAATTTTTTACAGTGAGGTTTGATTAGGGAAGACATCAAAACTCGACCGCACGTTGACCGCCGGTTACGGTCGGTTCCGCCCGGTTCTTTCAGGTCAAATGTTTTACTGGTATATGAATATTCACGCATGCAACACTGAACAACCGCCGGTTGACTTAATGCTGTAACCGGACCAATTTACACTATCAATCTGTTACTTTGCGGTCATAATAGCTCTCTCTATATCGTTCTGTAAAAAAACCCATTCATAGACTTTCGGTATTGTTAATTGAGCTATAAACAGATTGAAAAAGCCAACCCCAGCGAAAATCAATAGCTGTATTGTACTGGTTGTCAACTGAGCCCATTACTTCAAGATGTTATTGCTCACGCGTGTGACAAGGCACTATCAACCGGTCGTGTTCACCAGAGTGTAACTATTTGACCTCATTATGTGTGTATATTATAACAGACGACACGTTTTGTGAGAACCGGGCGGAACCGGCCGTAACCGGCGGTCAACGGGCGGTCGAGTTTTGACGTGATCCCTTAAATAGATCGCAATATTTAGTTGTTTTTTGCCTCTGGGGTCTTTATTTTAAGATAGGGAATCATGTTTGTTGATGAATCATGCTCAGAAAACAATTTTCTCTGTCAAAATCGTAAATTTGTACAGTGAGGTTTGATAGGTTTTAATTAATTAAGTGACTAATTAATTATCGTATTGGTCAAAAATGATCTAAAGGGGGCTGTGCACCTTCAGGTACAGCCTCCGTAAAACTGCCGTAATTTCTTTATTATTCATTTAATCAATATAAAAGTATACATTTTTTGCAGAAAAGGGTTCAATGAATCCAACCATGGTCATGAAATTGACCATTTTGGGAGAAAATGATAACAAATACGTTTTTACCCATTTTAGGTTCTGCAAAGATAACTCAAAATATATTTTGTCAACTTTTGTCATACTAGTTTTATTATAATCCTCATGCAATTCCCTAGGAATATTTTTGTTGTTGTTGAACATCTTTATTATTTTTTGAATTATCGACCAAAAAGTGCCAACAAATATGATTTTTTACCAAAAATTGTGATTTTCACGATTTTAAAGGTAAAAAATCACGGTTTTTAGCACGTTTTGGTCTATAATTCAAAAAATAATAAAGATTTTCAACTGAATGAAATCGACATGACATGCAAGCACATATATACGTTTTTCGGTCATTGTAATAAAACAAAAATATTCTTCTTCACAAATTGTTCCTGTTTCACATAGGGGCAGTGTTAAAAGAGTTCTCAAACATATATTAAGGATAAACTCTGATTCATGTGCATTTGTTAGGCAAGTAATCAAAACTGGTTTAACCGGTTAATCTAGTTTAGGAAACTGTCGTGAACACAAATTAGGGGTGATAGGGATGGATTTTAATAACCTGGACTGTAATTACACTACCACGAACTTTTAAGAGGTTAGTATCAGTATTCCTTGTAGTCAATAAAACCGGAACATACTCCACCACGCTCGTACGCGGTGCCAAAATCTATTTTATCTATATTTTAAACAAAGCTTTCTTAGGATTACTAATAACACTCACCGTGGCGTGCACAATGTTATTTCATCTGCTAACATAGTTTGTATTTACTTATAACACCGATAAAGCACTGTATTGTTGTGATGGGAGCTCGAAACAAAAATGTATGTCACGTCAAAAGTCAGGCAATGTGTTCCGCTTGCTGATTGACCGATAGGCAGCGGCAACACTAACAAGTTGATTTTATTTCTACCTCAGCGGGCGTTCGCCGCTTTCTCGAATTATCTGACAACTCTTTTCTGATCGGGCGTTGTTTTAGTTGTGTTATGAAGACTTGTGCACATGCGTGAAATCGTGTCAAGTGTTTGAGCGTTGTGGAGTATGTTCAGCGCTTTAAATTCTTTTTCATGGTACATACTTCATTAACCGTTTCCAATGGCAAGTAGCAAACGAAGAAGGGTGCTTGGCTTCAGAATAACCACCCACCTCATTGATTGTTTTGTAAAGCTGCTTTAGAATCAGGATTTCTTTTTCTTCACATTCAACAAATTAATATTATTATCCTGCTCGAATCTCATCTTACAGCTAGTGGAGGATTGACTGTTACTTGCCCTCCTGTCCAAAGTGCAGTGGCTAGTAGTACCGGATCAATCCCTGTGTACTTTGATGAGAGCCTAGCTCGCGCCACAGGTGGTAGTGGGAGTTACAGCTATACTTTAAGCAATCCTTCAGGAACATCATTTCCTGCCTCTGGATCGCCGACATCAGTTACGGTTACAGCTAGAGATACCGCAAATGCTGCCTTAACCGGAACTTGTAATTTTAATGTACAAGTTATATCTGGTAAGTAATACATTTAAAATATGTTAAGCGTCCGGATTTAAAAAAAAGGAAGGTGGCCCCTTTTTAAAACCTGTTAGCGTACATTACTCGTATACATTAGAGTTATAAGGTGCCGGTCACACTCTGAAACACCTGAACAAAAAAATGAATGAAATTTACATTAGATATTGACCGAATTCCTCAAATGCACTTGTAAAGATATCTCATTAAATATTTGTTTTTCTCTGCCAAAAGCTTCATGGACATAACGGAAGGACTATTTGTTTTACACTAGCTGAGAACATATTAGCGTATTGTTTTCAAAAAAAGTCATTATTTATTTTTGTATTCTCCTGTCAAGAAAGTACACTGGGAGATCGAATTATCAGACATAAGTTAAGTTATGATTAACAAAGAACCACAAAGTGGTAGTAAAGTCGTCCCAGAGTGATTTTCTGGTTTTTTTGCGTATTTCAAAAGTACTCACTTTAAGCTTCAAAATAGCATCTCGACCAACTTTCTAGGACATCGGGAAGCAAAGTTATAGTTCATCATAGTTCGCATTGAGTAGACATGTGAAACTGAGAAAATGAGTTAAAAAGTAAACTTGTACAAAAACACGCCATTCACAACCCGTTCCATACATAGGCCTACACAGTCGTCACTACTGCCGCTTCAAATGCAACATTCACACGCGCAAATAACAAATAATAATTCTGCTTGTCATTCCTTAAATATTTCGAGATACAGAAATGATAAAAATGTCTCAAGTGCAACGAAAACACGGCGAAAATAGGACATGTCAATCAGTTGTTTGGTGTTTGTTTCGTGGGGAAAACAAATCATGTTTTGCTTGCACTGCGCATGCTTAATTGACCACATACGCCGTTTCGCACTTCTTAGCAACAGCTGACTTTAGCAAACTACCCCTACTAAAAGAGCTGTGATTGGTTCATTTTATTATTTATCGACAAGAAAATTCCAAAAATAGAATCTAGAGACCCCTAGCTTCGAGGAAATACCAAAAATGGCTAAGTTCGCTGCCGATAATTTGTACGTACAGCGGATTTTATTGTTTCCCAAGCAGTTTTAATTAAATTCCTGAAGATTTTCTCTTAGACTTTGTCCAAAAAATGTCATTTTTCTGTTATTTCCGAACGATATTTGAATCCAAAACTTTGCAAATGTTTACCAGAAAGCTTATTTTTTTGAAAGATGTGAAAATTCCAATTTCGCGAAAACAATCCCCGGCTATTTTTGACTGCATCACAAATTAGAATATGCCGACTTTACGAACGGTAATCTAAATTAGCCAATAACGTTACAGAAATTAGTCATTGTCTAATATAGGCTTACAGGCGAGTTTAGTTAACGACAGTTTTTGCCTAATACCGTGTTTTGTACGAGAATATCGTCAGCCTGCTTCGATAATTGCCTAACTCACTTTTCAGCGAAATTGAGTGTTTTGCATAAATTATGACTTCATTACATTATGCACATGCTGTTATTATATCTAAGTCATTGACCAATCAAACGTATATTGACCAATCAAACGCATTTGTAAATGGTCATAACGCATATAAGCACTACATCCGGAGAGTGGGGCGGGGGGGGGCACACACAATTATGTCAGGGGGGAGGTAACTTAAAGAGAAAAAAAATCCCATTTTCAAAAGTCTCATTTCCAATACACAGCACGAGAAGAAAGAACCGATTGGGGTCTCTCTGTGTGTGTGTATCAGCCAAGATTGACGGGGCTATCGATCGCACAGCGCAAATGCGTTGGGTCGAACAACATTGTGTGTGTTAACAATTGGTCCTTTTTTCTCATGCTGTGTATTGGAAATGAGACTTTTGAAAATGGGAAATTTGTCTTTAAATGGTGCTAATCATGGTTTATCTTTGTCTTTAGGGGGCAAATTTGGTATCAAATTATGCCTAAAAGATTCATCTAAATGCCTATCTAGCCTGTCTGGTCAAAACAAATTGAATAGTACCCAAAATGACATAAACAAAGTGGTATACTTTCTTTTGTTGAACCCTTTATATCGGTGTTATCCTCATGCTCCTAAGTGGGGGAATCAAGGTCAATTAATCCAGTGGCATTTTAATTAAAGGAACGGCTTTGCCGGGTTTTTTCAGTTGAAGCTACGTGTGTCTCGGATTAAAATCGATCAAAAGGAACCATCATAAAAGGTCGCGTAGTTTCAAGCGCTGTCATAAATAACTCTTCATCAGTAATACATAACTCGACACTCTCACTCCCAGAAACTAGTATCGATTTGAAAAAATGAACTGATTGTCACAAGTGCTCGTGGGTTCTAGTTTAGGTATAACAAAACACTGAATGAAATACTTTTTAAAATACTCGCGTCGGTGAAATGTTTGACGGATTATTTCCACCAACGTGTTTTTGTTTTAATATATCATAACATAATAGTATGAAAGACAATCTGTTGTCGCAACAGACTACTATAGTACCATAATTGATTACCGGACGTTACACCTGAAGATGGCAAGGCATGAAACACAGGTTTTCATGGTTTATGATCAGTGCATAGAAATATATTATATGTTCTATTGCTCTACCTATAACTATGGGTATTGAGCACTCTTTATAGCTGAATGTAACATTTTTTACCTACATTTGTGGTTATGTTTTTATATATATATATGTAACTCTTAAATAAATAACTGTAGACGTCTATACATTTAATTATGACCTGTAAATACTTTGAAACAGGCTCTACGGCTGTTCCCCCTGATAGCCTGGACCCGTTGCTCATCTGCCCGAGCGACATAACAAGCACTGGCAGTGCTCCCGTCACATACGCGGCTGCAACTATACACAATAGTGCTGGTATTCCAAATAGCTACGCTTACATTACCGGCACTACAAGTTCGACCGGTGGGCCTACTGCATCTGGTTCTTCATTCCCTCTTGGAACACACGTACTTACTGTATCAGGAAGAGATTCCGTGGGCAATACGGGAACTTGCTGTTTTACCATAGCTATTAACGGTGAGTAAATCACTACTAGTAGTGGTATTAGTAATAATAATAGTAGTAGTTGGTAGTATTAGTAGTTATAAGTATTATTATTATTATTATTATTATTATTATTATTATTATTATTATTATTATTATTATTATTATTATTATTTATACTACATTATATTACCATTATTATATGCCTAAAACCATAATTAAGGGGAAAGTGAACTATGAGGTTTATTCCTTCTTGTGTTCTAGGTTTAAAATGACGTTAAAGCGAATTTATTTTGAATAGAAATTCGCCTTATTCCACTATTTTCATTTTAGACGTTCTCCAGTGGGCATTTGAAAATGATGTTGTATCGACGTTGTACCAATGTTGCAAGTCAATTGTTACATTGGTATAAATATTGTACAACTTCAATACGACGTCTTGTTAGGATTATGCCCGCTGGGTTCAATACAAAATAAGGGCTATATCTTTGTGGCTTTTTTAACCTCAGACATTTGTTTTAAAAAAAATTCTACCCATCGTCCCCCATCTCTATTAATTTAATTTTCTCTTCTGACTGTATTGAAACGTGTATTTCTGCCTAGTTATATCAACACTAATCACTAATGTGGCGATGTCCGTATCTAATAAACTACCGTTTCCCACGTGTAAGTTTAATAATGTTCGCATTGATATCGAAAGAAACACCACATACATTATATGTTTTAAGCTTGTATTGTACTAGCCAGTCGCGCAGTTAGCCCTAAATCTAGTGATATAAACGTGTTCATGATCTAATCGAAAGTAGAGAAGATCTGTAGAGTTAAGACATCTGCTTGCATACCGGAACGCCCTAAGTTTGGAAATGTCAAATTTGCCTTGGCAGGTACAAGGTGGGCGCGTGCTGGAGTGAAGCTAGTATAATACAAGAAGAAGAATTCATTGGTAGATTACCAGTGCAGTCATCCTCGGAGCCTTAATTTCACCCTTTTCAAGATGAGCACTCCCGATGTAATTCTCTTGGAAGATGACTTGGGTGGGGTGGGGGGGGGGGGGGGGGGGGGGGGGGGGGTGGGGATCACCATGTTGCAGAATATAGCTTTTCTTCATTATCTTCACCCATCTCTCTACAACACAGCAACAATGTTGTTAACAGTTATAAACAACGTGAGTTCTTCAAGTACCCTGCTTAAACAAGTGTTGCGAGGATAAAGACACAAGGATAAGGATTAAGTGTGAATGGCCAAAACTTAACAATACATTTATGATATGGTATGGTAACTCATACACTTTTTCAATAAAACTCTTAATTGAAGGATAAACCCATTCATCTCTGTCAACTTTTAAATCCCAAAGGATTTTAGCAACAACAATTATAAAATAAATAAAAACCATTTTGGTGATCAATTTTTCTTGATCAAAATGTTAAAAATAAAAACAATGTTTCGAAAATATCAATGCCACTAAAGATAGAAATGACAAACTTGACTAAAAACATGATTATGATGGAATTGAACAAACATTTGAAAACATAGCTAAACAATTATTTATGCACGATTTGTTTATGCACGATGAAAGTGCCTGTAACATACAATTACACATTTATTTTTTAAACATTGGCGATTAAAAACCAATTTCCGAACCTTCTTTGAGCAATTTATATAGTCTATGCTCTGAAGTCTCTTGGCTGCGGGCCAGGCATTGGCGGGTTAAACCGATTTTGTGAGTGCCTAACCATCCCATTATCCTTGGCATATGAGGTGGTATCAACTCCGGCTGTCTGAACGCTTTGGTGCAAAGCCAGATAATGTAGTTTGCTCGCAGGGCTGTTTTAGATGCTGTGTCTAAAATGTATTTTCTTTTCTCGTTAGAGATTCCTAGGGAGGCCAGAAGTTTGCTGAACGTGGTATTGTATATGCCCTTCTTCCAACTTCCATGGGAGAGCAGTCTACAGATATCCATTATTTTCACAGTCTGCTACAAGGTCTTGATATTTACATTTTTTTCTAGCGAATCTATTAGCAAGATTCTACTCTGATGCGACTGTCAAGTCAATATTTATGACATATTTAGTGCGAGTTGAGAAGATTGTAATGTCTGGTCGTTTTATTGGCTGTTTGAACAATTTCTGGAGGAAATACTATCAGTGAGTGCTCACCATCCACTAGGTGTTACCAGTCACTAGCATTTCTAAGGATGCATGTTTTTTTTGGTTTTAGTGTATGGCAAGACTGGGTTCCGGTATTCTGTGTAGATCTGTTTTTGTTTGCTTCATCGACATATGGTATCAGTCCTGAATCTGTCTTACTCCAACGTCTCAGGTTTAGAAGGTGTCAGAAGTTGGTAATGGAGGGATCTAATCTGGAATGACAGGGGTTCTGGGGGCCATACTTATAGGAGCTTTTTCCATGATGTGTCGACTTGCAAAAATATTGTTACATATTGTATTATTGGTTTCCATATAATTTCTCATTTTATTAATTTGGGTAATGTCATTCTCATTTGTATTTGTATTGTAAATTATGAAATGAAACGAAATAAAATTATTATACATTGGGCTTGTTCTATTTTTTCTATTGTCCACTTGATAAAGCCTAGTATATCTAGTCGAAACGTTGTGATCATCTCTCATTTCACTTCCTCTTTTTCATCACCCACTTTCAGTTAGAATAAAATTCATGGTATTACATTTTTACTAATACCCTTGTTATTGCTATCCGACAGTTTATATTTTCACTCTAAAATTCACGTAGTAAAGCTAAACGCCTTAAACTGCAAAATACGTACAGATTAACTGTATTTTTTTGGTAAACTGTACATAATACGGATCGGGAGACCAGGTTTGGGTTGGGGTCTGCACTACCTTTATGCTGGAAATGTACATGCTTGTAGTTGTAGATGTATTCTTCTCTTATGTATATCAGCCAAGTACTGAAATAGAAGATTAAGATGCACGATTGGTGGATTGGTGGTTACTATTTAGATGAACCCTGATTTTGTATGGCCTATAATTTCATTAACAGGACAAGGACAAACAGCACCAACAATAAATGGATGTAACGCTAATTCGTCACCAATATCACCAAATGTCAACGGTCAGTTACAGGGTACAAGTACCACCACCCCGTTGTCTTGGAATGCACCAACTGCCGGTACAGCACCAGTGATGACGATCCCCAATGGCGTAAATTCCGGTAGTCAGTTCAACAAAGGACTCACAACAATTAAATACATTTTTGGAAGTCCAGGTGCTCAAAGTGTGTGTACCTGGTATGTCTATGTAAGAGGTAAGTATTTCCCGCTGAGATTATTGTAAAATGTAAGCCTAAAAAGAATAAAGTATTGCTTTGATTATTATCGTACCCTGTACCTATTATAATTATAGCGAGAAGCCAGTTAATATTGGAATATTCGAGGTGTTGATGAAATATACAGGGTAACATACAAACCCTCATCAAATTTTGATTTTAAAATATAATACTCATCCTTCGGTTAATTGTTACTTGTCTAATTAGTATGTACATGTGCTATAATATTGAAAGCTTGTGCATAGGCACAATGTAGGCGAATATTCAACTTCTTATCCAAGCATTGCATATGTGTTATTCAAAAACAGAGGGTCTCCAAGAAGGAAACAAACAACAGATTGGATTAAAGTCAGATAAATTTACAACTTGATAAGTAAAGTTACATTTTACTGCAAAGCATGTGCGAGGGAATAAGTAGACACAAGAAATAGAAAACCTCTGGTAGTGTGAAAGAAGCCCGTTTTGTATCATCATGCCATTCTCGTATATCCTAGAACCTTCTTGCTCACCAGTCCTGAACAACCCACAATTTGATAACAAGCTGCTCCCTCCCCCTAATCAAATACATTCTTATTTCTCATTCTAGGGGCCAATGAAAATCCATGCATAAGCAGTCCGTGTATAGGCCCAACTATGTCACAGTGTTTCTTCAATAGCGACATGTTTCTGTGTCGGAGTAAGTGAAGATTCTTTATTCTTTTTTATAACTTTAGAATATGACACCACTTTGAACATGTAAATACAGACAGGTGACGTCACTGTCTCGTAGGCGTCGCCCTTTGTGTGAGACACACATACATTTGGAGAGAAAAAATAACGATACATTTTGTCGTGGCGCATAGTGTATATATCCGACATTTGGTAATGCCGGTCGTGAAAGTAATGCAAAAAAGCCCTTAAATCTTGATGAACATTCTCTCACATCTGCTAGATTTACCTTGAAGTAATGTTCGTAATGCTTCATTGGAGTTTAAATAAAGTTGGCTGCATCATCTCCTGATGAATATTATGGTAAATAATGAAAATATATCACAATTTATTTTACTGCAATATTTTGTCTTCTTCAAATATAAAACTCTTTTTGTTTTTGTTATAGATCCGCCAACTAATGGCCGAAGAAGGAGGGACACTGAAGGTAAATTCATAATTTATGAATATGTGCGTACCACTGCGCTTTCACTCACATTGATCGTTATATGAAAACGCGGACGCACTGGCGGGGGTTATTGATATATTGCCAGGATTTCTAAAATTGCCCTGTATGATCATAAATGACCTGTGGGCGGGGCACTTTGTGTGACGTCACGTGGTAACAAGTGGCAGATGTTTGCTTCTTGAGCATGTTAAGAGGGGCCCTGGATCATGCGTCAAATATTACTCACATTAGCGGCGGCGTTTTCAAAGACAAAAGAATAAAAATAATGCTTACAAAATAGTACATAAAAAAGAGTGTTTGTACATGTACTACCAGCGCTAGCCTACGGACATCTTTTGGAGCAAAATTGTCAGGCAATTGTAAGCTACATCATGGACCCAAACCACAGGCTAATAAGTGCCCCAACTCAATAAAATTTGATTTAGGCGATGAATCATGAATGAAAGTTCATTTGGCGGCATGCTAACAGACATGCTTACGTAGGTTAAGCGCTTGTCGAGATTAGAAAAAGAACAGTCATGCACAAACACTTCCAGAAGCGTCTGAGGATAATAATAAAGTTCTGTAATTCTTTACCCAACTTGGTGTGTGTGTTGAGTAGATGATTATTTATCTTTATCAGTGTTGGTTAGAGGTGTCCTACTGTGAAAGTGGTGTGTATATTGTATTGAAGTGTCTGAGTTGCAGGGGTGTCGATGAGTCTGAGTTGCAGGGTGTCGACTCGGCAGCTGCGCTGCCTCGTGCTATATATAAGTCATACGAACTTCCCTGCGTGTCTGTTGCATGCTTCGACATCCTCTGGGCAATAACTGATTTATCTTCATATACAAAATTAGTGCAGGTATTTCTTGCAAATTCATCACACACTTGACGTAACTCATCTGAATATGCTGAATGACTATTGAAAGCTAGGCCTTATTATTATTTATTTATTATTTATATATATATATATATATATATATGTTTTTATCATGATTGCTGGTGTAATAAGTAGGTCATGTATTTTATCATGTGTCATCATTTTATTGCACGCTGTAAATATATTGTATTTTAGATTGTGTTTTAATGTACAGCGCATTGGTCCTTGGGAAATGCGCTTTATAAGTATCCTGAAATAAATAATAAATACTCCATACTATATTGATGCTTAATAAAGTACTGGTTATTTTCACCACAAATTTATTGTCACAGATACAATAAATATTTAATCTAAATATATAATACTTATGTACTGACAAATCATCGTCTAAAGACACAACGCATGATTGTACAGTGTATCAAATTAAAAGTTAAACTTACATCCCTTGAGAGTGTCCTCAAAAGTGCCTACCGTTAACGTATATCTGACCAATTTCGTCAACGTCATCGTCACTGTATTCGTCGTCGTCGTCATCTCCCTCCCACCACCGTCCTCCATGTATATAGTTTGTAATATTACTATTGAAGACAATAAGAAAATCTCAATGGTAAACTTATTAGAAAATAATTGATCCATTACAATAGTTAAAACATGTTGCAGGGCAGCGACAACAATATTAAACGCTTTTGGATATATTCTTTTAAGTTTTGTTTGCTAACTATTTTTGTCTCCCCCTCCCTCTCCCTCTCTTAACAATGATGCTTTTACAGTTGACGGATGTGACGCTTCTTGTCATCGTAACGATGGTGTATGCGAAACTAGTAACGATAACGGAGAAACATTCCCACCCACTTGCTTCCTGCCTGCAAGTTCTGTAGATGTTCCAGGTAAGATCCTAACAGTAACCGTTTTACAATTCCTTAGATATTGCTGAACGTACACGTGTAAGATCGCTAGGATATCAGAAATACAAGCTGGTGTAGATGATTGGTTAACTCATCCGAATGTCCAAGCGATTCAACATGCGTTACATAATAGAAACAGGTTTCTTTTCTCTTATGACTGGGGCCGGTGTTCTGGCATCTTAGTAATGCCTAAAAAGTACTAAAAGTATGAAGACATGAATGCAAGTTATCATTCAGTTTAGCGAAGTTATCTTGATGTCAATTGAATATTGGTGACGCCATATAAAGGGGTTAAACAAAAACAAAGATCCCCTCTTTAAACTTAGATCATGTTTGTTTGCATAACTCCACGCGACGCACAATTGAACGTTTTGAGAGATTGAAACACTTATGAAAAGAAGAAAAAAACGCTTGGCTACCAATGGAAAGTCCCCCCCCCCCCCCCCCCCCCCCCTTGCAATAGTATTATTCATTTCCCCTAAATAGTCACATTTCCCCAAATTAAGTTTTAAAAAAGCGGCACTTTTCAAGATCTTATACGAGTTTGTTTGCATAAATCTACACACAATAAGGCGTTTTGAGAGATTAAAAACTCTTATGAATAGAGAAAAACGCTTGGCTACCCCAACAAAGTTTTTTCCTTTTCAACATCTTGTTTACTTTTCCCGATACAGTCACATGTCCCTAACATGATGATTTCCGAAAAAGGTGAAAAAGTTATTGACGTGAATGGTGGATAGTCAATTTTGCCAGTCATGCATGAAAATCAATTAATTCAATAAGAAAGATGGGTCTTTCTTGTAATTGAAAATAAAGACGAACAACAATTAATTTTTAAAAAAGCATTGGAGACATTTTTGTAACTTTCTTGTATTGGATCTTGAAAAGTGCCACTTTTTCTGAAAAATATCATTTTGAGGAAATATGGCTATGTTGAGAAAACTAAACATGATATCGAAGCGGAACAAACTTTCTACGGGTAGCCAAGCGTTGACCCTTTTCATAAACGTTTTAATTTCCCGTCATGTACGGAGTCCTACAAACAAACGTGATCTAATTTTAGGGAGGGGCTTACTTTTTTTAACCCTTAATATATCCAACAACAATGTTTCTTTGATACTGTAAATACATCACCGGTCGATTGTTGTGTATGTTTTATAGCGCTTAATTCGGACCGTGAGAAATAACCGTGTACTGGAAACTATTTACGTGGAACTATATATGTTTCTGTCATCGTCTGGTATTGTTTACCTGCTATGTACGTGTACTCCGGGTGTACGCGTTGCAGGCCATTAATTCAAACCCGTCAGCAGAGTACAAATTTACGTGTGATTTATTGTATTTCGTTCGTTGGCATGTCGTCTTTCGGGGAATGATCTTAACTAGTAATGACCTCTCACTTCCACTTGACGCAGGCGCCTTTTTATTCTCTAATCGTTTCTATTATTTCTATATGTGCAGTTGAAGATCCATGCGATGTCATGCCATGCTTTAACAATGCAACATGTGTATCAGGCTACGATAGCTTCATGTACCCTACCGTTGAGTGCGTATGTCCACGTGGCGTTGAAGGACGTTATTGTGGTAAGTTGTGGTATGGAATGGGATGGACTAGGAGGGTGTGTTCCAAACCAGAGGTTCCAAAATGTATGTGCACATGGGAGATGATAAGATGTAGCAATCGAATCAGCTAGTTGTTTGATTAGAGATAGGCATGGGGTGGAGTGACGGTTACTGGAGTTGATCTCAATCAGTTCCGCATGAGGACCATGTAAAGGTTTCAAGCCATGTGAGTCAGGGAGTCTATAATTATGGGAGAGGACACTCCTCCGACAAAATTTCGCCTACTAAAACCAAATTCACGGGTGAAGCTTTTGTAGGAGGCGCACTATCATTGTCGTAGTTAACCAGACGACCTAAGACGTGGTTGATTTTATCGGCTGAAAACATGATTTGTGGCACAATAGTAGTACACCAATGGTAAAAAAAGCTGATTGTGATTTAGAGTAGAACTGATTTGCTTTAATGATGGCAGAATTTAGTTTTTATATGACACGAAACATTCAGAATTGATTATTTGAAATTAATTTACGTAGAACAAAATATGAATTTTAAATTGTGGATGGCTTCGTCTGACAGTGACACAGTAGGGGCGTGGCGTCATTTGCATTTTATGAATATTGTAATCAGATCAGTTGGGAATGACGCTGGATCGCGAAGATCACATCGTGTGAGATCATGAATAGTCATGACTGAATATTCACAACGAATGATTGACAGTTTACGCTGTAACTTCCGGGTGAAGGTTTTATAGAGTGCGCTATACTGAACCAAATCTCAACAATGGACAGATATGAGTGACATAGGGCTGTGTGAGTGTATAATAAATAATAAATGTAAAGACTTAGATTCAAACTTGCCTGAATAAAAATTGACAAAGATCCCCCTCAATATAAACGGTCTTGAATAATATTAATATTTATTGGGCAACAATTAAAACTCAACGATTAGTCCTTGAGGCCAACAATCAGATATGTTGAGTACAATTTTCTCCGATATTTACTCTCGACATGTTTATAGCACTCGTGACTCTAGTGCCCACGTACGTAAACACAGTCTCTGATAATATTATATTGGCTAGTCTTTTTATCGCGGTAGCAAGAGAGACTGTGATCGAGTCAGTGTATTGATAAGGTAGTTTTTAATTTCATTCATGTTAGTTATCCAGACATTGCAAGTATATTCTGTTTTAATTCAATCAGAAATTGTAATAGCGTATGCATCACGATATACAGTGATTTTCTAGATTCCGTTTCGTAATAAATATAGCCTACTCATGGTAATTTTGTTGTGCATGTGTTGTTTTTTTATTCTATAATTGATATTTCAGAGCATCTTATCCTCCATGGTGACAGAGCAGTCGGCCACATCGGAGATAATGACGTATTCGTGTTCTGGTTCATCACCATTGTGTTGAGCATTCTGGGAATAATTGTCCTTCTCCTGGGGGCCATTGTTTGCCGACTTGTTACCGTTAGAGTCAATGGCATACACAAATCTCCGGATGAAAAAGTTCCGATTCATTGAGAGGGGTGCCATACTGTTGCTAACTCGTTGATGTATTCTTACATCAAAGAACGATGTTAGGGCAACAAGACTTATTATTTTTTATATAATTTTGTACTGTTTTTAAGATTCTTTTTAAGTAACTATTTTGATATGGTAGTAGGGTGTATTAAACAGATCAGTACTATGAATACACAATGCAATATCGTATTTTTATTTCGTAGAATAAATACTAGAGAATTCTAAACTATTAGATGAGAAAACTCCATGAGTATATGGATTTGTGTGATGATAATATTTATTTTTACAGTGTTTATTACCCTTACTACAGTAGAAATCTCAAATGTAACACCTACTACGTCCATCCAAAATGATAATCAACCTATACAAGTGAGAAATTATGTCATGATCAATACCCAGGACGCGGTAGATATTTTAGAAAAACCCGTTGATTGTTTTTGTGTGTAGCCAAAAATGTAATTCCAGTTGTGAAACTTGGAATAGCGTAAACATTAAATTAGAAGTATTCAATGTATCGCTATAATAGCTATACCTTATAACCCTAATACCAATGTTATCATGTATGACATAAAATGCATTGTCTTACAATTCAATTATACAGCCCATATTGTCAGCGTCATAATGCTATGGACATAATTTCAATATAGTGTATGCGTAAATCCGGAAGGGCGTACTGGACGCATTCAAAAATTACCGTGCGTCCTGATTAGTAAATCGTAAAAACGTCACGCGGATGCAGGCATAGTTGTTCGCGAAATTTCATGCATCTAAAACAAATAAAACACGCTCGCGTGAATAGCTTGACTGACGTCCATAGCATTATGACAGTGACTATAGCAAGACAGGATGTGCATACCGGCAGTGCAGGTAATGCATGTGATGTCTGGTATGTATTTTAATACAATACGGTTATGTTTGTATCTATTGGCCGTCAACGTATAGTGATTTTGATTCGTCGGGAGTTTACATAATTTGCACGTATGAAACAAAGACGACGGTTTTATTTGACAACGCCAACAAACTCGAAATGTTTTTGTTCAATTATGAAGTCTTCATTATACTGGCAAACCTTCAGACAGGTATACACAAATGCATGAACATGACTAATTCAGGTATGTAGAGGACAAGTTGTTGATAATCTTGGCGCAGATGGTATGATTCATGCACGCACGCATATTACTTCCTTGGTTTCTTTAATATTCTAATGTTTTAATATTTTTTTATACAAATAATGTGATTTGATGTGATAAGTTGCATATCCATAATTGTGACGGTTGGCGAACATAAACACAACTCCATATATCAGTACTCATTGTGTAACATTTACTATAAATCTTTTAAATTGAATTTGTATATTTGATGTTAGAAAAGAAAATTACATTGTGTGTGATTGGCACTTGATCTTTGAACAAATTCTTGGTACGGGTATTTCTGGTCTTATATTTTCGCAAATGTCGATAAACTCAGTTTATCAGTCGAACACATAATGCTTTTTTCGATCGATTAACAGTGTTTATCGAATTATTATACATTTAGCTTGCCATATACGCTAAATCTGTAGTACGTTGCCGATTGCATGATATTGCCATTTTTAAATAGCACACGATGCTAGTGCTAAATCAAGTCAAAACGTGCGTCTCGCGTAATTCTACTGTCCGTAATGAGCTCCCACTCTTCTATATATAAGACTTGATATATATTTTAATACAACTAATAAATTACTTTGTTATTCAAATAGCCTTTGTAAGCAAATTGCATGAATACTGCGGTGAAGCTGTATATCGGATACATTTAATGGTACTTATATTAAAGTACTTGTTACCTTGTTATTTGCGTATGATGAGTTAGAAATACCTTTCTACGATGTGTGCAATTAGGCATTAAATGTTGTATATCGTGAAATACAGTTTACAAGAATAAAACAAACATCTTGCAGTAAGAAAAATGTGTCAGTCGTTTGCTTTCTGTGTATCAATATCAAGAGGGTCATTAGAATCAGTGACATTTAAATTTAAGATGACGGCTAAAACGGTATTTGCAATTAAAGCTTTTTGTATCATGATTGTATATCGATCAAAAGGAGCCATCATAAAAGGCCGCTTAGTCTCAAGCGCTGTCCTGAAATTACTCAACAGTATGGAACAGTATACTCTCACTCCCAGAAACTACAATCTTAGACAATATTGTCGGGACACTTTTATGTGTGTGATTAAAAAAAACACCTCTCCCCTTGTTCAATGTTGAAACATGATTTTTGGATCACGGGATACTGGAAGGGGTCAACATTGCCTAGCTCACCCCAGCATGTGGGGAACACACTCGTGCCGCCTACACGACTCCCGCGTCACTCATAAATTGAGACTCTCACGTGTCTCAAATAATGTGGTCGCTTTGATTAACATGGAAACAGAATACACCATTTGCATTAAACACACTCAGATAGAATAATTAGTTATATCTTGTTGTTTAAGTGTATGGGGGTAGGGGGACTGGTTAAACAAAATGAGTAAAAACATAGGCGGAAGCCAGGCTCGAACCTACACACTTTAGACAGCTCTCTAAACCATTCGCCCACGGATGGACCATGAAACACAACAGCTTTTTAACCCCCTGAGAACTACCGGCCGATTGGTTGAAATTTAGAATGTGTCATATATTGTGCCAATCAGAGACATCGTTAGAATAATTACAATTTTCAAAAATATTAGCATAAAATATTTATTAGCAAAACTGTAATTGGTCATCAAAATGATTATATCATGTAATTGACCAATGAGAATTATTGTACGAAAGACAGGTACACTGTAAGAAATGTCTGTAATTTTACGTTGACTGTAATCTAAATTTACCGTAAAATTAAGGCAATACTGTATTTAAACGGTATTTTACGCAAGAAAACCTACGATTTCCCGTGTTTATACACTTTGATGTAAAATAGCATATCATACCGTGATTACACAATTCAAAATCAACATACTGTTATATAACATCGGAAGTAACTGTCAGTTCACGGCAATTTACCGTTAAAATACTTTTCTTAACATATTTCCTATTTTAACGGTACGTTGTAAGAAATGTCTGTAATTTTACGTTGAACGTAATCTAAATTTACCGTAAAATTAAGGCAATACTGTATTTAAACGGTATTTTTACGCAAGACGTATTTCTACAGACAATGTTTTTTTACGGTAAACTACTGGCGTCCAGATTGCCACACTATTAGAAATGGACGTTAATTTACAGGGAAAATATACGGTTTTTACCGTTTTAAAACAGTATTTACACAAAAAAATGGTAAAAACCAGTAATTTTACGATTCCCTCTATATTAACTTTATTTTTACGTTATTTGTAAAATATTCCGGTTTTTTACAGCAAATGTAAAAATTGACGTTAATTAACAGGAAAAATACGTTTTTTTACCTTTTTAAAACAATATTTACACAAAGAAATGGAAAAAAACCCGTAATTTTACGATTCCCTCTACATAAACGTTATTTTAACGTTATTTGTAAAGTAATCCGTTTTTTCACAGCAAACGTAAAAATTGATGTTAATTAACAGGAAAAATAAACGGTTTTTACCGTTTTAAAACAATATTTACACCGAAGAAATGGTAAAACCCAGTAATTTTACGATTTCCTCTACATTACCGATATTTCAACGTTATTTGTAAAATATTCCGGTTTTTTACAGCAAACGTAGAAATTGATGTTAATTTACAGGAAAAAACATACGGTTTTACCGTTTTAAAACAATTTTTAAACAACAAAATGGTAAAAACCCGTAATTTTACGATTCCCTTTACATTAAGGTTATTTTACCGTTATTTGTAAAATATTCCGGTTTTTTACAGCAAACGTAAAAATTGACGTTAATTTACAGGATAAATATACTGTTTTTACCGTTTTAAAACAACATTTACACACACAAAACGGTAAGACCCCGTCATTTTACGATTCCCTCTACATTAACGTTATTTCAACGTTATTTCTAAAATATTCCGGTTTTTTACAGCGAACTTAAAAATTGACGTTAATTTACAGGAATAATATACGTTTTTTACCGTTTTAAAACAATATTTACACAAAAAATTGTAAAACCCCGTAATGTAACGACTCCCTGTATATTAACAAAACACTTCGACATTACCAACTACTTCGTTGGCTCAGTCGGTAAAGCGTCCGACTTACAATACAGAGGTCCCGGGTTCAATTCCCCGTCCAGTCAAGTTAAGGTAAGTTCATCTAAAAATCTTTAATAAATTGCGAAAGCAGAATAAACATATGACACATACAAATGACACATAAAAATGCTTAAAATATCCGGAATTAAACACAAGCCCCGTTAATTAACAGGTCATGTATATTCACAACACATTCGTAAAATAACGTCAAAACTAAATAAATTAACGGGACATTATATTTTACGGTTTGTTGTATTTTATCGGTATATTTAACGGCCCACTGTATTTTATCGGTATTATACTGGCAGCTGGGACGCCGGTATTATACCGTTTAAAAACGGGTTTTTTTCTAACAGTGCAGTAACAAATACTGTTTTTTTACAGTTGTCCAGTATTTTGTAGTTTTACAGCCCACCGTCATTTAACAGTCCCAGCTGCAAGGTAAACTGTCGTTTTTTTTACAGTTACCCAGTATTTTTGAATTTTTACAGCCCACCGTAATTTAACAGTTCATACTGTTAGTGAGTCCCAGCTGCCAGTAATAATTACTGTTTTTTTACAGTTGTCCAGTATTTTGTAGTTTTACAGCCCACCGTCATTTAACAGTCCCAGCTGCAAGGTAAACTGTCGTTTTTTTTACAGTTACCCAGTATTTTTGAATTTTTACAGCCCACCGTAATTTAACAGTTCATACTGTTAGTGAGTCCCAGCTGCCAGTAATAATTACTGTTTTTTTACAGTTTTATTTTTAACAGTGTAGTGCCCAGGGGGTTAAAGGATTGTGGCTTACTGTTGCGCCAATCGAATATCCGTGCATAGTGTTGGCATACTGTTGTGACGCTAATCTTATATCTATCATACTATCGCTCTAATAGTTTGAACCTGTTAGTTTCTTTAAAATAGTATTTGTCATTCTAGAGATGTCCTTACTTATTATTCAGGCCGTGATATTTAGACTCAGCAAACTTTTCCCCGTGCTCAAATTCCATTCCAGTCTACCCACCACATGTGATACATCAATATACACAACGTTCTGTTTAAGGCAATGTTAGAGATATGATGTTGTCAGGTTATTATGACAACAGACGGGCCTTCTTAATTCTACATCGGATTAGTGCATGTGAGTTTTGGTTTCAAGTCTACGCTGGGACTGAATTTCACACCGACCACGTGAGCAGATCATGATTCAAAAACATATCGTTGTATCAATATAATAATAAGGAATCGCCAAATGTTGTCCTGAGATGTTCTTCCCTTTCTGCTCCTTCCATTGACTTCAAATTCACCGTGCAAATCCGTATGGGTCCATCGACGAACCAGTTTATATTTGATTTTTTAAAAATTTGTTGTTAGATTTCGTGAACATTGGGTCTTTTTAGTCCGTTGCTACGTTGTTGCTATGCGCCCACAAATACTCTGGGCAAATAGCAAATAATTTTTCTGCCATAAGCATGATAAGAATAAGAATAATTTAACATGATAAGAATACGAATAATTTCCCTTTTAGCCTATTTAATAGTGTAAACTTCTACTGTCATGTTACCCTACCTTTACTGCGTGAATTACCATTATATATACATACTACAAAATGGATCGACTTGCCTAAATGGTCGTACTTTCCTTAATCATGTTAATTGATGATTGATTTTTCTCATCTTTTCAGGATTTTAACGTTATTAGTGGTACTTGATAATGTTATGGTTCAGTGGTTTTAATACGGATTAATTCCATGCTGACAGAGAGTCCTCTTTTTTGATACACCCTGTATCACATGTTCTCTGCGCTTGTTAAGGAATTTATGCCCGTCGTGGTTTCCTTTTTACACTATGTCTGATGACGCTATACTTAGGATACATACGCGTATGTCAGTTATTTATGTGATCTATAAGTAATGAGTATGTGTAAGCTTACCATATTTGTATAATTTGTTCAGCTATTTTTTTAGGTAAGTGCTGTATAATATATTTCACTCAAATCACATAAATCCCTGAATGTAGGTGGTGTATCAAGGCAAATATACATTGAGATAAGGGGGGGGGGGGGGGGGGGGGGGGGGGGGGGGGGTGTTCAGGAAAATTGGCCAAAATTTACACACTGGCAAAAGTGAGATAATACAGCGATTCGAATATAGGAGATTAACTATTTCAGAAGGGTTTTTTTTGATCGCAATCGGATATGTAGTTTTCGAGATATAACCGATTTTACCTAGGAAAAAATTGGTAAAAATATGGCATTCCCTATAATAAACACATAAACGCTCACCTAGTGATATATAAGGCATTTAATATTATAAACACGAACGTATAAATAAACCGTCGGGATCCGCCGTCGCCGTGCTTCTTGAAAAGCCGTACATTTTTCTTATAATTATTATATTGCAATTAATTCAAATGTCATATTTCAGAGGGGGAAAAAGCATTTGTGTAGTGTAAATTAAATTTACAATGTTTAACTGATAAAACAACGTAAATTGTTACATAAATAAAGACAAAGGAAAAAGTGACCCAGTGAGATTCGAACTCCCGTGTAAAATTATTCATTGCTAATACAGGTATAATAAATAGAGGCCAAAGCCTTTAACTACTAGGCCACCAAGGCAGTTAGAAATTTCGGTGGCGAAAAATTAACCAATTAATATAATACCTATTACTTATTCAAATTGTCGGTATTTCAACTCCATTGGTTTTGGGATTATTTCATTTAGTTGTACTTTGGAATGCGATATTTATAATTGTTCTATGGGTATTCGCGATTACGTGTAAAACCAATACGAATTGCAAATGTAGGCAAATCGTGACCGCCATCTTCTGTAAGTGTCGGACTAATATACAATAGCGCCCTCATGTGTTTTAAACTTTAACGGCTTATGCAATGTTTGATTGTAATGAATTTGACTTACCCCCTCCCCTAACCTTCAAGTGTAAGTAATCTGTTTCAATTATTACCGCGCAGATTACTTTTTACATTTTCGTATTTGTGTAAACTTAGCTACAATTTGTGACAAATTATGGACAATTGAAATAGAACAAATACAATTTTAATTTGTTCTATTCCCACATGTGTGTCAAACAGTTTAATTATGAATAGCAAACTATTATGCTTACCTTCATATAGCATGTTGTTGTCGTTTTTTAGTTGTTTTGTTTTGTTGATGTTTTTGTGTTTTTTGGAGGGAGTATGTCGGGTTTTGATTTTCTTTTGTTGTGTGACAGCCTCGGTTATGTTAAAATCCAAGGCTAAAATATGACAGATGAAGTAGTATTTAGTTGATAGCTTCCCCCTCTGTATCTAACATTCAGAACTCCAGAGAGCTGTAGGCCTATTGCATGACATGTTTTATAATGATACATATAATAGAATACATTAATAACACAAAGATATTGAGGCTTTTGAATGATACACTGTACACACATGTAAAAAGCAAAGACATGTTTCTTACAGTGGCGTAATTGGGGTCACTTGTCGGGGGGGACAAAGGGTATATTCCCCGGTGAACACCAGTCCGACCATAAGGACACGAAAACGATGGCGCGGCTGGGCTCTCTATTCCACCGAATGACGTCTCATCCGAATTTCAAATGCATCTGGCCATTACTATTGTATCAATTTTGCTTTAAACGGGCTTCTATAGGGTGGTTCCATAAAACGTTGACAGATTTTTGAAGCCATTTTTTTTTTTAAATTCGGTAGATTTAAAAAAAATCTTTTTCCATATTCATCAAATATATGATCTTGACTATCTATGCTGAAAATATCGTTACAAATAACTTTACGGTTGCAAAATAACAGCTATTTAAACAAAGTCTGTCCAATTTCACTCTGTCCACGGGGACTGATTTCGCGACAGTTTTTCAAAGCCATATTTCTCAAAATGGTGGGAGTTGGTTTAATTTTGTTTACATATTCCTCAAAAATATCATCTTGGCCACCTATGCTGAAAATCTCAATGTTTATAATGCTATGGCGGCAAAATGCTAGCTATTTGAAGAGAATCTCTCCAAAATCTCTTTGTCCACGGGTAAGTCTACGGGAAATGACCAGCAAGATAACATTACATGGCATCGTCACCTGTAAGGCATAGAGCATAGACAAATACACTTCCAATCTTATGAAAATCATAATTCTAATTAGGGTCACTCGTGGTATTATTAATACGCGTTGATTTCACACCTAAATAGATAGTTAAGATGTTAACAATTACACTGGTTTCACCTGGCGATATCTTCAAATCTTAGATTAAGATGCAATTCATCATTCAGTATTCAATGTAACGTCGCGAAATTGGACAGAGTGAAATGGGACAGACTTTGTTCAAATAGCTGTTATTTTGCAACCGTAAGGTTATTTGTAACGATAGTTTCAGCATAGATGGTCAAGATCATATACCGTAGTTGATGAATATTGAAAAAGATTTCTTTTAAATCTAAACATTTAAAAAAATGGCTTCAAAAACTGTCAACGTTTTATTGAACCACCCTGTATAATGATATGCCTGTATACATGCGCACGAATTATTTTTACATTCCCAAATAGGCAAAGGTACGTAATGCACGCTTCAAGAACGGTCGGTCGGTCGTTCGTTTTTTTTGTTTGTTTGTTTTTTCACCGGGAAAAATGTGTGAAACATTTTTTCGACAGATTTTCGGCCCAAAATGGCTGATTTTTCATGCTTTGAGAGAAAAAAAATTATACAAAAATTAAAAAAATGTATTGAAAAACGCAAACATTTTCGGGCCCGTTCAAACAGGGTATTGCGAAAACAAAAATGGGTCGGTCGGCCCGGTTAGACGGTAGAAAAGGGTTTTTCGTAGGGCTATATAAGGTTTAAATCCGACATTTGCAAGTTGGCAGCAGAACAATATATCCAAATGGTCCGCCCCTCCACGAGTAAGTGACGGACTGAAGAACTCCAAATGGCAAATGTTGGCGAATGAATGATGCTAAGGCCTAAGAAAAATGGTTTGTTTGCCCAAACGCGACCGACCAATAAAATCTCGAATACCCATGGATTTCTTGTAAAAATAATGTTTTATGTTGAAAAATATATGTGTTAAATGATATTTTCATCTTAATTTGCTAAAATAATCAATAAAAACTGCCCTGTTATTTAATTATTACCACACATCCACCCTTTAAAACACCAAGATCCTACCACTACAAAATTGGTCGACTTGCCTAAATGGTCATACTCTCCTTAATTGATGATGGATTTTCTCATCTTTTCAAGATTTTAGCTTTATTAGGGGACTTGATAATGAAATCAAATTTGTCATGGTTCAGTGGTTTTGATAAGGATTATTTCAATGCTGAAAGTTATTTATGTGATCTAAAAGTAATGATTCAAGTGTAAACTTACCATATTTGTATACTTTTTTCAGCTATTATTTTAGGGATATTTCAGATTTTTCAGCTATTATTTTGAAAATAAAATGTGATTTTTTACCTCCAAAATCATGAAAATCATATTTTTGGAACTTTTTCCATTTTTTGATCAATAATTCCAAAAATAATAAAGATTTAAAAAAAAAAAGGCTTCTAAGAAATTGTATTAGAAATAATAATAAAACTAGTATGACAAAATTTGACAACATATATTTTGAGTACTGTTTGCTGAACCTAAATTGGGTCAAAAAACATGTTTTTTTAAAAAAAATTCCGAAATGGTCAATTTCAAGATCATGGTTGGATTCATTGAACCCTTTTCTGCAAAAAATGTATACTCTTGTACAGATTAAATGAATAATGAAGAAATTACGGCAGTTTTACGGATGCTATACCTGAAGGTCCAGGCGCGGATCCAGACAAGTTTGAGGGGGGGGGGGGGGGGGGCAATAAATGAAATTGTGCTTGTACCATCTAAGCGGTGCCCAGCACAGCCCTCCGAGGTTTTCGCGGACAGGGGGGTGGGGGGGGGGGGGTGAGGTCTGAGGGCGGGGGGGGGGGGGGGGGATGTTCCCCCCTCAGAAGTGGATTTTTTTTCTTCTTTCAATTTTCGAACTCATTTGGTGCTTTCTGGTGTATAATTTTGACCAACATTTTATCGAAAAGCCACCTCTGCATTTCCAATCAATATATTTTTTTAATCAATTCAAGAAAGAAATTGAGCCTATATACTGATATTTTCTTGATTTAAGTATAGATTGTTTAAAGGTCGAACAGGGGGAGTCTGCTAAGGGTGATGTGCCCGTAGAATTTGATTTTTTTTTTAATTTTCGAAACCATTTGGTGCGATTTGGTATGTACTTTTGAGCAACTTTTTATTGAAAAGCAATCACTTTATTTCCGATCAATATTGGCTTTTTATATAGGCCTATGCCAGAAAGAAGTTATACTATCTACATGTATATAGTTACCTTCAAAATACTAGATTTCTCGTCAACGTACGTACGCGTATGCATCCCGACCAACTTCCAATAAACTCCAAACGTTGTATGTCCCTCGCTTGCCTCCATGCCCGCCTTTTCGTACCGCCCCCACCCTCACCTCACCCTTTTCCTTTTTTTCTTCTTTTCGTTTGTCCCCTCTCATCCTCTCTCTTTCCCTCCCCCCTCTTTTGTTCCTCTTTTCTTTTTTCTTTTGTTTTGGTGGGCGGGGGGGGGGGGGGGGGGGGGATGGGGGGAGGGCTGTGAGGGTCCACACCCCTTAACTATACAAGCACAAGCGAGTGGCTTTTTTGTCACAGACGATGCAGTTGTTATTTTTTACACACATATGGTCAACTCTCATGAAAATAGTGCAAATGAGATTTCAGGAGTTGAAGAAAACAAAATGTTTCCAATTTTATTTATTACGCTTTTTTAAGTGTAGACATGTACTGGATACTAGATTTAAAATTTTGGGAACAACACTCCTTGCATTTAAAAAAAATATAACTTCTAATTATTAAATCACTTTTTTGCAGATTTTGTTCGACGTTTATTACGTTATCTACTGCCTATCAGCTCTAAATCAGAACGAGTTTACAAACTGTGATGCCCAAAACACAAAATTGTAGTTACAAAAGCATACTTCTATCAATTACAGTGACAAAAATGCAATGTAACTTTGTAAACCCAATATGCAGTTGAAATTATAGTTCGACCAAGGACTAAAATGGTATGACTCACACAATGTTCGGAAAAATATCAGATTTTGTTTAAGTTTTAATTAGAGATCCATATATTTGTATACCTACCCCTATCATTATTTATTTAATATATTTGAATTCCTCATAAATTGAGGCTGATTATTCATGTTGACTGTGTAGCGAATAGGAATAAAGCTGAGGATCATGGTCTTATCCATTTCAATTAGTTGTTACAAATAGTTGACAAGTCTGTTGAACCACATACTTAAAAACTACTAAATATCCCTTAAAATGGCACCAGAATGGTGTTTGTAACATCGGGGGATGACTAGTGATTTTAAAAAGAACAAAGCATGGGATAATCCCCATTAAGTTTGTACAGGCGTCACCCCTTCCGGCGGCACCTCTTTCGGCACCATCCCTGGTCCCAAAACTTCAAACAGCTGTATCTTCCCTTTTTTTGGTTTACATTTGTTTAAGGAATATGACAGCATGAAACTAAAAAGTGTAACAGCACCACCATATTGGGAGGCGAGCTCATAACGCGTGACCGTAAAACAACAGAGTCGTTTTACTTCGGAACTAAAGGTTTTTTTCTTTTAAATATCTTCACCGTTCGATATCGTCATTTTCATTGGTGTGCTACAGGTTGCGTCTACAATAAAGTGACACTCGGGCTAAAATACCTTGGATTAGCATTGGATTCATAAAAGCAAAGTAGCATTAATGCTGCCATAGGCCCTGAAGTAGTTTGAAAGCATCGTCAAAGAGCGCATGAGGCTGCTGCTGCGCATTAAGGATTTGAACCCCAGTTCTACTCAACGTCTAATCGTTCTTCCTAAGGGTTTGCTATCGGTCAATTAAAACCGTTCTAAATTACAGATTTATCTTGAACAGACTATACACAATAAAAGTGACTGATTTTCTTGGGGGAAAATTACCTCTAATTAGCCAGAACCAGACAAATACATCCATTAGTGTTATCCCTACCCTAAAGTCATATTTGCTCTTCATAAGAAATAAGAGATCTTTAATACACAGGACTAAATAGATATATTTCAAGTCTCTCGAAGAGATCATTGTCTACCATGGACTATTGACTATTATAAAGGTTGCATAATAAGGAAAACTCATAAAGTGAATTTCATATCACTGTGCCTTGACTTGTTACAACGGTAATTGGACTGAATAGCAGTATTCCGGTATGCTAAAAACTGTGAAAAGTCACAAATGTCTCCCACTATGTATTGACTGTCCACAGACCGCCATTGTAGTGATCCTCAGATTTCGAAGATCTCAGAGTAGAGATCCTCAGATTTCGAAGATCTCAGAGTCATTATAGTACGGCTACTTGTGTTTATTAACTAGCCCTTATGCTACATCTTGATATTCTATCTTTTCTAGGTAGTGTTGACCTCAAGATTCAATTTTCATTGTTCAAATGTTTTCGATCAGCCGTTCGGCCTCAATCTGAGGGCAAGGGTCATATCGGGGTCAAATTGCAAAAATGCTTAAATTATGTTGTAATGCATATCAAACTGTTTCTGTGAAAATGATGAATAAAAAAGTCAATGGTTGTATATCCACCGATGTTTAGTTTCCGAGATATTGGGGAATAGGTCAAAGGTCAACATGTTTCTCAAATTCTTTGTACAGGGGTCAAAATCTCAAAATGATCAAATTTTAATGAAATTGGGCGCAAACTGTTTGGATGGACACAACAAGCCATAAAAAGAATAGTTTGCCATATCTACAAGTTACGCATCAATTAATTTCATAAGGTCAAAGGTCAGCCGTAGCTTCCTGACCATTTACTGAATGATTTTACTAGACGCTGACCTTACAGATATAGCAAACTTTTCTTTTTATGATTTGTTATTTCCGTCCAAACAATTTGAGACAATTTTCATCAAAATCAGATTTCTTTTTTTAGAATTTGACCCCATGAACAAAGATTTGGAGGAAAATGTTGAACTTTGACCTCTTGTACTCGATATCTCGAAAACTAAACATTGGGTGGGATATTATACAACCATTGACTTTTTTACTCCTTAAAAGTTCTAAGGAACCGTTTGATATGAATTACAACATAATTGGAGTGGTTTTGTTGTTGCAATTTGTACCCTATATGACCTTCGACCTCTGATAACGGCCAAACGGCTGATCGAAAAAATTGGGAACGATGACATTTGAATTCCTGAGGGTCGATACTACCTAGAAAGACGAAAAATCAAAATATAGAAAAGCTAAAGAAATATGTCATCATACACCACACTATTGAGACTTCTGTACATATTCGCAGGGTCACACATTTCTCCAACCGTTTCTTGGCAATGCGCCCAGCAGGCCGCCATTGTAGAATTCCTCAGAATGCGTTGAAAACTACTTATCTACCATATTGTATATAGGGAACAGTAATTACACTGAAACAATTTCATTGATATAGCTCCTTCACTTCTTGGTGATTTCTATATAAAACTAAAACCCCTCGTATGTGCAAACCGAAGCCCCGCTCTCAAAACTTTCAGGTACCTTTGTGTGTAAAACTTGACGAAACAAGGGTGATATCTTCGACTTTCGCAAATATTTTGTATCACATTTTTTATCACACAACAAATTTTGAGATTGAGATTGACATATTGCAATTATAGATGACACTTAAAGGTGTTTGTTCCGATCACTTTAGATTTTTTTCATCATATTAACACATTTTTATATCAAAAGAAAACCCATATTGTTCGTATTATTTCTGTAAAATCTTAGGCGCAAGATATGTTCCATTTAGACGTTATTGGCCAAAATGCAGTGAATTACCGCCATAGGTGGTTAACCACCTGGCTAATGTGTGTACTACTCAATGGGCAAATTTCATGTCACCTCGTGCTTCTAAAATAAGGACAATAGGAGTTATGCAACTTCAAACTTGTATTTTAGTGCCTATAATATGTTTGATCTCTAGGTTTAAAAGGGTGTATTTTCGCTGTAAGAAAACTCGGAAGGGACCGGTATTTTCAATTACTTTTATGAGCATGATGCATGAGAATCGGTATCCGAAACGTTTTGGGAGTGGCCGTTGGCCTACCTGGAGAGCAAAGGGGTGTAGTAAAATGGCCATAGAAATAGTTCACATGAATACAAAACCAAACCAAAATATACTTATTTATGCTTTCTTTATTGAGGGTAATATGCTTCAGTGACTTGCTTTCCAAGCAGGCCCTCATTTCGATACATATACATGTACATACAAATAACAAACGTTACAGTGTTTTAATATAATACAAATTATAATACAAATTATGATATTATTCGATTATGATACAGTGGAAATATAGGATTTGAATTGCCCGAGTGACAAATTTTCTAAATCAATACGAATAGATGGTGATAAATTGTTCCACAGATGGCTAGATCTGAAAAGAAAAGTGCGCATACCAGAATTTGAGTTGATTTTAGGAATGATTTAAGTATTACTTGAATGATTCCTGGTAGTATGTTTATGATAGTTATGTACAAAATCAAAATTTGGATGATAAATAGGTTGGACTTATATCTTTTAAACATTTGAATACAATAATAAGTATTTGAATTTTCCACTTAGTTTTGTCCAATGAAGTAAGTTCATCATATCATTTATTGGTGTTCTGATATCAGCAGATAATATTGTTCTGGCTAAACGGTTGTGTAAGACTTGAAGTCTGGCTTGATATGTATTTGAACAGTTGGACCATACTGGGCTGGCATAATCAAAATGAAGAATCACAAGAGCATTGGATAACATCACAAGAGTTGGATGTGGAAGAAAATGCTTTACACGACGAATAACACCGATTCTCTTGGAAACATTATTTGCTAAGTAATCTATTATGTGATAACCAAGACATGGTACTATCAAATTTGACACCGAGATATTTAAATTCGCTAACCCTTTCAATTATAGCATCGTTATAGGTGCGTGAAATATCATTAAACCTATCTAACATGTGTCTGGTACCAAATAGCATAACTTTAGTCTTATTGATATTTAATGTAAATTTTGTTTGCCTTCAACCAATTAGCAACTAGATCAAGGTTTGATTTCAAAGAAGTTGAATGTTCATCGGTACATTTTGATCTAAATAATAAAGTGGTGTCATCAGCATACATTGTAGTTTTACAATTTACAGCATTTGGTAGACAATTTACAAATAAAATAAATAACAGAGGTCCTAATATTGAGCTTTGTGGAACACCAATATTTATATGCTCAAACTTTGAAAGATTAGAATTAACATTTAGAGCCTGTGATCTATTACTGAGGTAAGATTTAAACCATAAAAGCTCAATACCATGAACACCATACCTTTTTAATCTATCAATTAGCACAAATGGCACCTGTGACATAACCATTATCCATATTATTGAGAATACAATCTTGTACATCTAGTTGAGCTGTTGTTGTAGAGTGATTTGCACGAAAACCCGATTGAGCACTTGTAAGAATCCCCTTAGTACTTACATACTTATACAATTGGTTATGAACAACTCTTTCAATGATTTTAGACACTATTGGCAGCACTGAAATTGGCCTATAATTACCAACATCTGATTTATTCCCTGATTTATAAATAGGTGTTACCTTTGCCCTTTTCCAGTCATCAGGAAAAACAGAGCTTCTCAGTGACAAATTACAAATAAAAGCAAGCGATTTTGAAATATAGGGTGCACTTAATTTGAGCAACTTAACACTAAAATTATCTAATCCTGCTGATTTATCATTATTCATATTAATAATTTGATTATAAACAAATTCAGGAGTAATATCATAAAACTCAAAACTATCATTAGGTGTATTATTCATATCATTATTAATCCCAGGACATGAATTATTACATGGACAATTATTATTTACATCATTATTAAACTTTTCACCAAGTTTTTCCCCTATAGAAGTAAAATATTTGTTGAATGCATTAGCTGTATCCTTTAAACATTAGGTGAGCCATCATCAGAATATACTAAATGTTACTTGGTACAGGTGAAGACTTGTTGGGAATTATTTTCTTGATTTCTTTCCATAAATCTTTACTATTATGAATATTATTATTAACTGCATCATTATAATAATTTTTCTTAAGATGATATTTCATGTTGTTAACTTTATTTCATAAACTCTTTGCTTTGTCCCAATATTATATTTGCTCCTTAGTTTTATGAGCCTTGGCATAATAATAGTCCCTATCTTTAGAAAACTTAAGAAAGTCATAATTGAATTGATCCACTCTGGAAGGTGAACCTTAATCATTTTTTTCTTTGAATGGAGCGTGAGTGTCACATACATCAGTGAATAGCAATTGCCACTTAGCAAGTGCAGTGTTAACATCCTCAATATAAGTTATTTCAACCAATCAGTATTTTGTACAGTGTTAATAAAGTGTGTATCATTGAAGTTTTTAAACTTCTGGATTTCACAGTCCTTGGTGGGAGTTTAATTTGCCTATGTTTACGTACTAAAGACAGCAAAAAAAGTAACTCTGCTGTTGTAAAAGCACCTATAATTTTAAAATTGTTACTCATATTCTAAAAATGAAAATACCAGGAGACGGACAATTTAATTACGGTAATTTTGACACCTTGTTTGTTAAAATCGATCGAGTATTGTTGTCGCGGTACGTGCTTACAGATGAAAAGTGCCCATTTCCATTGTTGAAGTAACTCCTATTGGCACTTGGAGGACGATAAACTGTACCAATAAGAATTGGTTTAGTTTTAGGCAAATTGACTTCTATCCAAATTGCCTCGATATCATTGTTACGAAGATCAGTGTTTTGTTTGAAAGAAATATCCTCCTTAACATAACATACAATACCACCATGAGACTCGCCATTATTTCTATCAAAACGACACATATCATAACCATTGATTTTTATATCAGAGTTTAATATCAACCTCATCATCTAACAAGGTTTCAGTTAAGCGTAAAACATGTATTCGGTTATCATGTGAAAGAAGGTTAATATAGTCAATTTTATTAATAATGGTCTGAATATTTACATGAACAATTTTGAGTCCCTTTTGTAGTTTACAGTTTAAGTCAATGAAACGGTCATTAAATGGAAGCTCATTATTGCACATTTTAAAGAAACAATCATTGCAGAACCAATTTTGAGTCTGCTGAAACTCAGGAATATCAATACAATTTAAATGAAAGTCTAGTGTACAATTATTACAAGTTACAAAATCATTAAATTTAACAATTGTGTGTGTGCATTCACCACAGAAGATTTTCGAATAGACATCACTGCATGTATTTATGTTATTATTATTATTATGTTCATTATTGTCCATAGTTTTTCTAGACCTCTTTTCATTTGTGCAATATTTGTTGATGTCTGTACATCATAGGGTGTGAAGAAGATTCAATCGCTCTCCTCAAATTGTTCACTAATCGTCCGAGACCGCGGTTATTGAGATGCATACTGTCCCAAGAAGTCTTGTCTGATGCAGTCTCATTCACCGACAAAAGAGGCGACATGGTCTGCGAAAGGACACGCGTGTACTCAGATTGCAATTTTCCGCAAATGTAGTGTTCAGTTTACTTATAATATCATTTGCAACATTTTCCCTTGACAGAGGGATGAGACGTGGGAAGATACCCGACTCAATAATATGGGCGGATGGGAATTTCTTGATTGCTGTATTGATCAAGGACCTGGACTTCTGCTCATAGGCTTTAGTTGCTTCTCGCATAATGTTGTTGGTCCAGCAAAATGATGTACTTAGGGGAGTCTTTATATTCACACTCTGTGACAAGTCTTTCAAAATCGACAATTGTTGTCCCACTTTCGGCATACAATTTGCATGTCCTACCTTTGTAGAATCGCTGTTCGTCGATCCTCTTACATATAGAGTTGCTAAATATTAATATCTGTGGACATGGGGGTGCTGCGGCAGTTGGTGATGGCTTGACATAGCTAGTGCTGGTTCTATTTTATGGTGAGTTTTTCTTTGGCGTAGACTTTGTAGCATTCGGTGTTGTACATGTAGGTGTTGCTGGAGTCACTTTAACACTAACACTAACAGTCTCTGGAGCTTGTTTTAATTCATCAGTGAGTATACTGAAGGGGTTTGAGGAGATTGTGGCAGTTGGGGCTTTTATGCCACTAGTCTTTCTTGATGGGGATCGAACTTGACTGAAAGAAACGTCGTGTGTTGGACTCATCAGGCTAGAAACTTTGGCTTGAAGAGTTTCTATCCTATTGCATTGGTCTTGATATTCTTGTGACAATTGAGGATCGTAGTTCACAATATTCACCAAGTTGTGCTTTAAGGTCCTTGTTTGAGTTGGTAAGTTTTTGGAGTTGCTGATGCAACCTGATCTCAGTATCACCACTGAGTGAAGTTGGCGTTGATGCGCATGATACTGGTGGGGAATTTGTTTGGCTGAATTGTTGCTGCGATGTCTTGTCAGGTTCAGTTTGGGTATATTATATCATATGAAAAGCCAAACTATTTTTAGAATGAAAAGGGCTATATGTTGCATACTTGTAAGACAAGAATATCTGCTAAAATTGTCAATGTTGTCTGGAGCTCCGAAGTATGTTTGTGTTGTCTAAATTGTGTGTTGACTGTTTTTTTTAGAAAACGTATTGTTCTGTAACTTAGAATATATTTTAGTTTCCTTGTTTATCTGTAATTTGCCCCAAAAAATTTCATTTAGAGGAAAAAAGCAAAGATAGAGGACATTCCATGTAAAATATCGCATAATATGCCTTTAATGGTTTGTGGTTGAGTTTTAGCCTGACTCTATCTGTATGAATGTAACAAGTTTCACTTCCAAATCAAAAAGAAATTTCCCAAATTAAAGGGAAATATATGTTATTCCTTTTAAAGGGTATCATGTCAGTGGCGTACCGACCGGGGGGGGGGGGCAAATTGCCCCCCCCCCCCCCCTGACTCCAAATACCGGGACGCTAAGGCTTCAAATACCGGGACGTTAAATTCGCATAAGAAAAAAAATAGGGCCTAGACCGAAGATAACACTGGGGATTGGGCATTATTTGTTGACTGTGGTGCTTTTTGGACTGCGAAATTTTGTGACCGTGCGAATATTTTTGACCCTAGCTCCCCCCCTACCCCCCCCCCCCCCCACACCCCCCCCCCCCCCCCCCCCCCCCACACACACACACACCTTACGTGAAATTCACGAGGTGACTGACTGGGAAAAAAATTGGGGCAACCTTTTACGAAAATTTACGCCACTGTCGGGACGACATATACTTCGCCCCCCCCCCCCCCCCCCCCCACCCCCCTCCTGGCTCACATGCCGCGGTACGCGCCTGTATCATGTACTATAACTCTTTTTAAAGGAGACAATTAAGCAATCGTCAGTCCGTCTCAGAATCTTGGTAGACTCTCATTCCATTAAATAAATTACTGTGAAATAGAAATTACACAAACTTCCATTCTGGTTTGTATTTCTATTGCTTTGAATTTGGGGACTCTTTTGTTTAGGATCCACATAATATAGGCGGAATGTTCCAGGCTTTGCACATCTGATCAATAACAATTTGGGCTACAGCCAATTAACATGTAGCCCTTTTCATTCTAAAAATAGTTTGGCTTTTCATATGATATACGTGATATACTGAGCGTTTGAATAAAACGGTAATCATTCCTTTGCAGGGTGTTCATACATCAGGAGCTTTTAGTGAGCGATATAGTCGCTCGTATTGCGACTGGATATTTTGGAGTAGTATTTTCTTTTCTCCGTTTTGGTAAGTTACTATTTGTAACCACGTCATGATCTTACGCAAATGTTGATAACGCAGCGTTGCATATGTTGCAGTTGTCTATTGGCATACCTAGTACCTTGCACAATTCGTCAGCCTGCTTCGATAATTGCCTAACTCATTTTTTCTAGTTTTTAGAAAAAAACAAAAATATGAAAAGTGAGTTAGGCAATTATCGAAGCAGGCTGACGATATGTTGAATAGCGCCATGAATTATAGTGCAGGTGAATTCCAACAGGAGCAGTAACTGTTGGATAGAATTAGGTTGGGAATATACCTTTAAGTGAAATGTGGCTTGTTATAGGCCTATAATACGAGTTAATAATTACCCATTTTAAACATTTTACATCATTATTACAATCTGTCTAACACACAAGGCTGATTTAGGCAGAGTGAAATTGTGCATTATCAACACTTCTGATTGGTCTATAACTTAGGCATTATTACAGCATTTGCACAATGTAAGAAAGTCATGATTTATGCAAAAAGCTCAATTTCGCTAAAAATTGAGGTTATTATCGAAGCAGGCTGACTACATGTAGAATGCTTTGTAGTATGTCATGTATGTAAAGTGCACGGACACCATGCAGAAGTTGCAGATAAACGTTAATAACTTGGCATCTTTATGACTCAACCGACATTGTTGCGTGATATCAAGATGTAATTGTTGTCAGACTATAATTTGATATAATTGATATTCTAATGGTAAGTGCATTTTATTTGATGGATTATTAAAGTGCATTTCTACTTTTCCAAATATATCACTTAACTTGTACAGATCATTGTAATCCATTCGATCGTGACATTTTACCAGTGTTGTAAATAAAATGTCGGAATGTATGCCATGAATGCGCTTCTACTTCTATTCGTATACTGGCTGGACTCTATGAGAGTATGACGCCTGGCTTGTGCGGGGGTTGTGGTAGGGATTAGGCCAACTTTTTTGTTTGTTATGTTGTCCTCCACAGCTTTCAGAGAGGAGGGGCGGGCGGGCGGATTTTTTTATTTTAATTTTCTTTTTTTTTAATTTTCTTTTACCAGCAGAAGCTCAAAGTTCAGCCAACAAGAAGTTAAAATCACTCTAAGAGCCGCACATATATGTTATAAACACTTAATTTAATATTAATGCCATTTAAACTGTTTTTAAAAAATCTGAAAAAAATCTGAAAAAAAAAGAAATCTGAAAAAAAAAAAAAATCGGAGCGGCCCTAAAATGACGAGCGGGCGGTCGAGGACAACATAACAATTTTTGTGTTTGCCTTATTGTCCAATTTGTTGCTTGAATGATCCCAGTGATGGTGCCTGGACTATTGTGTCATCTAAGACATTCAACTCAGGAATTGTTATCGGAAAGTAAGAGTATTTGTGCACATTTATTCGGGCACTTGGTTGAATGAAACTTTGGTTGTTTGTATGACGAGATCGCCGGGTTGTCGGTGTCAGGTAGCGGTCACTGGGGATGTCGACCAAGTTGTTGTTAATCTTGTACATCAATATTAGGCGAGCGTTTTTTCATCTCTCTTCAAGTGTCGACCAGCCTAGCTCCTCAAGTAGCTTTGAAACTGTGGTTGTGGTTCGGGTGTAGTCAGTTTTTAATAAATCTAGCTGTTCCTCTCTGAACCATTTCGAGATTTTTTGTATGTCCCTTTTGGTGGGGGTCCCATGCCACAGAGGCGTACTCTACCAGAGGCCTGAAAAGACTTATGTACGCAGTTTCTTTAAGGTTTTCAGGGCACTGGTACAGATTTCTCCGTACGACTCGAAGTATGCGACTGGCTTTGGATTTAGCATGGCCAACATGGGTTTTCCAACCCAAGTCATCTTGAAGATGGACGCCTAAATAAGGATGAGAGTTGACGACAGCGAGTTTCTGGTTGCATAACTTATAGTCATGGTGAACTGGATTGCGGGCATGAGACATATGCATAACGTAACATTTGCTAGGGTTAAATTGCATCTGCTATTTATTCTGCCAGGCTGTCAGCTTGTCGAGATCATCTTGGAGGGCTCTGGAGTCAGATGGTGAAGAAATGGTCCTGTACAACAAGCAATCATCTGTAAAAAGTATCGACGTAGATGTTAGCTGGTCTGGTAGATCGTTGATGTACAGTAGAAGTAAAAGAGGTCCTAAGACCGATCCCTGTGGTACTCCAGAGTTGACAGCTACATTTGGTGATGACTAGCTTTCAAGTACAATCCTCTTATGGGGTGGATTTAGAGCTATAAGGATCTACCGTGGGCAGTGATTTGGTTTGCAATAAGGCCCTGTGTTTTTAACTCGCCACCCTTACCGTTGCATTAACAGATGTTTACGTTTTACACCATCTGAGATTCGAATTAGCATATCGCATAACTACTTGTTCTACCCCATAAAAAGTATATATTTTCTGAACGGTAATCTCACAAGAAATCCAAATATGCTATTGAAATTTAGATAGGACCTAATGGTAACATGTTGTGATTAAGAATGTTCAAAGAATATCGATTTTTTTCATATTTTGATTAAAGCTCAATATTGTTTTTATTCCTATCCCAATCATCATTTGACCGGGCATATTAGTTCCTCATGCAATTTATCCATCAGAACATAATGGTTGTCAAGGGTAACTTGTTGAAATATACTATAATGGGAAGTGAATGAGCATAAACGTTTACATTTCATATTTATTAGAGTTTACACATATTTTTTTTTGGCTATTCACCCTATCCTGATTTAAACGGTATATTTGAATTTCCCTATTTGAGAGCTTTCCAAAAATGTATAATTTTGCTATCATCGGTTGTATACTTTTTTGTTTGTTATTG